>CM068952.1:60082311-60128663 GCA_035128595.1 Eptatretus atami
AGGGAGTGGCTGACAAAGCATGGAAAGAGCAGAGGGTGCAAGACCAGAAAAGAGGCAGTAGAAGACAGAGAGATCACCGACCTGTCTGCAATGGCGAAGTGAAAAGCACGTGGACTCGGCTTCATCTTGGGAAGTTGTAATAATCTTTAAGGCCTTGGTTTCCACCTTGTCAAGCTGAGCAAGATGTGAGGCAGGGAAGCTAGCCCAAATGGGAGAGCAGTGCTCTGTCAAGCTGCTGATGAAGACCTTGCAGGTGAATCGAAGTTGAGGTGTGCCAAGGAAGGACTTTGTACGACAGAGGATGCGCAGTCGGAGGCTGGCTTTGGAGGCCAATGTTGAAATGTGGTTTGACCAAGAAAGATCATGGGTGATAGTGAGACCCAGGAGTTTGAATGACTGAACCTCCTCAAGAGAATTGTAGAGAAAGTCGATCGGAGGGTTTGCCAGATGGTCCTTTCGGAGAAAGATTTTGGTTGGATGCATCTTTTTTGTTTAAAAATGTCTAATCCCCACCACCCCGATCTTATATCATGTGTGTACAAATTTATACATGTATACTGAAAATATGATGTGAGATTCTGTCAGTGGACACTAAAATGGCAGAAATAATTCACCTGTTTGTATGGCATCTTTCTTTCTCCCTTTCCTTCATCTACTGTTGAATATGGATTACTTGGTGTGATTTATCTACGTTCACCGGAGTAGGGGGAAGGGGTTGTTAGTGGGGTTTGAAGGGGCGTCCCAAGCCGATCCGTCAGGCTGCGCAAGCTATTAGCAGCCCATCTCATAGACAAGTACAAGAGTACGATTAATTCAATATTGTACCATTGCATTTAGGGGAAAGGAACAGGTCTTTATAGGTCAATGCCTTGAATATCCTCACAAAAATCACATGGGATTCACAAACCTCGAGTCAACAGCCATACAACAGCAACTGTTTTCATTCCTAATAACCTCATCAGTATGGCAAAATTGTTGATATTGAATTAAATCACAGAGGTCTGGTTATGACCCATTTGCTCGTTAACCATTGAGATTTATGAAGATGTACTTGCTGGGAGATTTTAATGAGGGTTTGGATTGTAACAGGAAAGAGAAATGAAAAGTTCCTTAATATTCCATTAATGCAAAACAAGTCTGATGGGATGGCAGTCAGTGCGCTTGCTTCTGTGCTGTCTTGTCTTGGTTTGCCTTCTCAACCCAGCTATAAGCTGCCAGACTGGTGCTTCACAGGCAGGCCATTGCATCACTGAGCATGCCATTCCTTGGATTATCATTAAGCTAGGTATCCTGTCTGCTGGCATTATTGGTGGGTGCTAAAGATCAAATCACCCATATCTTTCGACAAATAAAGGAACGTTATCGCCGGGACCCTGGCCAAATTCCAGATTGATCCTGCCCGAATATGTTTTGCACCACATCATTGGCACGGCCGCTCCTCAGCAATGAAGAAACTAATGGGTCATATTCATAATATTATTCCTGTTCAATATGCATTGGTTCATGACGACTGCAAAACCACTTATTTCCAATGGACATAAATATGCAGATCAACAACTACTCTTAAAGTTATCAGCAACTAGTACGCTATGAGACAGTACAGGTGGGTTGGACCTCTAATTTTCCGCATGCTTGAACAACCCAGGTATTACCTTCTAAAAGTTGGAGAGCCTCTAAGGGGTATGGTAATCCCAAGGGGAGGCTGGTAGGTTTGAGCACTGCTCAACTCTACCTTGTAATCGAGTTGCAACAGGCATTTTAATGAAGAAAGAACAGTGAGATTGTCATCGTCATTGAACCTCTACGAAAACTAATGACCTGATTGCAGAGTGATCTCTGTTATAACCAGTCAGGATAGCTGTTTTAACTTTTATCATGAGAAACCTTGGAACACTTCAAAATCATACAAGGAATTGTGGTACAAGAGGTGGCCATTCGGCCTCCTCTTGAACCACAATGCAAACTTTTTCACGTGGTGCATGCTTGGGAGCCTCATTGGTATGCATTGCTGTCTACGCTATTGCTGATGATTCATCAATAAGTGATGAAACCGGTCCGGAAGCTGAGGGGTGTGTAGCATTGGGATTTTCATGTATGTACTATGTGTGAATGTCTTCATTGTTGTTGAGGAACTCTGGGAAGGGTACGAAACAGCGTAGCATTTACCTTGTGTAGGTCTTCTTGGGTTGCTTTATGCAGCTTCTTCAGCTAGAGGAGTGTGGAGGGTCAATTATATATAATCCTCTCCACCTGGGTTTAGTTGATTACGTGAGAGCTGATTGGCTATTCCCTCAATTCACAGGTGAGAGATGTGGGTGGGTCTTTATTTATATATTGACTGCTTTTGACGTTTGCACGTGGTACATGCTTGGGAGCCTCATTGGCAGGCATTGCTGTCTGTGCTATCACTGATGATTCGCCAACAAGCGATGAAACTGGTCCATGTGTGAATGTCTATCGTTGTTGAGGAACTCTGGGAAGGGTTCGAAACAGGATAGCGCTTCCTTGTGTAGGTCTTCTTGGGTTGCTTGATGCAGCTCCTTGGGGAGAGGAGTGTGGGAGGGTCAATTGTATTTGTGTATGCATATATATATGTATATATACGTATATATATATTACGAGGTGTGTTCAAAAAGTATCCAACCTTAATTTTTCGTGCGTAACAAATGAAGCTAGGGAGGCGTGGTTTGGTGCACGTATGTAGGCGATCCTAATCCGTATGCGTGAATTTTTTTCCCACCTGCAGAGCTGTCAGTCGCCGACAGACCGCCGATGAAGTGAGGAAGTGTAAGTGAGCGCCGTCGGATTTTGGTTTTTGACAAAATGACGGAAAAACTTGAACAACGCTACTGCATAAATTTTGTGTAAAGCTTGGCGATTCCCAAGTGGAACGATCCGCAAGATTCAAAGGCCTTCGGAACGAAGCAATTGGCACCACACAGATAAAGAGTGGTACAACCGCTTCAAAGATGGTCGCACATCAGTGGAAAGTGAAGCACGTTCTGGTACCCTCAACATCCCGAAATGAGATCGTCATTGACCAAGTGAGGACCCTGCTGATGCAGGACGTCGAATCATGATCAGAGAACTTGCAGACGAGGCGGGCGTCAGCATTGGATCCGTTCATTCCATTGTGACTGAGGATTTGGGCTTAAGGAGAATCTAAGCGAAGTTCGTGCCAAAGCTGCTAACGATCGAGCAGAAGCAACTCCGTTTGGAGATCGCACAGGACATGCTGGAGACTGTGAACAGCAATCCCAACTTCTTCAACACAGTGATCACTGGTGATGAGACCACAGTGATCCATCATTGTCAAAAATGAAAACCGACGGTGCTCACTACACTTCCTCACTCATCGGCGGTCTGTCGGCGGTGACAGCTGAGGCGGGAAAAAATTCACGCATACGAATTAGGATCGCCTACTACATGCACCAAACCACGCCTCCCAGCTTCATTTGTTTACGCACGAAAAATTAAGGTTGGATACTTTTTGAACACACCTCGTATCTATGTATATATAGATATATGTTATATATATGTATGATATATATGTATATATATGTATGTATATGTATGATATATATATGTATATATATATATATTGTTACGAATTCGCGCCCGGGCGTGCGATCGGTCACGTAACTCGAATCGCGACCCGTCGCCCACCGGAACGGAGAATTCAGTCGTGACCTCCGTGGAACTACCGCCAGGAGCTAGTCACGGTGGTCTTTCGACCACACCACAATCGTGCCAATCGGCCACCCGCGCAGGATCGGTTGTTCGCCAAACTCGACCTACCTAAGTACCTGCGCGGGTAGTTAACCCGGCGATCGTACCTCGCCGCTGGCCGGCCTAGGACACGAACTGCTTAAGCGGTCCGTTCCGTGCTTCAGTGATAACCGAGCAGTGTTATCGCCGGCCCCGACGGACGTGATTATTACCGATGCTTACACCCTTCACCAATTCCTTCCGTGATGCAAGATGGCACTTTAAAATGAAGGAAAGGACGCAACGAAACGGGTCACATTTAACAAGCACTTTTATTTCACACACACACAAGGCAAGCATGTATCACAGCCATACAGTAAGAATGCACATAATACAGTCAAAGCAAGAAAGCAACGCAGAGCTACAACCGAATAATGCAATGTACAAGCACTTATTCAGGTTTACTTAAAAGACTGGCGCCACACACACATTACACAAAAAGCAAATAAAAGCCACTCTCATAGGCAAGGGGGCAGACAGGTCCGTGGACCAAATGTACATGGGACCTGGTGGAGCGGCCAGGTCCACGAGACCGAAGGGGTCTTACCCGCGCCCTACGTGCGCGATGGCGGGCTAGCCGCAATGTCAGCGTAACGTGCTGACTCCGTGCCCCTGGCGTGTCGGTGAGCTCTTAGGCGTGGCGTTGCGCAAGGCACGTGCGGTCCGGTCGACACCACGGTTGGGTGGGGAACGGACGGGGTTACCGGCGCTATCTCAGCGCGGATGGGGAATGTTGATGCTCGGGGTGGAGAGAGGGAATGGTGGATGCTCCGTCCGCTAGCGGGGCCTTGGGACCGCACCGACTCCGCGAACTCTCGCCCCTGAGCCTCTTCCGCGTCCCTGCTTCACTCCGCGACTCGTCCCTCGACCTCAACTCCGAGCTCCGTCCCCTTCGCCGTCCGATCCCGCAAACACATGACTCAGACTCCACGACTTCGACCACGACCCACAACGACAACCCTGACAACGACCCGTCTTCACTCGACCAGCAGCCGCGAGTCGCCTTGTGCTCACGTCTTATAGACCGGGGGAGGAGCGTGTATGTAAATTCGCGGATCAAACGCGCTTGGAGGCGGGGCCACGCCACCCGATGTTCAGCCATTGGTCGGGCAAAAAGGGGCGTGAGCCTCTCTTTATCCGAATTTCCTCCTAAAAGGAATCCACATGCATCGCGCCTTGGGGGCGGGGCCACACCGCCCGACGCTCGCCCATTGGACGGAGAAAAGGGGGCGTGAACCTCCCTGATCCGATTTCCTCTCCCGTAAAGGCATCCATTTGTACTCACGGCTCGACGCGTTCGGCACAATCACCGAACGGGCCCTGGACAGCACGACGTTCGGTGTTGACAGGTGGTGTGGTGATGGTTGTGGAAGAGAAAGGCGAAGGTGGTGGGGGGTTGCTGTGGTGCGTTGGTTGTTGGCGGGCGTCGTTGAGAATGGGGGTGAGGCGATGCTTGCGGGGTAGGTTGTGGAGGTGAAGGTAGTGGCGGTTTGGTGTCATTGTTCGGGGGCGTTGTTGGTGGTGGCGATTTGGTTGTTGGGGGGTTGATTGGTCCAAAATAATGATAGATAAAGAAAAATGGCTAACTCAAAGCATCGCAGCCCGGATGAATCACACATATTCCCTCTAAACAGGAGTGTGGACTAACTACACATGAACTTATCGATATATCTAACCTAAGGACCTTTCTGGTGTATTGCAAATTTCCACACAGCCGTAACAATATGTATATATATATATTATATGTATATACATGTATAATATATATATATTATATGTATATATTGTGCGGATCTGGAAACCATATGCATTCAACATACATAGATGTCCGAAAGTCAGTTATGATCGTCAGTATGTGTTAGTCAGATCCCTTCCTTTTGTCGAGTGGAGAATCAAAGGCGTGTATTGCGATTCTTTTAGTTTGGTTATACATCGAACAAGCCATCTAACAACCATCCATCCCCCATCACGATCCACCACCACCGGCTGCCTTCTCGCACCCTGACGTGCTGAGGCGGGAAATCGCGGTTCCAGTTTCTCGACTTCCACAAACGTTGTTACTCTTTCACGACGACCTTTGCAACATTGATACTGTTGTCGACAAGTATGAACCCGCGTGGAGAGTGGGTGGGGTTTCCCGGTAGGGGCGAAACCCCGCCCAGAAAAGGAACCATCGGAGCCTGTCCAATCAGGGCGGGGAGTGATGTCTGTTCGAGCGAGCCCCGCCCCGTTGAGGAGGTCCATAATTCTCGAGCACTCTCTGAGGCAGGGGGTGTTACGAAGGTTGTTCTGAGGTTTTTGACAGGGTTGTGGTGGTTGAGAGTCGAGTGAGGAAGAGGGTCTTGAAGGAATTCTCCATGGTTTTCTGACAAGGCTTTGGATAGGGCTCTGAGGGTTGTTGTTGAGCGTGCAGTTCTTTTTGAAGCGGAGGGTTGAGCAGAAGGCCGTGAAGGCGGTGAACGTGTCTCTGCTGTCCCTCTACAAGGAAAGGAAGAGCGACCCGACCCCATCCGTGGACCCCGCTATTCACCACCTGAGCTCCGCCACTAACCACGAGTCCCACATGTGCGACTGGGACCAAACCAACGACCATTGCCAGGTGCCGCACCACCGAGCACCCCCTTCTCCAACGGTCAGGTACCCAGCTGGACTCTGACCCCCAGCCGTCTCTTCCTTGGCTGCGAGGGTCCAATAAAGAACTCTGGGTTAATTTCATTTGTGTGTGTGTCTGCGTGTGGGCTTGTCTTGTAAGTCGAACTGAATAAGTGTTTTGGATCATTGTAAAATATTTTTGTATATTCGCGATAATTCTTGCCTTGTGTCTTTTTCTTTTTATTGTAAATAAACAATTGTAGAAAGTCCCCAGTTCGTTCCGTCCTTTCTTGAATTGGTCCAGCATGGTTCGGATCTGAGTTTAGGCGGGGTTTTATCCCGGTAATCGGACAATTGTAGCCGGGACGTCCTGAGCAGGCCCCGCTCGACTGCAATCCGAGCCGGAAAGGTGGGGTGGCAGAGTGGTAGTCGGTAGGTGTAATTTTACCGCGCCGGTAGAGTGAATCCGGTTCGGCCATGCATTCCGAGGGCGTGGATCCCGGTAGCCGAGACCGTGTAGTTACTTAGGTACATTGGATCGAGACAAAAAACCCTACGCCATGTGTTGAGATGTTGGCGTTCCATGGTCGGTTAAACAACCCGCCGGCTCACGGAGTTATCAAGCGACGGCCTACAATTCCGGAGATCTGGTGGAGAAGACGCAACTTTCTCCACCTAGTGGTCGTTCTCGCCACTGACCTCCGGCCCGCAACAATAATATAAATATATATATTGTATATATATGTATATATATATATGTATATATACAGGAATCCCCCGTTTCTCGCGGGGGTTACGTTCCAAACCTCCCCGCGCTAAGTGAAAATTCCGCGATGAATGGACGCCTCCCCCAAAAATCGACTCGTCTGGTCTGGATCGGTTTGGGAGTGATCGGGTTGAGGTGCCTGAGATCGACTCGTCTGGTCTGGTCGGTTTGGCAGTGATTGGGTTTGAGGTGCTGGAGATCAACTCGTCTGGTCTGGTCGGTTTGGCGAGTGATTGGGTTTGAGGTGCTGGAGATCGACTCGTCTGGTCTGGTCGGGTTTTGAGTGCTGGGTACGAGCAGTGCTCGTCCAACGGCGGCAAACCTTTTTCCTTCCCGAAGCATATATCGAGCACCCTTAACCTCTCCTGGAGCGTCAGACCTTCCTCTGGCGCTTCGTTCCTTGCCAGAAGCCTTAGAAGGTGCAGGGCGTTTGGGCGGCATCGTGGGCTTGGAGAAAAAACGTAGAAAATATTCGAAGTTCACAACGAAACTTTGTTCTCGTGCGTTGTGTGACTGGTCGAGCCCACGCGTTATAATTTATTGCTTAAATAATTTATATTTATAATATTATTACCGCGATGTACCGGGGGAATCCGCAGAAAAAATAGTTACGTTCCAAGGGAAAACCGCGATGAACCGGGGGAGCGATAGGTGAACCGCGATAAAGCGGGGTTGACTGTATAGGTATATATATAGGTATATATGTATATATAGGTATATATATAGGTATATATAATTATAGGTATATATATATAGGTATATAATATACATATATATATATACATATATATACATATATATATATATATATGAACCTGCCAATCGCATCACCTACGTTTTGGTTGAATTGCTTTGCATTAGTGGGAACAACTCTGAGTGGCAGACGGATGGTTGTTCTTTCGCAGAGTTTTGTGGTTTTACCAGTGTGAGAGATAATCTATGGCGATGCTCACCATAACAGTCAGGACGTCTGATGTTTTAACGATGAATGCGGTCATCATTGGTTAGATATTATGGACGCCACCCCGATAAGGGCAAATTTGCCCAAAATCCTGATAGGAGCTCCGTTTGATGTTTAACTGGTGCAGACCACATAATCTTTGTCTGTTTACAGAGTCACCGGGCTGGAGCCTCTGAATTTGAAGTGACGCTTTGGTTTGGGACTGTGGTCCAATGGAGATCTGAGGAGTGCTCATCACACTCCCCATGTTTTGATATACTCTACCCATCAAAAGTTTTAGAACACCCCCATTTTTTGTGTTTCCTGAAATTTAAGCTGTTCAAGCCCAGTGAATAACCTGAAATGGTCCAAAGCTAAGCGGTAAACTGCCAGAGGTTAAAAACAAAAGTTTAGGTCACCAAAAACTGAAAAATAATGTAAATTTCAGAGTTTGATAAAAAGGCCCTTTTCAGGGAACAAGTAATGGGTTAGCAACTGCAGCTGTTCTGCAGCAATGGAAGTAAATTAAGCCTGAAAGTTGATGCAAAAATTCCTACAGGTGTCCCAACTTTTGTTGATTAGTTACAAACCCTCTGTCTGTGTGAAGCAGTGTTGGAACAGACTGTGTTGCTGTACCCTCTGAAGCATTACACTGTGTAACAATTTTTGTTCTGCGTAGTAAGTGTTATTTCCTAATTGCTTATTCCTCTAAAGTCTAAAGTATAAGAAAATGGTTATTACTCCCCTCCAACTTTTGCTTTTGTGACCAGGAGATTGTTTGTTTTGAAATATACCTATTTTCAATGAGAAAACGGGCGAATTTGTGTCTTTTCGTTTGCATAAAGTCAGAAAAAAACAACATATGAATCAAAATTAACATGTATCTACTATACTAAAAAAATAGAAATATGTTTGTATGTTGTGTGTTGTTTGTTTGTTTGTTCGTCCTTATAGCGGCCGAACGTTGGATGGAATGAGATGAAATTTGGCATGAATGATCTTGGGACATGAGAACGGACATGGGGGGTGGGGGGGTCAAGTTCAAGGTCAAAGGTCACGGGTCAAGGGGTCAAGGTCACCGGGTAACTTCAATTTCTCAATTCATACGATCGAGACGGGCCAACGCCATTCGACAGATAATCAAAATTAAATGACACAGTTCATTGACGACATTCACTTCCGACTTCCGTTTTCGAGTTATGACGTCATAAATTGACTAAAATGTCAATTTTTCATGTTTGTTTGTCCTTTATAGACGGCCAAACCGTTGGAGAATGAGATGAAACTTGGCATATGTGATCCTTGGGAATGGACATAAGGGGATCAAGGTCAAGGTCAAAGGTTACGGGTCAAGGTCACCGATAACGTCAATTTCTCATTTCATCCGATCGAGACGGACCAACGCCATTCAACAGATAACTGGGCGGGTACTTTGCTAGTTTAGACTAAATTTATACAAAAATGACCATAAAAGATTTAGAAGTGAGTAGTTTTTTCGAGATTTACGATTACACACTAAATCACTTTCACGAATCAGCCCCAAAATGTAATCTCCCATCATGTTCTGGTTATACTGCCTTGATAGCGGCGTTCAAAGTCCAGTATTCCTGGTGGAAGCGCGCGCCTTGCTCCTTCGAGTACGCTCCTTTGTTATCCTTGAATTTATCAAGATGAGCGTCAAGGATATGGACCTTGAGGGACATCCTGCAGCCCATGGTGCCGTAGTTCTTCACCAGAGTCTCAACCAGCTCACATAGTTTTTCAGCCTTGTGATTGTCCAGGAAGCCCCGAACCACTGCGACAATGCTGTTCCAAGCCACTTTCTCCACTCTTGTGAGCTTCTTGGAATTCCTTGCACTCTGATCCTCTTTATCTGTGGTCCGACGAAGACACCGCTTTGACCTTTGCCTCAGACAGCTTGGGGAAGAAGTCTTGAATGTACTTGAAGGCTGCAGATTCCTTATCTGGAGCTGTGACAAATTGTTTCAAGAAGGCCCAACTTGATGTGCAGGGTGGCATCAGCACATTTCGGGGTCCACCAGTGGCTCCCATTTGATGTTGCTCCTCCCCACAGAGAACTCGGTCCGCTGTGGCCAGTCCAGCCTGTGGTCATGCGCCTTGGTGTCCCTGCTGTCCCAAAGGCAAAGATAGCAGGGAAACTTGGTCCAACCGCCTTGGAGACCCATCATGAATGCACCATTTTGAAGTCTCCGATGACCTCCCAGCCGTACTCGTCATACTTCAAGGGGTTCAGCAAGGTCTTGACGCTGTTGTAATCCTCCTTGAGGCTGCACCGAGTGAGCCAGGGGAGAGAGGGGGTACTTGTTCCCTTATGGAGCAGCACGTCTTGAGGCTCCTGGATGAGCTGTCAAAAACATTGTTTAAAATGGTAGGTACTTACTTCCTTGTTAGGATTACCGGAATTTACGAGATACTTCAACATTTACTTCCTTGTTAAGATCTGCAACACTGAAGTATGAAAAAGACTGGATATAAGACATTGTAGTATGTCGCCTTTATATATGACAAGCTCGCAACCATGTGAAAACATGAATGAACTTGACAAAACAAACAGTGACGGGTATCCGAGCACAGCTGCACTCACTCTTATTGCAGTTTTGGTGGTCAGTCTCAAAAATCACTCTCCTGGCCACAAAAGCAAAGTTTGAGGGGAATAACCTCCATTTTCTATACTTTTGAGGCATAAGCAATTAGGAAATAAACTACTACCCAGGAACGAAAAATAAATAAAAATTTGTTACACTGTTATTTGGACAATATTGCACTGCAGGAAGTAGTATATTGCTTCATAATGGTGAGAAAAAGACAATTAACAAAGAGACAGACAGACCATTATAACCCTTAAAAGTGTTGGTCTTTCCTTAAGAGAAATTGCAAAGAAAGCCAAGGTGTCAGTGAGTACAGTTTCCTACACCATCAAAGGCACTTGGAAACTGGAGGAAACTCTGACAGGAAAGAGTCTGGCAGACCCAAAGCACAACACAATCAGAAGACAAGTTTCTGAGAGTCAACAGCTTGCGTGATAGGCACTCACAGGACAGCAGCTTCAAGCACAACTTAACACTGGTCGAAGTAAGGAAGTCTCAGTTTCAACTGTGAAGAGAAGACTTTGAGCTGCAGGTTGACAGGTCGAGTAGCAGTAAGAAAGCCATTGCTAAGATGGCAAGATAAGAAAAAGAGGCTTGCCTGGGCCATGAAGCACCGCCAGTGGACTACTGAAAACTGGAAGGTCTTTATGACCGATGAATCAAAATTTGAAATCTTCGCTTCATCACACAGGGTTTTGTACGCCATCGAGTTGGCGAAAGAATAGTTCCTCATTGTGTGACACCAACTGTCAAACATGGAGAGGAAGCGTGATGATCTGGGGCTCTTTTGCTGGATCCAGAGTCGGCGACTTGTTCAGAGTGACTGGCACCCTGAACCAAAGGGCTACCACAGCATTTTGCAGCGCCAGGCAATATCCCCTGGTCTATGCCTAGTTGGTCAGGGATTCATCCTACAGCAAGATAACGACCCAAAACATACCTCCAGGCAATGTCAGAACTACCCGAGAAGAAAAAAACAAGACGGTAGGCTTCAAATCATGGAATGGCCAGACAGTCTCAGACTTGAACTCCATCGAGCTGGTTTGGGATGAACTGGACAGAAGGGTGAAAGCAAAGCAACCTACAAGTGCAACACATTTGTGGGAATTTTGCAACAGTGTTGGGAAGAACTTTCCGAACAATATTTGATTTCCATTGTAGAAAGAATGCCACGAGTATGTTCGGCTTGTTGTATCTGCAAAAGGTGGCTACTTTGATGAGTCAAAAATTAGAATTAATTTTGTTCAACAAAACGATTCCTTGATTTCTTTTTATCTGCAATTGTTATTTGTTCAATGCTTTAATTTCAGAGTACATTGAAACATTAAACTGTTTAAATTTCAGTAAAACTGGAAAAATGGGGGTGTTCAAAACTTTTGACCAGTGGAGTATGTATGTGTGTGTATATATATGTATATATATATATATGTATATATATATATATATATATATGTATATATATATATGTATATATATATATTATATATATGTACTCCTCCCATGCTCTTCGCCACCCATTTATTTATATAATCGAAGGGAGGAGTCGATTTATTTATATAATCCTCGTCACTTGGGTTTAATTGATTGGGTGAGAGCTTATTGGTTGTTCCCTCCATTCACAGGTGAGAGACGTCAGTGGGTCTTTGTCATTTATATCTTGACTGAATTTAACATTTGCATGTTATGCATGCTTGGGAGCCTCGTTGGTATGCATTTATGTCTGTGTTGTCACTGACGATTCGCCAGTAAGCGGTGAAACCAGTCCGGCAGCTGAGGGGGTGTGGAGCTTTGGGATTCTCATGTATGTACTATTTGTGAATGTCTTTACAGCTGTGGAGGAATCTGAAGGCTGAAACAGCAAAGGCTTACCTTGGTCGGCTTTCTTGGTTGCTTTATGCAGCTTCTTTGGCTGGAATAGCATGGGGGGGGGGCGCATTCATTTATATAATTCTACCACTTGGTTTTAATTGATTAAGTGACAGCTAATTGGTTATTTCCTCCATTCACAGGTGAGAGACGTGAGTGGGTCTTTATTTTTCATAGTATATATATATATATAATATTTATTGCATATGGAGTTAGCAAGGGGTCAGCCTTTACCATCCGTACATTTATTTGAACATTTGATTCAACCCCACTTATCCAATTGGATAACAAGCACCGAATGTCATATTGTCTATGGAAAGAGAAACATGTCGTTTGGAATCTGTCCAACTAAATGTTGGATCATGGAGCTGAAGTTGTTTAAGCTTTGCACTTGTCTGCAGTTATTTTAATAGCTCCCTCAGCCACCGATTATGTAAATGTATGCCAAATGAAGTCACTTTTTTTCCTTGTGTGGCTCAACTGTGAAAGATGATTGCGGGTGCTAAGACTTTTTGCCAAGTTATTCCGATCTCCTTTTCTCCTCCGATACCCCCACCGTTTCCACCATTGCATTTAAAATTGCCAGGGTAGGAATTTTAAACGTAATATCTCAAAGGTATTGTGAGTGTCAGTTTGAAGGTGCTGACGGTGACTTTGTCATTGCGATCTTGCTTCAAGCATGTTAAAGCAATTCGACTGGTAATGATATTAATTTAGTTCTCAGGTTATTCATGTGCTTGCTCGGATGAAATCTTGTTTTAGCTGCCTCATCTGAACTTATTTATTTCTTATTTATTGCTCTACATATTTCATCTTGCTACTTTACAAGCAACATTGGAGTTTATAAGTATCATATTGCTTAAGGTTCAAAGACAACCTCACTCCAGTGCTCACCCCCTCATTACTTTTGCCCCATCGCAACACTCTCAACCCCTCCATCACTTGTACATACCCCAAGCTGTCATTTCATGGTCCCTTTAGCCCCACATCTGCTCATAGAATTGAGGTGGACGAAACTTCAGGACCCATTCTCACTCCCGTCCCGGCCCTACGCGACCCAGTTTATCGACTATTCATGTTGCATTAAGCACCAGGCGGCTGTCCACATTGCCTACGACTTCCTATTTGCCCACGGGCAGAAACGGGTGGAGGTTACGCATTTTGTGGCACCAGTCCTATTTTGTAGCCCATCACATCTGCGGCTCCACTCGCTGTGGTGCAAGTTTTTGTGCTTGATAAGATAAAGACCCACCTGCCTGGTGCAGTTTGCTATATATAGTGTTGATTGTTGAATTCTGTACTTCATTTTACAATCAAAATATTGAATTCTATACTTCATTTTACAATCATTGAACATGCACAGCATAAAGTTTCACTCGTCATCTCATGATTATTTTCAAAATAAATATTTATGCAAAATTAAGGTCTTGTATCCCAAGGCTAGAATGCGTTGCTGTCACTCTCTGGTTAAGGTTTATTTTTTTGTAGATTGAGAACGAATTTGTTTGATAAAGTCACATTGGCTTTCACCCAAATATTTCTCTTTTTTTTTTTCATGAAGTGAAAGACAATAATTTTAAACCTACCATTTTCAAATGCATCACCCCAGAGTTTTTTTTTTCGGTTTTGGCCAAAATAGCAATGGTTGGCTTGCTCTGTGATGAGAGTGAAGTGGCATTCTGACTGTTATTCATCTTTTTGGTGTGTGTTCAACTTACTGGGCAAGAGTTTAACTGAGGATTGAAAGCCCCGTTTGGTGCTCGGTCTCGAATTGTAACAGCGTGCCATGCCAATGCTCGGAAAATGTCGGAATAAGGAAAACACGACAAGTATTACTTAGCCTGGCCTCTCTTTTCCAACACGAAAAGGATCATTACCCCACATCAGTGGCCCAAAGCACCCTTCCGATTTTCCTTAGCCCCCTTCGCTTGGCCCTTTATAGAGGGGGGTCAACATCATCTTGGCTAGTGTCGAGCCCAGCCTGGCCCCCGGTTCCCCCATCTCCCTGGTGCTCACCTCAATCACAGAGGGATCACAGCAGCATGGGGGAGCAGGGCAAGGGGGTCGCTGATGCTCAAGGGCTTGTTTGCGGCTGAGCCTTCGTTGGATGCCCCCATTTCATTACTGAGATGATATAGCCGTGGGAGATGCACCAACGGCAAAGTTTTCTTGCTTCCACTTTGCTTTTCCTGCACACAATTGCTCACTTGTATATTTTTTGATCCTTCATTCTTTTTTTCTTATTTTGTTTTCTTTTCCTTCCTCTATCCTTTTTCCCTCCTCCGTCATTCATCCTTTTTTTGTTGTCCTTTCTTTTTCCTCTTTCTCTGTATGATGCCTTTAAATAAAATAAAAAATACAAATGTGAATATGTTACACTTGTCCTATATTTTTGTGATACTGACCTGTCGAGGTCTTATCTCATGTTCTGTGTTCATTTTGTTTTCACTACTTAATGTTTGATGAAGTTTCTATCTGAGGAGGAAATTCGCTCTGCTGTAATTATGATGTAAAATGGCTGATTATTTCACTTCTGCATTCTGTTACTTTCTCTCCCGAGTTTAATTTTCTGTTTCTTAGTTTGTGTTTGTACCAGCTTGCATTCTACTTCCATATACGACAGTTGGCGCTCAGCAATTTAAATAGATGTGATTCTGAAACCATTCAAATTGGCGAAAAATTATGATTACCAAGAATTAATAATGGACCCCTCCCCCGGCCCCCTCTTTCCCAGCACAGCGAACGAAGCACAGCTTATGTGTACTGAACTACATGTTAGCCTCATGGTATGAAGGTAGATGGACTTTTTGATTATCGAACATGTAAAACTGATAGTTCATGAGTGAAATTTTGTGCGATAATATTTTCTACCCTAAGCAATTTATACAAGAAGTGACAAAAGCGTTTGTCAAATAATTCTGGGTAAAACTAACATGAAGGTCAATGAAGTCCACGTTTGCTGCGGAACAGTGGTGCATAATTATGTTGCTCGAGTTAGGTAACTTTTATGGCTATTGCAGCCTAGCTCTTGGAGCACTATCAGAGGGAAGAAGAAGAAGGTTATTTCTGGAAGATCATTGTGACATATCAAAGAGCCCTGGGTCCATCATTTACCATCAGAGACAAAGCAAGCTTGTGTCGAGTAGAGATGTACGTTATCCCCACCACCAAAAAGACAATTCAAGGTTCAGCTATCAGCCTTCGAGCTTAAGGCGATCGTGCTTTGAGACCTCGATGGATTAAGTCATGTGGGATTTCTTGAATTTGGGGAAACCATCAATGTACGATATTACAGTAACTTGTTATGCAAGGAAGTCAGAGAAGAAATACTCAGATGATAGCCATTTATTTATGCTGTTTCTGCGTGGGACTTTACTCGCCCTCGCATTGCATGCATGACCACTACCACTCTCACCAAGATGGCTTTGTAAGTTCTAAATTGAATGCTATACTGTGCAGACTTGTTACTTTGTGATTTTCATGTCTTCATAAGCTTAACGCCATTTGGGTGGAATTAAGCTTACGAATGATTATCTCAAAGCATATGTTCTGAAATGGCTGCTGGACCCATCCCAAGGATTTCAATGCAAATGGAATCAAGGTGCTACCACATCAATGGGAAATGTATCTGTACATGTATCAGGAAGTAGTTGAAGTTGCATCAACTTTCCTGTACATCTTTAGCTCACCTGAAACATAGTTCCGGGGAGCTTATGGGATGGCGCGTTGTCCGTCCGTCCGTCCGTTCGTCTGCCCACATATATTTGCAACTTCTTCTCTGAAACAACGCATACGGTTTCAATGACACTTTACCACGATGTTCATCACCGTGCATGTACCGAAGTTTGTTCATGGCATTAAAAAAATCGGGCCCTGGAGGGATGTACGGGGGTTACCTCCCAAAATAGGTATTTGCTTTCTTCTCAAAAGCGATATACAATTTCGATGAAACTTGACGATAACCTTCATCACCCGTGATGTACCAAAGATTTTTCACGGCATAAAAAAAAGTCGAGGTTTAGGGGGATTACGGGGGTGGGGGGTTTCCCCCAAAAAGGTAATTTCAATGAAACTTGACCACAACCTTTATCACCCATGATGTACCAGAGTTTGTTCATGGCATTAAAAAAAAAAATCCATCGTACTCTATTTACTTTCTTCTTCGTCACATATTTTGTCGGTCATCCATGCCTACCAGTGTTTCCCTGGTTATCTTTATCCAGCCACTACCAGGTGAGTGCCCAAGGGGTATTGCTCTTATGATTGCTTTTAAAGAATAAAATGTCCACGACAATAATGAACTCCCCTTGTACAGAATCCATAGCACCATGGTCATTTCAAATAAAATGTATATGGTTATAACCAATTGAATGCAGAGTACAAGCCACCACAAGTAGTGTTTCGTATTGGTTCACGAGTCAGTAAGTGACCACTATATTCGTTATGGGTGTGTGTCTGTCTGTCTGTCCTGTCCCGAGCATAGCTCCGTGGGTTTTGATCCGATCTTGATAAAATTTGGGTGGGAGGTTTATATCATGATCGAGTTGTGTTTACCGGAGAATGGGCATGCTGCGCTCATTATGGGGGAGCCACGCCCAAAACATGTGTTTTTAGGGGTAGCCAGTTTCAAGTTACATCTTCTCCGAGGGGGTTTGTCGAATCTGGCAGGGGTTTCGTATTTGGTTAGCCCAATGGCACCTGCATAGCCCCACGGAGCTCGATTTTTCATTTCGTCCAAGGTCAAGGTCACAAGGTCACGAACTTAGAAAATGTCAAAAAAATCAACAAATTGGGCATCGAGCTCCTAGGGTTTTCAACCGTTTCGAATGAAAGTTGGTATGCAAGTAGTGCTCTTCGAGTACTACAACTTTCATCATTTACGTTTTTCCCGATTCCCGCCAGTTTGCCCATGGCATCCCCTCGAAGGTCAAAAATTAAAAAAAGGCGAACCGTGTACATTGCTCGTGAACCATCGCCATCTCCAGACTTGTTAAACCTAATATCTTGCTTCCGCATCAGTGGCCCACAGCACCCTTCTGTTTTGAGCTTTCATGAATCAGAATATTGCCAGCATCTTGGGCACCACCCTAACTATGCAGCACAACATTCTTTGCATGAGAAAAATGATCGATTTACAACATAAACAATGCTACAGACAATGTTATTGGACTTCACAGACCCACATTGCCATTACCAGAACTCATCCAGTCAATTGCACTGGAGAGAACCAGGAACTGCTGAAAGAAACAGTGCTAAACAGAACTCAAAACTTCCTCGCTAACTGACAGGCACAACTAAAATCGTTTTCCATAAGGAAAGGTCAAAGATAAGCATAGGTCGCAATACTCACTGAATGAGGGATGGCCTTTAGAGGGACAGACAGACGGCCTTTCAAGTCTGAAATTCAACGTTGAGATTGATTTCACAAATCCAAAATTCATAGCAAAGGAAAGAGGTTAAATGTCCAAATTCCCACGTTTCGAGTCGCTGTGCAAGTGGAGTTGTATCAGCAGATGGACATAAATCACAATTGATGAAAATAACGTATTTCTAACAACCAATTCAGGACACAGGCGTGCAGAATGCATGTAACACACTTGGTAGATTCCAGCGGTGAATGGATATACATAAATAATTCCGAGGAGATCTCCAACACATTCCACTGCAATCAAAGTCTCACGAAGCTTCACAGGAAAGCAAATTTACGAACGTGAAGTGCAGCATAGCCATTGTTGTGGAATTGAATGAAGAGATCGCACTGTCTGGAGGATTAAAGTGGCTTAAAACAACAAGAACTGACCAGCCAACAGCGCTGCATTCGGCTTGACATCAACTCCTTTGCTACTTAACAAAGCAAACGGTACAAATTGAGTGCTAACCCTAATGCTAACCTCACCACCAATGTGGTGCGAACCCCAAGGATTACCCTTTCTCACCTATTCCACAAGTAGCAGCTGTCACCATAACCCTAATTCTAATCCTGCTCATAACCTCATCCAAAACCCGAACCTCATCACAGATGTACTGCCAACTGCAAGGCGGCGAACCCTTTCATGCAAATGCCAGATGTAAATGAAATGTTAACCATAACTTTGCAGTATATTATGTGGTGTTAATGGAGTGCAGGCATGATTGGCCAGATGGCCTTCTCCTTGGTCCAAATTCCTTGTATATTCTTACTGACCAATTACCACAGTACCAAGCACATTAGTTTAGCACGTTATTATTTATCATTGAAATGAAATATCAATTGGACTACGCAGCGCTCTTTTTACCACTTCCTATTTTTCCACCCTGATTCATCCTTTGTATGATTCATCCTTTCTGGCAATTGCCTCACGACCGGAATTGTTGTACCATAAACGAGATGTTCGGCAAGATAGCTAAAGGCATGAAGGCATAAATTGATGGAGGAGAGGGATCGAGTCGTTTGTTGAGAAATGAGTCGCCAGCACCGTCCTCTCTTCAGAGACGAAGACATCGTGGACCATCTGGGTGAAGAGATGGTGGACTGCAGACCCAACCAATATCTGATTTAACTGGAAGACGTTGCGATGTCTTTGTGGATCCTTGAAGATCACCCAGGGAGACAGACCCTTTCAGGAGTTTGTGATATGAGGAGAAGGCCACCAGGAATATGGACACTTTCAACAGTACATTATTTTGTATAGAAATCTCATTAGAATGGACAGACAGAATGTAGGGATGGCAGGATAGCTCATTTGGTGACATGCTCACCCCTGAGCTGTGTGGTCATGAATTTCATTCCGCTCAGAGAATCAACCAACTAAACCACCTTTCAGTGCAGTGTCAACAGCGGGTGATGCTGCTCATGCATGCTGTCCTTTGTTCGATGATGTAAAACTGGTTGTCCAGTCCAAACTGCATTAATGTTGTGGGATTAAAGGTATTGCAATATTTCCCATCATGTAGGCATGCTGGTTCTCGTGAATTGAACCCTTTGTGCTGGAATGTAAATCGATGATCTGGAATCGTATTAAAGAAAACTGCATTACCATTTGTCTTGGGCACCAATCTTGCCACTCATTTCACATAGGCCATTTGATCCATATACTTTGTAGCTTTTTTATGGGTTTTATTTAGTCGTATGCTGCCTGTGGCTGCTTGGCTGCATCACTTTCTGGGGGCGCGGCTGTGCCGCTGATGCAATGTCCCCTGTTACCAGCACGCTAGTACTCATTTTCCTGACCTCAGAAGGATAGCAGGCTGAATCAACCTGCCTGGTGTTAATTCCAAGGAGTGACGGGGCTTGAATTCAAGACCCGAAGATCTTAAGCCACCAAACCTAACGGTTAAGCCAACAACAGGCTTTTTTCAGGATATGATAGAAGAAAAAATTGTATTCATTTTCTTCCTTTTTATTCACTCTTTTCCACTTGGTGTCGATGTAAACTGTAGCAAGACCTATTCTCTCACCACCCCTTTCCTTTCCATTCCATTTTCTGCACAAGTATTTTTTGACCTCGAAGTATATGCAATTGCATGGAGAAGAAACGAAATAAAGGAACCAGCATTAAGGATTGAGGTGTCAGATTGCTTGTACCAAGAGACAGGGAGCATAACTGGCTGGTAGGATGGCCTGGAGGTATGCACACTCGCCTCTGAGCCGTCTAGCCTGTGTTCAAATCTTGGCCCAGCGACAAACTGTCATCTTGGTGTCTTGCAAGCAGGGTGAGGCATCAATGTGTGTTGTGTTGTTCCTCGGATGGACTTTAAACTGGGAGTCCCAACTGCCGGCATTATTTGTGAACGTTAAAGATCCTACGGCGTCCTTTGTGAAAAGAAGGCAAGCTATTGCCGGCACCCTCAACAAATTACAAATTCCTGCCCTAACCTATGGAGCTCGTTGCATCAGCAGCACAGCTGTGTCCTCCACCAATTATGCTAATCCCAACCCCCCCAGTTTTGTGCTGCATGCGAAAGAAGAAGAAGGGAGAACAGCTGATTTGGAGAATCCTATGAATGTCTCCTAAACGAGGATAGCTTTTTTATTTGCTACACTACCATCATGTGAACTGATAATCACAGAGGTAGATGGCAGATCAGAGAGAAATCAAGGATGCATTATCCTAAAGAATGCACTATGTCTGGTTAAAGTCATGGAAAGTATGAGTTAAATCAGAAGTTAGATTTGTTCATCTTAGATACATAACTTCCTCTTCGGTACAAACCTTTCACATGGCAGCAGTGTCTCTTTTTGGTGATTTGGGTGATTTTGCTTTAATTCATTAAACCAAACATAACTAAGCTAAATGATAGATTTTGTCAACTGAAGGTTTACTGAGGAATGCTAACCGCCGTGGGAAGCAAAATAAAGCTAACATTTCGGGTGTTAGCTCTTCATCAGAACAAGAGCGGTGACTAACACCGAAAACTTCAACTTTACGTTGCTTCCCACGGTGGTTATAGCATTCCCTTGTGAACCTTCAGTTGATAAAACCTTGCAAAGTCTTGTATTCTTCTGCCATAAAAAAGCTAAGATGTGCAATGTATTTATTTTATTTCAGTTTATTTAGGGTTTCGGGTGATCGTTTATTGATGATGCAGTTTTTAAAAGTCAATTAATCCATTCAATTATTCACGGCAGAGATTCTGGCCTTCTTGCCATTGAGAGCCTTCTGCAGAAAAAGGGGAGATTTGACTACATTCTCCTGGAGACGACAGGCCTGGCTGACCCCGGTAAGGGCATGTTCAGTGTGGTCAAGTGGATTAGCAATTAATTGAATTCCCACTTCATGAGTCCATAAATATTTAAATGTCCCTTTTCCGGTTGCCCAGTTTTCTCTCGTTTTCTGCTTCGTAATTCTCTGTTGAAAAGACCTTGTTTCTCCTGCTATTCTGGTTTATCAAAAAAAAAAAAAACAATACTTGTTTCCATTCGTGTTCCCATTTCTATTTTAATTGTTTATTTATTAACTTGTTTATTAATTTTTTTTTTCCACTTTCGTCAAGATTCATGGCAGAACATCACGTCGGGAAGAGAAAGTGGGCCAAGAACCAGAGAAGAGAAGAATGAACGAATAGCAGGCAAACATCATACAAGCAAGCAGAAATCAGGGTTGAAAAGGTCACAATTAGCTGTTGGGTCTTACAGTAGATGATGGTGATAATCTCCTTGAAGGCCTGAAGAGAGGAAGAATATGGTGTCAGGGCAGAGAGGTGGTTCTACAAAAGGGATAAGAAGGAATCAATTCATCGCTGATGGACATACAGTTTTTACCTGGGGTGTTTCACCGTTCGATGGTTTGACAATCCAGGATGTCGAGGAACTCCGACCGAGGACCTAGTTCACAATCCACCAGTGAAATTGCACTTGGTCTGAAGGAGGAATGATGTCACGTAACACCAGACATCCATCATAGTTTGGTACAAAGTGTTTGTGTCATTGTGCTGGAAATAAAATATTTGTTAATTAATTACCCTTCATGTTTTCTTGTTGTCCCACTACTTTTGCAAATTTGAGTGTACTGTAACAAGTGAAAATGACGTTTGGGTATCTTGACGGGCCATCTGCCTCTCTTCTCATATATTTACTGTAGTAGATAGTAGAAAAATCGTGCAAATTATGATACAAGCATCAAATTTGGCATTTCGTTCTGCAGGGCTTTCTGATCAAATCTGCCCGATTGGCCATTTGAAAATCCAAATTTTTTAAAAATTTGAAAAAAAAAAAAAACTTCAAAAAATTTGAAGTCACAGCTGGCTGAAATTCTTGAAGCGCAAGTGAACATCCCAGACAGAGAACCAAGGGGAGATGCAGTCATCATTGATGGCTCAGCACTTATCAATGCCCTCCTCCACGCACTTCAAAGATATTTGATGACTATGCTAAAGAAGGCATCATCCAAAGGTGGAATCCTATGGTGCCAGGTACGAGAGGGTGGATGTAGTGTTTGATGTGTACAAGAAGAAGTCTGAAGTCCGAGGCAAGGTCGAAAAGGGGGCAAGGAATCAGAAGAAGATGACAGGAACCAGTAAGACCCCAAGTAACTGGAGAAGCTTTCTTCCAGAGACAGCAACAAGACTGAGCCGTTTCACTTCCTTGCGGAAAAGATGTGTGAAGCACAGACGACAAGCAGAGTCATCGTCACAAAAGGAGAAGATGCCATTAGCAACACAAGGAAGTCACTGTATGCTGTGTCTCCATGTTGTCATGAAAAGCTGACACTCGAATATTCGTACACGCCAGGGATGCAACGACGGATGGGAGCAAGTCCATTATCATTAAAGCTAATGACACGGACGTACTAGTCATAGTAATATCTGTACTGCCATCCTTACAGGAACTAGGCTTGAGAACATGTGGATTGCCTTTGGCCAAGGAGCCAAGGCGCGATGGGTTCCAGTCCATGAGGAGTTTCTGCAATAGGGCTGAGAAAGCTAGAGGGATCCCATACTTCCATGCATTCACTGGATGTGACGTCGTGTCTGCCTTCCGCGTAAAGGAGAGAAAACTGCATGGCAGACTTGGAACGTCTTTGATGATGTTCTGAAACATTCACCAATCTCAGCCAGCATCCAACATTGATTCGTGATCTTGACTTATTTTATTTTTTTTTTTTCAAAATTTGGATTTCAAATGGCCAATCAGGCAGATTTGATTGGAATCCCCTGGAGAACAAATGTGCCAAATTTGATGCTTGTATCATCATTTGCACGATTCCTCTCAAAAATTGCTGTTATCTGCCCCACTAATAAGAGGAATGATATTTGATTGAAATTTTACTGAAATACAGCAAAAAATAAAGGGCACTCGGTAGATAGCATACCTTCGCCACGCAATCAACGGAACATATCGGACCCAATATATTTTTGAAATATCATGCTAGAAATCGTTTTTGGCCCTTTCAATGGTGAAGAATCACTTTAAAAATTAAATAAATCTCGTATCCAGATTCGGATTCAGATCTTCACCAAAATCGAATCAATTCGTCCTTGTCACACACCCAATGTGTCCACCAAGTTTCGTCCAAATCCGTTCACAACTTTTTGAGATATCATGCGATATATTGTGTTTAGCCCGATCTCTCAGTGGTGAAGAATCACTCAAAAAATTCCAGTAGTTGGATCCGGATCTGGATCTTCACCAAAATCTAATCAGTTCGTCCTTGTCACACACCCAACCTGCCCACCAAATTTCATCCGGATCCGTCCAGAACCTTTTGAGATATCCTGCACACAAACAGAGACAGACAGACAGAGGTGAAAGCATAACCTCCTTCCACCTTCGGTGGCAGAGGTAATGATTTCAAAATGTTATTATTGATTTACCTTTTATTTAAATTTGTGTCTTTGCTCTTACTCTGGAGATATTCATCATAACCACAGTGATGTCCATACAGTTTGTAGCAATAGTTTAGAAATGACTTGTCATTGTTTTCTTGAAGTGAAAAAGATAAGCAAATGTTTATATGAATATCACACGTAACATTCGTCGATTTATTCCATTTGAAATTGACTTTGGCATTGAAGAGAGACAGCAGAAAGTTTAAAAGCAGTGTTTTGGTAATTTGGGGGAGAATCGTTAAGAGCATGTCGAGCAGACGTTTCATCTGAATTTGTGAATCACACTGTGCATGGTGCGCTCGGTCGATAGGAGCCCATTTCGTGGTGAAATAGGAAGGTTCTGCTGGATTAATGGAGGCAGAGCAGGCTTTAATCAGAAATAAACGTTTTAATTCCCATAATCGGGGTGCTCTTCGTTCCGCAGTGAGCAGGCGGGGTAAGAAATGATGGGGAAGGGTGGGGTGGGGAGGTGTGGGCAGGAGAGGGGGCTGGATGAGGAACGGGAGTTGGAAAAGAAAGAAGAGGGAGAGAGAGAAAGAGATGTATGAAAAAAATACAGGAGGGTAGTGATGTGTCATGGATCAGAATGAGGAGGGGGTGAAAGAAAAGTGAAAAGACAGGTGCTCTGAGAAAGAATATCTGAGAGGAAGGAAAAAGAAAAGACAGAAATGTACACGTAGACAGATAGTCAGAGATTGACCGTGAGAAAGGAAAAGGAGAGAGGATGCCTACAGTGGGGGCAGCAAGAGCGGTGGAGGCGCATGCTGTCCCGGCGGGACCGATCGCAATTTTATTGCGGAGATTCGTTCTCATCGATCCGAGGGAGGAAACGGCAGTGAGAGCTTACAAAAGGGTGTCAAGCGAGGCGGGCCAAGCTATTACAGCATTTGAAATATTCGCCCAGAAATCGATGGTCGGCGATGGGAGCCAACCAGCTCAATCTGCGCGCCACTTTGATCAAACTTTTGGCCCCACTTGTTGGGAGCTGGTATCAGAAAATGTTGGTGGGTGTGGGTGGATTATTGATGGGTCGTTGGATAATTAATTTATGGATAGATGATTGATTGATACATCGTGGGACGTGTGGTTAATGAATTGAAGCATTTAACACTTGATTATTCAATCTCCCAAGGAAGGAGAATTTCCTGAAATTTAATTAAATGTCAAAATTGGTGGCTCTTATTATTATTGTTACAGTATGCACATAGCTTTAAAAGAATGTAGTCCAAACAATGTTCTTGCCTTAATTGATTATTATGCATATTCTCTTGTTTGGCCGAATGAATGTTTTTTTTTTGTGTTTCCTTTGTATGAAATAGAGGCTCATGGAAGAGTGAGGTGACGCATGTGAAAAAGGCAATAGACAGTGAAGCAGTGGGGGCAACATGCAAGGGGGAAAAATGAATGGAAAAGGAGGAAGGGGAGGAAACAAATACAGCAATTACAGATCTGAACTAGAATGGCACTCGGTGGAGTGAATACCTCCGCAAGGCTAAACAGTTTGTTTTGTATCCCATTGATAGGCCAGATCTGCATTCGCACCTGAACCAAAATCTAATCGGCTTGTTCTTGTCACCTATCCAACTCATCCACCATGTCTTGACATAACCTGTCCATAAATTTTTGAAATATCGTGCTATATATCGTTTTTGGTCCCATCTCTCAATTGTGGAGAATCACTTTTACAAATTTTAAAATTATTGTCCAGATCTGAATCCAAATCCAGATCCTCACCAAAATGTAATCAATTTGTCCTCGTCACACACACAACCTGCCCACCAAGTTTTGTCCAAATCCATTCACAACCTTTTGAGATATCCTGCTCACAGACAGACAAACAGTTGTGAAAACATAACCTCCATCCACCTTCAGTGGCAGAGGCCTACAAGCGTATGCGGCCCAGCCAATAATTCGCAAACCCAGCACAAAAACTAGCGCGAAGGCAGACAACAAGATGCACAAATACATTTAGTCAACAAATTCACACCAACAATTAATAAAACCTGTTCAACCAAATACTTCCAGAACAAGTATCCTCAGCTTTCAAAGACAGGCTCTCAGAGCAGAGAAGATCGTGTCTGGCTGCGAAGGAACCTGGAACCGGAATTTTCAAAAGTTTCCAAACTGGAACCATAACAATGAGGTCAAAATGAAACTTGAGTTGTTTTCAATGACGTTGAAATTGCTAATTATATTTCACCACCAATGGCACCAATTGTTGCACTCAGCACACTCTGTTTTTCAAATACTCTGGTTGGAAATAATTAATTATTCCACCGAAAGAGATGTAATTATGCATGAAATTATTAACTGTAATTCTCAGTATGTTGAGCAACACAAGTTGATCATTCAGCCATTGGCTTTCAGAGGGATGAAGTGGTAATCATTTGTAATAACCAACTTTCAGCATGTTCAGGAATGATGGCACAGAGTGCACATGTCTATGACGGTGATAGTGTGCCCTTATGGATGTGGATTTCGTTTGATTTCAGTGGCCGTTGCTTCAGTTTTCTGGGTCGATGCGAATCTTGGCAGTGACGTTTACTTGGATGGTAAGCTTCTCTCTTTCCAGTTTTTGAATATCATCACTTTCCTCTTTTAAAAGCATTTCCTAATCTTTAACTTTTGGTGCAACGATGTTCTTTATATTGCTTCACTTTGAATCTATTTGTTGCTCTTTCATAATTATGGTCATTGTTTGGTATTAAAGGAAAACTAAACATAAATATCAAAAAATTGAGAATTAGTATGTGGGATCATCACTGAATTTTTCATTTTGCTGAATTATATGAAAAACATGTGTCATTTTTAAGTGGTGCAATGTGCAGCCATGTCTTACCATTGGTCGTCCATGATTGGCTGTGAGAAGCAAGTGATATTTTACATCCACTTATGGACTAACAAAGGGAAGACATGGCTGTCCACACATAAATTAATGGGATAGTCGTGAACTTAAGTTGCATTTATTGCTTAGTGATACTTATTACCTCTGCCACCAAAGGTGGAAGGAGGTTATGTTTTCATCCCTTTCTGTCTGTTTGTTTGTTAGTTGCAAAATCGAAGATTATTCGAGTATATTGGTCAGTCGATTTTGTTATTACCTCCACCAACGGAGGTGAAGGATGTTATGTTTTCACTACTTTCTGTCTGTTATTTGTCTGTTTGTTTGTGTGCAGGATATGTCAAAATTTTTGGATGGCTTTGGATGAAATTTTTTTGGGCAGATTGGGTGTGTGACAAGGACGAACTGATTAGATTTTGTTATTCCCACGCTTTCGAAGAAAAGCGGGAATATTGTGATTGTCTCCGCCGTCCGTCCGTCCGTCTGTCCGTCTGTCCGTCCGTCCGTCTGTCTTACCCTGTAACTCCTCTTACACCGTTTGAAATAGGAACTTGAAAGTTTGGGACATAGTAGATATATGTATGGGGAAGTGGCACAACCACTTTTGGATTTTTGATATGACCCCTAGGGGCTGGGCCAGAGGGGTTGGGTCATGGGGGTCGATAAAAAAAAAAAAATTGTCTTATAGCTTTTTAAATCAATAAAATTTCACCTAGCATTAATGGGAAAAAGTGAACGCGGGAATATGCGATGGTGTGCCATTGACAACATAGTTCTAGTTTAAGTTCTGGATCCGGATCCGACTACTTGAATTTTAAAGTGATTCTTCACCTTTGAGAGCTTGGGCAAAAAACGATATATAGCATGATATCTCAAAATGTTGTTGACTGATTCGGACGAAACTTGGTGGACATGTTTGGGTGTCTAACAAAGAAGAATTTATTCAATTTCGGTGAAGATCCGAATCCGATAATTTTATAAGTGATTCTTTACCATTGAGAGATCGGGCGAAACCAATATATAAGATGATATCTCAAAAAGTTGTTGATGGATTTGGATGAAACTTGGTGGACAGGTTGGGCGTGTCAGAAGGACGGATTGATTAGATTTTTTGTGAAGATCCGAATCCGGATCCGGATATAACGATTTTTTTAATTCTTAAAGTGATTGTTCACCATTGAGAGATAGGGCCAAAAACGATAAATAGCATGACATTTCAAAAATTTATTGGACCCGATATGTTCTACGGAATCGGGCATTGTGTGGTGGAGGTATGCACTCTTCCGAGTGCCCTTCTAGTTTTTGCATAGGATCATCATCATCATTATTCCGATACCAGACTCTTGGCAAAGGAGTCTCTTGGCAAGGGTTATTCTCGCCGATTTGCCGTTTCCTTCCGAACCACGATGGAGTCTTTAACATCCACCAATTACCAGTGCTGGCAGACGAGTCCTCTAGTTTAATGTCCTTCCCAATGGACGGTGCACACATTGATGTATCGCCCTGCATGTGAAACACGAGGGTGACGGTTTATAACAGGGCCGAGATTCGAACCCAGGATAGACAGCTCAAAGCCAAATGAGCATATCTTCAAGCTATCCCGCCGTGCCTTTTATATAGGACAGAAAGTGAAAGTTTGATAATGAGATCGATTCTAGTAATTCTTACTATTTTACTTGCAAGTTTATTGTGAATTTTAAGTTCAGTTTCACATTGCTTTGACAAATTATCTCTTACAGAAATAAGGAGGCTCATCCACTCTTCATGTGGAAATGTTTCTCACAGATTATGACTGAATTTATTAATGCTTCAACTTCTGTTTCCACAGGTGTCATCACTGTGGTGGATGCTAAATATGGGCTGGAGGTATGACATTGACCTTTTAAAATTTTTTCATCTCAGTGATCAGGATGATTGGTGAGGGGAGAGTGAAGCATTGGTATTGATGAATTCTGGAAGTAGTCGTTGCACATCGTTTCCGTAATGAGGTTCTTGTGATCTGCATAGAGATTTGTTTTTTTTCTAAGTGATTATGGCTCATGGAAGAGCTTGCACATCTATCGCATGCTGTATGAGGGCATTATTAGACATGTATGATGAGGATATTATGAGACATTGTACAATTCAACATAGTACACAGAATATAAACAAGAATTATGTGCTCAGATGGGAATCCCAAAACAAGCCATCCTGCCAGATTAAGCAGTTTTTTTTATTTTCAGTCTCCAATATCTACTTTACGAAAGGAAATTTGCATCTGTTAATAGCAAACTGGTGGTGTCTAACAGTGAAAATGACAATTTAGGCAACTTTCCTTGCCACCACATGCTAACTTTTTAACTATTTTTGGCAACAGCGTACATCTTTTGGCTATCTTTTTTGGGTGCACAATATCAGTAAACATTTTCTCAGGAAGCAATGTAAGTGGTGGTTTTGAAGAAAGAAGGGCAACTTTACAGAAAGCGATGTGAAAACATTTAGGTGGGGCATCCAGTGCAGTGAGGATATCTCAAAGGAGAACACTGAAACATAATTGTTTTAAATAATATTCATTTTGAGTCGTTTTTATGGGTTACTTTTTAACAATGATGTTGTTAGGTTAGGTCAGGTATGGGAGCATGCGCCGGAGCAGCGCGTCGCTGTGTCCACTTTCCATTGGTACTCCAGAGACCTCCGTCTGGCCATCCCCCAGGCAGCGCCTGGTCCACCATCCCCATCTTCTTGAGATGCCGATCAACTTGCTGCAACCACAAGGCACATGGTCATCCCGTTTGCCTTCTCCACTCATGAGGCTCCCTCGCTGAGAGAATTTGGTGAGCAGGATCAGCGTCAGGAAATCAAGTTCCATGTCCATACAGCCGCAGCTGATGCTCATGGACTATACAGGTGACGAATCTCATTTGAGTCTCTCTCAGCAACTGCTCATTGGACTCAAAGTCTGACCAGCTATGGCCGAGGATTCTCCGAAGAGATCTGGAACCGAAGGAGTTAAGTTTTCTTCTCAGATACTTGGTCAGAGACCTAGTCTCACATCCGTAGAGCAAGACTGGAAGCACCAAGGACTTGAAGACTCGGACCTTCGTCCTCCTGCATAGGTACTGACAGCGCAACACCCCATGATCCAGTGAATCCATGACTCCCCAAGCCCAACCCAGATGTCTATTGACCTCTGGTTCACAACATGCAGAGACATGAATATCACTGCCAAGCTAGTGAATCTCTCTGTGACCTCAACATCCTCACCACAAACGGGTACAGACAAGATAGAAGCATCTAATATGTCTTTGAAAGCCTGGATTTTAGTTTTGACCCAGGAAACCCGTAATCCCAGCATCTCCGACTCCTCATTCAGCACCTCGAGGGCTCCTACAAGGATATCCAGTGTCTCTGCATTGGCAGAAGTTCTATGGACTGCATCATCACCGAAATCAAGGTCAGATATCTTGACATTCCCAAGCGATGCACCGCAGCTCGATCTCTCCGACATCTTCCCCAGAATCCAGTCCATGCAAGCTTTGAAGAGTGTTGGGGCCAGTACACACTCCTGATGAACTCCAGCAACAACTGGAAATCAGTCAGGGATGGAACCAGCACACCTCACAGCACTCTCTGGACACAAGCATCAACTGTGTTAAAAAGAAAATAAAAAAACATTCAAGCAGATATCGTGAAAAACAACAACAACCAGGTGTAACGTCACCGACTTTTTGTTAAATCGGTGGTGGTTTAAATTTTTTCCTCTCCACAAGAGTGAGGCTCATGGAAGAGCCAAGGTTAAGTTGACAGTGGGGTAATGGAACAACAATTGAGCACAACCAGCAAGGGAATAAACAAATAGGAAAGGAAGAATGAGAGAGAAGGGGAGGCAACACCGAAACCCAGCAAGTATACGGGAGCTGTGATAGGAAGGGTTAATGGGAGTAACAAAATCATGAGTCACGATGGAGGATGACATGAGGTGACATGCATTGCCTACTTGAAGCCCTGAAGGGAAGTGAAGGAAAGAATAACCTCTGGAAGGAAATTCCATCGGCAGAATAAATGAGGAATAAAGGAGTTGAGGTGTACGAATGGACTAGATTTTAGAAGTTTAACGAGAAGTGGGTTACTGGAAGAAGGGGTGCATCCTGGAGTTGCTGGGGAGGGTCAGACGGCTGGGAGCAGAAGAAATATTGGAGAAGAGGCAGTGAAAAAAAGAGAGACCACTGACTTGCCTGCGATATGAAAGCAACAGTTCTTCTGCTTTGGCCTCATCTTGGGAGATTCCAATAATATTGAGCTTTAGTTTCCACAAAATCCAGGAGAGACAGATATGATCATGCTGCGGTGCCACTCAATGCGGAGGGTATAATACTCCGTCGAACTATGGACAAAGGCCTTATAGACTGTGAGTAGTTCTAGATTTTCTAAGGAAAGATTGATTAACAGAGGATGCCCAGTCTGTGGTTGGTTTTGAAGGCCAACTTTGCTATGTGGTTGGCCCAGAAGAGGTCACGCCTGATAGTGAGACCTACAAGCTCAAGAGACTGAACCTATTCCACTGGCTGATGTTTGAGGATCCTTCCAGCTCTGTTCAAATAGTAGAGCTTGTTCTCCTCCACACAAATCATAAGGTGATTGATCTCAGATTAAAAAGGTATTCCTCGGTGAGTCCCATTCAACATATACTGTACTTGATAATGAGGTAGCTCTTGGGTGATACCCCAATGACAATGAGACCAACCACCTTCACCATTTGCACAGACAAATTGCTCTTTGTGGCTGGTTTAAAAGGGAACATTTACTCTGTGTTACAGCTTCATACCGATTGAGTTTTAAACGGATGAAATCGACAGAACATTGCGGTATGCTAACAGCCATTGGGAAGCAAGGAGAATGCTGACATTTCAGGCATTAATATTTTGCTCCGACAAAGGGATAACGCCAGAAACATCAGCCTGTTTCTTCCCACTGCGGCGAGCAGACCCCTCTCAATGTTCTGTTGATTTCATCCATTGAGTTTTAAATGTCCGAACTGATCTTCAAATTTATTGATACTGTAGTCTCGGTCTTCGACAGATTCCAACGTCGGTGGACACCTACTTTGTCATGACATTAAACAACCTACCACCAACCATTTCTCAATCTGTATTCACTCTTTACCAGTTGACATATGTTTAACATGGATACTGCCAAATATATAGAGCCCTTGTTTTTATATTCTTTTGTAGTTACTTCACAAAGAAAGTCATTAATTTATGGAACATAGTCTTCCTGGAAAGGCAGTAGCAGCAGGGACAATAGAACGGGGTAAAATGGATTTGGATATTGATACCTGGAAGCAATAATGATGGAGGGAGGACAGCGACATAGGCGACCCCCCCTTCCTCCTGTTCACTCTTCCGATTTAGTGTATGTTGGGTTGGATTGGGTTTATGGGGTGGGGTGGGTATTGAGGGTGCGTGCTCGAGGATTGGTTGATTGGGTTGGTGTTGTGGGGATTGTGGTTTTGGCACAAGCATGATAGACCGCATGGCCTCCTGTGTCGACATTTAATTGTATAATATTCACGTGGTGAATGCAATGGTTTTGTGTAATAAATATATATACTTTATGTATTTGATGAAGTGGATTGTGAAAGAGCTAAATACATTTGATGAAGTGAGGTGCATCCTATGTGCAGACATTAGTGATCATAATGAGCTCTTTATATAAAAAATTTACAGCTGCAGTAATTCTGAATGTAAATACATAAAGAGTTATAAAATATATCTCTTGTGTACATTCAAACTGATTGCTCGGCAATGATAAAAGGCGGAGTTTATGATTCCAAGTCGAAGCCAAATGTTTAAGTGGTTGATCTGGAACTTATAAACCGAAATGGAAAACAAACAGTCGTTGTGATATTCTTGTAGCTGCTCCCACATGCGACACATCATTAACAACCAGAGCCGATTCAAGTTATCATGTTAAGTTAGCATCTTCCCTTTTTGATACTTTGATTATCCCCATGTTTTTTTTTTACGGGGTCATATTGTAATCGTGTCTGTCTGTCCGTCCGTCACGCTATTCCTCCTAAATAGTGGTGCAGAAATTCACCAAACTTGGTAGATATGATCACCGCATGTACAAGAATGTGCATCAATGAAACATGACACAGGGCAAGAATTCCTCCAGGAATGACCAAATATCAAATTTTGAGTTAAAATTTTTCTTCTCATTTTGACGCCTGTGATCCAAAGTCCTCATGTCCCCCCCCCCCCCCCCCCGGGACATGAACCTGGGGTCAAATCCAAAAATATTGTTCCATATATTTCATGTGTCCCCCAATGTTGATTGCATATACAAAGTTCCATTTTTAAAATGTTGAAGAATGTGCCCGTAATTGAATTTTTTTTGATGTATTGATTTCGGTGGGAAGCGTGGAGATTTGCGATGGCACACAATTGACTTCACTCTTGGTTCATTTCGATTAGTAACGATTTACTTAATAGGCTACAAGATACCTCGCGATTCTATGTTTGATCCGGGTTCATTTGACATGCTGATTCTACTCTCCCAACAATGTACGGAGGCCCTCAATATCAGACATGAGATCAGGGCCGTCTCTCTGGACATATCTTGTGCATTTGATGCAGTCTGACATCATGCCTTGCTCTCCAAACTGTCTACCGATGGAATCCAAGGCTAACTCCACACATGGCTTACTGACTCCCTCTACTCTCGGAGTTAACATGTGGCTCTCAATGGAACCCTCTCCATGTCAGGACTGGAGTGCCCCAATGCAGTGTTCTGGGCCCCATATTATTCCTAATCTTCATCAATGATCTTTCTAACTGGAAAATCCTCTATCAATTTGCTGATGACTCCACCCTCTGCCGTGACATCCCTCATCCTTCAAACATGCAGGCTGCAGCTTCTTTGCCCTCTTCAGACCTTGACAAAATCACGAGCTTGCCTAACACTTGGAATATTTCTTTCATTCCTGACAAATCTCACTTTCATTATCTCTCTCTGAAAACACTGTCTGGCAAACACTCCTGTGTACTTTCTTAACAATCCTCTTGAGGAAGTTCAGTCATTCAAACTCCTGTGTCTCACGATCAACCACGATCTTTCTTGGGCAAACCACATTTCAAAATTGGCCTCCAAAGCCAACCGACTGGGCATCCTCCATCACACAAAGTCCTTCCTTGACACACCTGAACTCCTATCCACCTGCAAGGCCTTCATCTGCAGCTTGATGGAGTACTGCTCTCCCCTCTGGTCTGGCTCGCCTGTGTCACATCTTGCTCAGCTTGATGCTGCGGAAACCAAGGCCTTCAAGATCATTGGAATCTCCCATGATGAAGCTGAGTCTATGGATCCATCACTTTGCCATTGCAGACCGGTCGTTGGTTTATCTGTCTTCTACCGCCTCCTTTCTGGTCTTGCACCCTCTGCTCTTTCTGTGCTTTGTACCCCCAACCCTCCCTCCCCCTCAGGTTTCTGTCCGGCTCACAAGGTCCACCATCAACCTTCTGGTGAAATTAGCGAAATCCAGGATCACAGCTCATCTCCACTCATTTGTTCCTCTTTTTCCCCAACTGTGGCACCAACTTCCACATCCTTTTCAATCTCATTCTGCCCTCCAGGTTGTCAAGACAGCTGTTCATCACCATCTCAGATTGTCCCAAATCCTAAACCATGATCTTTTCTATCCTCATTAAGCCCACCCAAATATCTCCTCCTTCCTACTTTCCAATTTTCTCTCCTTGGAATTTTCTTCTGTATCCGTTTTGTCTACACAATGCATGCGTGTTTTGCATCCTGTTTTTGGCTGTTATATCCTGATCCGTTCACTGTTCTAGCTCTTCTATGAGCCTCGACTATGTACAAAAAAATATAATTCCCAACCCAATGCTCAATACAGTATAGTGCAGTATTACGGTCAATTTACACAAATGATGAGGCTGGCAGGATAGCCTCGAGAGGTGTGCACACTTGCCGCTGAGCCGTGTAACATGGGCTTCAATCTTGGCCAAGCTATAAACTGTCATCTCGGTGTTTCACAGGCAGGGCGAATCATCAATGTGCGTGTTATCTCTCAGATGTTAAACCGGACATCCCTTCTGCCAGAATTAGTTGGTGGACGTTGAAGATCCCACGGTGTCCTTTAGAAAGAGTAGGCGAGCTATCGCTGGCACCCTGAAGAAATTCCAAATTACTGCCCTAACTACTGCTGGGAAGGCAATGGCAAACCACTCAGGATATATCTTTGCCAAAAAACTGCTTCGGCATCACCGGCCCTGTCTAACGAAGTATGATACACCAGAATGAGAGAATAGATAATGAAGAAGGCATGCCAAACTGGGTGGACAAAACGTTGCTGCGAAGTATAAATTCAGTTTCCAAAAAACCTAAATTCTCTCTCTCCAAGCCTCTTCCGTCGACTGTTTATGTTCCAAGTCCGGGTCCGCCCAACTGAGTGTCTCCACCCCCTTTCCTCGGCAATGTCTCTGGGTCGTGTATTTCCTCACCAGAGCGATGCAAAGACACAGGCAGTAATAACATGATTGTTTCGTTTGATGTTTTTGATTTTTTTTTTGTTTGTCCTTTTTAATAAAATCCAGATAAACGTCCCTATTTCAACGATTTTCCAACTGTAGCACTTTACACTGTACACCGTCCGTAAACTTTAAATGTTTACGACTTCCTATCACTGCATGACATCCGTAAATGACAAAAATACTACACCATCCATAAACAACAAAAACTCGGACACTTTTCTAATCATACCATCATAAAAGGTAAAAATGTTGCAGTCCTATGTACTTCCAGGTTGACGGAATGATGTATTTTCACCGCAACTCAGTTTATCTCCAGGTTTGCAGAATGTTATGTTTTTTTTTTAATGCAGCCCGATGTATCTCAAAGAAACACCTGTGAGCGATCATGCCCCTGCAAGATCATGTGTGATCATGCCCTGCAAGAAACCCCCTCCGAGTCGCACCAAACTTTTTTAAAAAATGGAAGTGCTACTTCCTTGCTTGACGCTCAGCGTTAAAACAAAAAGGATAGTGCACAGACAAAGGAAAGTGGGGACATGTTTGCAGACTGCAAGCAGATAGTTTTGACCTTTTTACATTATTTTTGACCTTTTTACAAACACAAGCTTTATATATAAGAAGCAGAGTTTACTCTCTAAGTGGTTGCTGGGAAACGCTAAAACACACCTCTTCCTCAGGGGGAGGGGGGGGGGGAGAGGGGTGCGGATGTATCGGACTGACTGGTGTATTTCACCACCTTGGTGACCCCAAAATAAAGGGAATGATAAAATGGATTGTTTGTTTTTGATGTTTTGGAAAATTTATTTTGGCAATCTCAAATGTATATCGACTACTTTCTAACGTATGGCCTGATATCTGCATTCATCTTTCCGGGACAAAGCTGTCTTTCTTATCTCTGGCTTTTCCAGCAATGTGGATTGTGAATACAGGGAGAATATGCATTGATGAAAATACAGGCAGCAATAAAATACATACAGGCAGTCTGTGGTTAGATGGAGGTGCTGTGTCACGAACATGTCTGCAAGGTAAAGTGTTTATCGCTTAATATATTGTCATATAAAGTGATGTACGGTTAAAGTTATTCATATGTAGTAATACTTGATATAAAAGTAATAATTAAATGAGTTTGAATGAGGATATTGCATCGCTGTGTTGACTGACGGTCTGGACACAACTTTGAGGTTGTGGGTCCATTGATGTTGAGTAATCTACTGCCGTGGACCCGCGATTGGGGTTGTGGATCCGCCGTTTGGAGAGGTTCTGGGCTGAAAGGGTCGAAACCTCGATGAAAAACGGTGCCCAGCTGATGATCCGGGCAGTTGGGAAATCAGTAAATTGCTTATAAGTTGAGGTTCTAACTTCAAATAACATAGCTTTTGTGAAGTATTTACCGGTACATTGTGTGTGTGTGTGTGTGTGTGTGTGTGTGTGTGTGTGTGTGTGTGTGTGTGTGCATTGTTACGTTACATCTGGCTTCCTTCTTGGGACTACGGTGCAGTAATTGCTCTTTATTTTGAATATGTTCTGAATGTCTGCTCTAACTAGGGTGCTTGATACAGAGGTCTATCTGCATACGTAAACGTGCAATACTTAAAGTATGCGTACTGCACACTGCCTGTAAACGATAAATGTTTACCATTTCCTACCACTGCACATCGTCTGTAAATGACAAAAGCCCCCATACACCTCTGTAATCATACCGCCATAAAACCGAGAAACACCAGCTCCCCCGGGGAACGATCACGTGACATGCCATTGTCTTCGGACACGTGACCCTCCTTGAGCAGGAGCGAAGCTGCAGCCATGAAATCAAACCGATATATGTGATATTCCCTCCCTGTGATGAAAGGACGCCTTCCATTGTGGGACACTTTTGCTTGGGTACAGAGGTTTGCATAAAAACGACGAGTGTATCTTCAATGTTTGAAGTTCACTTTCATTTTAATGGCCCGGCAGGATAGCATTCGCCTCTGAGCTGTCCTGGGTTTGAATATCGGCCCAGCTGTACACTGTGAGCCTGGTGTTTTGCAGGCAGGGTGATTCATCAATGTGTGTGCCGACCCTTGGATGGACGTTACACGGCGTGTCCCATCTGCCAGCATTAGTTGGTGGCCGTTAAATGTCCCACAGTGTCCTTCGCGAAGAGTAGTTGAGCTATCGCCGACGCCATGGACAAATTTCTGTCCGAACTGACTGCTCGGATTAATGTGAGGCTTGAGTCTTGTCTGCTGGCATTAATTAGTGGAGATCAAAAGTCTTTTGTGAAGACTAGGCAAGCTATCGCTGGCACCCAGGCCAAATTCCAAACTGCTGCCCTAATCGGCTCCAGTGAAATGTCAGGCCCAACTCGACAGTTCATGGAAAACTTGGGCCAAACAATTTCACTGGCTTCACCGACCGCACAAGCAAATATGTGAATAATTGGAGCCATTAAAGAAAGAAGAAGAAGAATAGTCGAAGTAGCAGTCATAGTAGTAGTAATAGTAAGTTGGTGTTGTAATTGTAGTCGTAGTGGGCCCGATGTCAAAATTCACAGCTTTATATTTACTCCAATTTTGTGTGTGTACTCATTTTGAGGTTATCACTGTTTTTGCTGGTTTTTCTGAATCTTTAATAATGGAAGAGATGGAGAGTTCATAGAACACCTTATCCTGCACAGTCTTGAGAAAAAAGGACGTGGGCGGGGTCTGCGGGCATCAAATTTGATCCGTCGAAATGATGTAACGTGGTCGAGATGATCACAAAGTAAATGCCCCTGATAACTTGTTCTTGCATTACCCAAGCTAATTTGATTATTTTAAAAACTTTTAATCTATTAAGTAGATGGTAGAATGTAGTTATGGCTGTGTAGATGCTCTTGCTGCATAAACGTGGCAAACCAGTTCAGAGTTTGGACCCCGATATTATGGCTGCATCAATTTATTCAGTTATTTCGTGTAAAGTTCAGCCTATTGAGGCAATGAGATGAGTGTTTTACACAGTGCAGTCTTTGCTTTGAGAAAAGATTGGACTCCAACTCAAATTCATATTGTATACCCGGTACCCATAGGGTGGTCACACAGCTCGTCTTTTATAACTCGCACTGTTTTTTTTGTATGCAACGTCGAGGCTCGTATGAGAGCTAACACACAACGCACAGCAAGGGGGGGGGGGACATGAAACGAGGGGCGGGAGAGGAAGGACAAAACAGTGGGGAACAGAGACATTAGGAGATCTGTGGAAGGGAGAGGGATGGGGCGGGAAACACGGGGTATACAAGATGGACATATCAGGGACTTTCAAGAAGAAAGCAGGGAATTTGAAGGAGTGGGTTTGGGGTGGATTAAGGGGGGTAGAAAAGATCGAGGTTTTAGATGGGGAAGATAAGAGGTGGTGGTGAACATCTGTTTTGAAGGCCTGGAGGGAAGAATGGGATTGACCAGAGTGTGGGAGTTTATTCCAAAGGCGGGGAAAAAGAGGAATGAAAGAGTGAAGGTGAGCAGTGATTCGTCATTTTGGTAGTTTTACCAGAAGGGGGTTGTTGGCCGACATTGAGTGCCCTGCAGAAATGTGGTGGGACATATCATAGAGAGCAGGTGGGGGGGGGGGTGAGACCGGAGAGGAGACGGTAGAAGACAGAAAGACCACCGACCTGACCTGCCTGCGGTGAGAGAGGGAGAGGCCCGAAGACTCATCCTTGCCGCGGGAGACACCAATGATCATAAATGCCTTGGTTTCCACAGCGTGAAGCCAAGAAGATGAGAAGGCAGGAGCACCAGCCCAGAGGGGAAGCAGCACTTCATCAATCAGGCTGCGACTAAATCTTTGTATGTGGTCAGGAGCTCAGGTGTGCCGAGGAGGACTTTTCACGACGGAGGATTCCCAGTCGGCGACTGGCTTTGGAAGCCAGGTTGGAAATGTGGCTTTTCTAAGGAAAGATCATGGCAGATAGTGAGACCCAGAAGCTTGAATGAAAGGACTTCTTCCAGGATTATTGAGAAAGTATAGTAAAGACATGTTCCACGTGTTGGACCAGTTTGTGATTTTATCCAGATCTGCAGTGAGCGAAGAAGCCGCTGCTTGCCGGTCTGAGGGATGACCGATGGTACGGCAGAGGGTGGAGTCATCAGCAGAGAGATATAGAGGATTTTCCAGAGAGTTAGAGAAATCATTGATGAAAACCAGAAAGAGAACAGGGACAGAATGCTGACTTGACGAACTCCAGCCTGGACAGGAAGAGGGGATGAGAGAACTCCATTGGGCCGCACGTTGCTGCGACAGGAGAGGAAGTCTGCGAGCCATGAGTGGAGATGGCTTTGGATACCATAGGAAGAGAACTTTGTGAGCAGGGCAGGGTGTGAGACCATATCAAAAGCACGGGATATGTCCAGGGATACGGCTCGGATTTCCTGTCTGGCATTGAGGACCTCCATCCATTGTGGAGAGCAGAAGCAGCATATCAGGGTAGAGTGACCTGGTCTGAAACCAAATTGATAATCGGAAATCAAGCCATTGGGAGAGAGAGGAAGGATTTAATGTCTGAAGCGATGATGGATTCCATAACCTTGCTGATGATTGGGAGAAGGCTGATTGGTCTGTAGTTGCGGGGATCTGTTTTTGCACCTTTTTATGCAAGCAGTAATGTTTGCTGATTTCCGAGCAGATGGCAGATGACCTTGAGCAAATGAGAGGGTGAATAGAACAGACAGAGGGTGAGCAAGAGCAGAGGAGCAGGTTTTTAGGACATGTGGGCTGATGCCGTCTGGACCGGTTGCAGAATCTGAGTCGAGTTTGACAGCAAGCTCTCCACTTTGTCTAGCGAGAAAAGGACACAGAGTCCAGACAGTTGGATGCGACTGGGTAAGTTGTGTACAGAAGTGATGGGTTTCGGAACAAGATTTCGATGCAAACACCGAGTTTAGGCATTCAGCCTTTTCAATGTGCGGTGTCAGCAGCTTTGGCCATTTTTAGGTAAGGAAGGGAGGAGGGGGAACATACAGCAGAAACAGATTTGATTAGACGCCACCAGGATTTGGAGGAGGGAGAGAGGTGTGAGAGTTTTGAGAGGAAACTTCATTTAATCGAGGAAACAGTTGCTCCATAATCATCAATACTCGCTCCGATTATTTGTTGTAAAAACTGTAATGTTGAAAGGGTACAATTATCGAAAGAATGATTCTGATTCTTCTCTCTTTCATGCTACTCATTATCTTTCTCTCCTTGCTGTTACTCTTATTATGAGTTCCCTCACAAGGAACTTCAATGCAAGAGGAGGCCATTAGGCCAATCGAAGCCTGCGGCTGCTACTGCCAACGAATGATTGTTTATCCGTGCTCTATCCTCTTAAATGTTGAGCATCAAGCAAAGAAGCAGCATATACTGGTTTTAGTCATTGGTATGACTTGGCCGGGGTTAGAATCACCGATCTACCAGACTCTAACCATGACACCACCGAGTATGGTTAATTCTCTTCTTTGTAAATTGCTACCATCATTATTTCTTCATCCTGAACTTGTGGTCTTTGTTGTGACTATCGCTGAATTATCTGTCCAGATAGCCACAGCGACGCCAGTTTTTGTGTGCTCGATAAAATCATTTCTCAATCTTCGCGTATTGGATTATTTCATGAATCTACCAAAATTCTCCCTGTACCGATCTGACATGCTCATGATGTGACCAGGTTTCGGCGGTGTTGTTTGTGCGGTTTATGTTTGCAACACCTCTCACAGTTTCTCGACGCAACCTGGCATCGAAGAATGCCTTGGGGTTTGCGTGTTCGTGCCGCATCACCATGCCTGTTCTTTGTGTTTGTTGTGTAATCCTCTCAATGGTGACAATGCCATATATGATGACGTCACCTCTGATATGAACCTTCTAAAAATCCATTTCCCTTCAATAGTGATTTCAATTACTCGCGCACAGAGTGGATGGTAGTTGTAATACTGGAGTCCACACACAGAATTGCACCCAACGTTTTTCGCAAGGCAACAGATCTTAAGCAATCCATCAACTTCCTGACACGAAATCCACTAAATGTTCCATCTTCTCGCCTAGACCTGGTGCTTTCCATTTTTTTTTTTCTTTTGACTTAACCTGCTCCTCCACGACTCCTTTGAATTTATCCGAGCTCTCAAACAAGGCAGGAATTTAGCGTTCGGCCGAGGTACCTGTACAATTCGATCTCTGAACGTCAGCAAGTGAATCCTAGCAGAAACGATAGCTGGCTTAAGGCTTAAAAAGAGCTACATCTGCACCACCCTAATTCTGAAGCGTAAGGATGACATTTTATGGTCGCACCGGGAATTAAATCCAGACGAGACGGCTCAAAGGCGAGTACGCTAATAAAAAGCCATCCTGCCAGCCCTCAATTCCAAAAAACATCCATGAAATCAAACCTGCAATTGTACAAGTCTCCTCTCCGAGATAGGCAGGTGATCTAAGGTTCACAGCAGAACTACTGTGGAAACCACGTGCAGAAATTCAACACGGTGTATGGTATTTGTACCTGGGATCCTCGCAACACAGTCCACGGGTTGAGACCGGAATGCTAAACGTGTCACGTTTTATTTTCCAGCCTCCCTGAGTTGAATTCTATATTGGCGTACAAGGATATACAAGGAACTTTGGTGCAGGATGAAGCCATTCAGCGCGCATCATGGCTGTGCCACACCAACCCCAGAAACCGTCACCCATCCACACACAGGCTACCTCCACGTCCTGACGATATCATAAACGATACAAGTCCTGACGGTGCGACCATAAACTGAAATTAACATTCAACCAAAACTAGCATTCAACTGCATTTAGGTGTTTGGCTTGTTCTGATCACTGTCCTCTGTGTGGACTATCATCGTGGCTTTTCTGTTCGACTGTATTCAATCGCCTTTTTACCTCCACCACCACAGGTGAAGGAGGTTATGTTTTCACCCCCCTTTCTGTCTGTTTGTGTGCAGGATATCTCAAAAAGTTGGGGATGGATCCAGATGAAATTTTGTGGACAGGTTCGGTGTGTGACAAGGACGAACTGATTAGATTTTGGTGAAGATCCGGCTACTAGAATTTTTAATGTGATTCTTCACCATTGAGAGATGGGGCCAAAAATGATATACAGCACGATATCTCAAAAAAGTTTTGGACGGATTCGGATAAAACTTGGTGGACATGTTGTGTGTGTGTGGCATGGACGAATTGATTTCGATTTTTGGTGAAGATCTTGAATCCGAATCTGGATATGGGGTTTAGTCCAGGCCCTGGCATAGAACCCGTATACATTTCTGACCGCATAGACTTTGACAGTTGATTTGAGTATGGAATACTCTAGCTTCAAGAATCTACTAGGTGGAATTCTGAATTTGTAGCAAAATCCGGAAAACAGCCATTTTCCAAAATGGCCGCCACAGGTCAGCGGCAAAAAAGAAATGCATATAACTTCTGATAGACGTAGTAGAAGGACATTTGGTGTCTATTATATGGTTTTTAGGTATGCCCGACAAAGTGGTGGCATCAATAGCATTTTAGACGTTGCCCAGTTTGCCAAAATCCAAGATTGGCCGCCACCCAAAATCCATCAAACATGAAAATGTGTATAACTTTTGATAGGAATGTAGTAGAAGGACGAATGTCGTGTCTATGATGGGGTCTTCAGGTATGCCCGACACAGTGGTGGGGTCCAAAGGCATTTTAGACGTTGCCCAGTTACCGAAATCCAAGCATGGCCCTGCCACCCAAATCCATCAACATGAAAATGTGTATAACTTGATTTTGATGGGAACGTAGTAGAAGGACGATTTTGGTGTCTATTATGGAGTTTTAGGTATGCCGACACAGTCTTGGCGCCAAAAAACATTTTTGATGTTTCTCAGTTACCGAACACCAAGATGGCCGCCAAACCTAAATTCGTCAAACATGAAAACGTGCATAACTTTTAACAGAAATGGTGTCTGGTGTGGCCATCTTGACAGTCCTAGGTAACAGTATTATATTTAACATTATCTAGTTTGCCAAAATCCAGCATGACCGCCAATCAAGTATGGCAAACAATCAATTAGTTAAATAAGATACACACAAAGTTTTATAGAAGTATGACAACATTTATCGAGGGCTAGTACAGATTCTTAATATTTAATACAATACTGGAGAGAAAAAACATTGCAGATAATATTACACAGTACAGTCATTGCCTGTCGTGGTATGAATATGAGTTCAAGCACCAAGAGTGGCAAGTTATGATATTGATAACCAATTAGTTCTTACGTCCCATCCTGACGTTGGATGAACAGGCAATATTTAGTGTACTGACCTATCTGCGCTACCAAGATGTCACTGACCTAATTGACTGACTACTTATTAGTTATTTTGACATGCTGATTCTGTTTGTTTGTGACAAAAAGATCACACAGTTTTGCCCAGCCTTTTGCATGGGCAGCGCTTTGTGTTCACTTGACCATGCATTTACAGATAACAAGCTTCCCATGGGGTAATGAATTGAGACATTGGCAGGCAGAGGATGTCATTATCCATTACCCACCGTAATTCGTCAGATCTGGAGCTGAATGGGGGTCACCAAGAAGGCACAGGACATTACGCACAACAAAAAAGCTCTCTGGATATGGCCACGAATGACACTTGATGTGGGGGTAGGGCTTCCAAGGGCTTCGGCGTCGTAGTCGAATATGGCACTCCACTCGAAGCTGGTCGAAGGTCCGAGATTCTGGCTTGGACTTTGCACCAGCCCACACATGAACGAGATACTCCTCAGCCTTCTGCACGACCTCTTCAGTTAAGTGATTTGACTCTGCAAAATCGGCAAGGAACTTCGTGGTTCACATGAGAGAGACGCGTGTTTTGTGCCAATCTTACGAAGCGAATCATCGCCAGTGAGGACATGCGCCTTCACTATGACCCTGCACAGTCACTCCCAACTTATCTGCGAGAACATGCAGTGGTATATAACGCCTATGCTCACCGGAGCCAAACTCTACCCACGACTCTTGAAGACCTCTCTCTCGCATTTGAGAGATAAAGCGAAGTAAATACACTATTGTGTCAGTATCATTAGAGATCACGAGCAGCCGACTACTCCCGCGATCCACCTCCATGCACAGTGAAGAACTAAGCGATCATCAGCTTCTTCCACACGACATGTCAAAGCCTCGATAGATTCACAGGTTTCGGCAATGGTGGGGTTGACGATCTGCCTGCGCACAGCAACTGTGCTGGCACAACTTCCTCATCTGTGATGCATCCGCTGAGCACGACGGGCAGCTTGACTAACCAGAGGAGTTGATGCCAGCTGGCGGGCAAGCTGCTGCAACTTGGTTTTATTGGACGGCGATGTCCAGAACTTCTCAAGTTGCTGTGGTTTGGGACATCTGCAGTGAGCTCAATGAGGTCAACAGACCCCACTCCGCCAGCACGACGGAACCTTTCTCCAGCTTTAACGGATGACTCCAGGTAGCTGTCAAATACGACGTGGAGGCTGGTCCTGGAGCAAATTGAGCGGCCCGCAGATAGGACACAGCTAATTGCGCGATCGAATGTTCCAAGGATGCTAAGTTTGAAATGACCGAATTTTAGACATGAAGTCTAAGATAACGGATATGTCCCCCGGGAAAATACATGTCTTCAACCGTTAATACTTCTCCAGATCAGCAATCAGTGCACTCTTGTCAGGTTTGGAGGGGAGGTCACCTTCAATATTGTCGAAATGGGATGATATCATGGCCATAGATAAAGTCGAGTGTCATGCCCCGCTTTTTTCACGATCTCAATGTCACGCTGAGCTGCCGCTATCATCTTGGGCGACACAGTTACAGGAGCTGTAGTCGTCGCAGAGGGTGGTTTGTAGTCCATTTGCGGCAGGTTTCTTTTTGATATGGTGACCGATAATTTTTTTGTCTTCTCCAGGAACCGCTCTTTCCGAAATTATTTGACCAGTCGATCTCCGTTCTGTTGCACCTGAAGCAGCCGCACTGCCACTTCATCATCTGCCAACTGTTTGGTGATGAGGTTTGGAGCTTGATGCCTGGAGCCTCGATGATGTAAGGATTGCCCCTATCTCTCACAAAGTCCAGAAGCCTTGCCACGTTTTCGTTGAGCTGAGCAGCTTTGCATAATAGACATAATAGACACCAAAATTGTCCTTCTACTACATTCCATTCAAAAGTTATACACATTTTCATGCTTTACGGATTTTGGGTGTCGGCCATCTTGGATTTCGGTAACTGGGCAACTTCTAAAATGCTTCTTGACGCCACCATTGTGTCGGTCATACCTGAAAACCCCAGAATTGACACCACAACCGTGCTTCTACTACATTCCTATCAAAAGTTATACAGATTTTCGATGTTTTTATCGATTTTGGGTGGTGGCCATCTTTGATTTCGGTAAATGGGCAACGTCTAAAATGCTTTTTGACGCCACCACTGTGTTGGGCATACCTAAAAACCCTATAATAGACACAAAAATCGTCCTTTACTACGTTCCTATCAGAAGTTATATGCATTTCTTTTTGGCGCTGGCCTGATGGCGGCCATTTGGAAAATGGCTGTTTTCCGGATTTTGCTACAAATTTCAGAATTCACCTAGTAGATCTTGAAGCTAGAGGTATTCCATACTCAAATCAACTGTCAAAGTCTATGCGGTCAGAAATGTATATGGGGTTCTATGCCAGGGCCAGGACTAGTTAATTTAACGTTTAAAGTGATTCTTCACCATTGAGAGAAAGGGCCAAAAACGATATCTATCACAATATCTCAAAAATCTAATGGGACAGAGTATGCGCTCCACCGAGTGCCCTTCTCGTTTTCAATGTGTCTTGCAATGTTCGTTTGTTCTTGCTATGTTTAACTCTCCCCATGCTTTTCCGTATTAAGAGTTGTTATATACATGTGGAAGAATATGCTCAAGTTAATTAATTGGTAAATGGAGGAAAAGTTTGTGGTAGGTGGTCTCATTTGCAAAACACAGGTGATGTTATAAATCCCCAAAGGAGTAGTGCATGATCGTCATGTGGACTTGTGTAAGCTTACATTGACATCAGTCTTAGAGAGCAACGTCTCTTTAAAATTAACAAACACAACAACCTCCAAGGAGTAAAGATTCCTTCACTGTGTTGTTGTTGTTGTTCTTCTGCTTCGCGTCTCTCTCTCTCTCT
>CM068952.1:60128673-60141683 GCA_035128595.1 Eptatretus atami
TCTCTCTCTCTCTCTCTCTCTCTCTCTCTCTCTCTAACTTCCCACATTTCTCTTTTTTTTGTACCCTTTAATCTACACACTCTTCTCACCCGTTTTTCCTCCCTCCCTTCCAATCTGCACCTCCCTCCTACCCTTTCCTCGCCCCACTCTCTCACCGTGCCGCTGGAGACGGATTTATTATCGCGTTGTCAAATGATTTGCTGTGATATAAGGGCTTTCATTTCAATTTTAAATAACTGATAAGTCAGGTATTTGTCATGCCTCTTGCTGCAGCCAACCAAGCGTAAAATATTAAACAGTGCCCTGATGAATAGCACCCGCTTTGCTGAGGCTGACGGCGGTTGAGCTGCGCTCACGGAATTTAAAGGGCTGCAGCGGGCCTAGCCGCCACTCCAGCTGCCCTCGTGACGGCGCTCAGGGTGTTTAGTAAATTCTCGCGTGCTCGCGCTCTAACCGCCATGTCGCGTGGGACTCTCCGCTGCCACGGCGCGGCCCGAATGCCTGTTTCATGGTTGGTATCTTTCTTTCCAAAATCATATTTTGCTTTTTATTTCTCCTTGTATCGAAAAAAAACCTGTGAAAGAATGAGACATGCGTTACATCACTAATGTGTCTCATTCTCCCATGAGATTTTCCCACAACATATTGTGAAGGACAACGGGGTCAGAAAGATAGATAGCAAGATGGAGTTCTTGCAGTCGTCATGGTATTGCCTATAAAAGAATCATGATTACGTGAGATTGCAAATACTTAGCAAAAAAATAAAAATGCGTGAATGATTTCGTTGTGAATCGTCATTGCAATGATGTAATGTTTGAGACAAAATTCTCGTTTTTCTAAATTTTACTGTTGGAGGTGTAAAATTCTGATCGTGATTAGATCCAGGAATCACAACCAGAAAGAAAAGAACAATTGTATTCTGGTCTTGTGTAGAAAGTTCAATTCCTATTCTCTATCGCTGCTTCAGTTTTAAACTGTTGTTGAGCTATAGCAGTCGGTAAAATAAAACACTTAAGCAGTTCAGGTATCAAGGGTGCTCATCACTTTAGGTATTACCTTGATGAAAGAATACTTGCTTAGGGGGAAAGTCAAGGGAGAAGCATAAATACGAAGAGCAAAATTGTTGAGATCATTGAAACAAGAGGCTACATCGCTTACCTATTTGCAGATGATGTTTGCACTATTGATGGCACAAGTGTAAAACTGATGTCATTACACAGAGGAAACTCTCAATTTTTGTCTCATGTAAGTATCTGTTGAATATGACCACCATTCCGATTAAGCATAGCACATGTCTGTCCGTATGTAGCCTACATGTTGTCCAATTTTTTTTTCCCAAAAAGTTAGTCTCAGCTACGACGGCATGTGCAATCTCGGATCGCTGTTTTCAGGTCATCACAGTATTGGCGAGTGGGGACCATCTTGTCGACCTGCTCCTCAAGGAACCCTTATAAGAAGTCACACGGATTAGGGTCTGGGCTTGTTGGTGGCCAGGGGCATCCTTTTTCAAAGCGTGCAGGTAAACGGTTTGAGATGACCTGCAGCAACTGAGTTGAGAATGGAAGTAATCCAAGACATTATCCTGAGTGTGTGGGCACACCCCCATCATGTTGAAACCTTTGGCTTTTAATCAGAAAACGTTGACGTCGCAATTCCACAAAGAAGAATGCCTGTAGCATTTCCAAATAGCCATTCCCATTGACGTAACCATCAAATACAAAGGCCCCTATCACCCCCTGTTTGGAGACGGTGCACCAGGCCAATAAAAGACAAGAAATGGAAAATACAACAAAACCATAGACCTTTCTCTGTTTAGTGATGCCGGTTTTGTTTGTGTCATCGACAATTCATTAATCAGAAACTTTGCAAATCATGGTGTTTCATCTGGAACACCCGAATACAATTGGTTGGGCTTGAAAGACAGGTGTTATCCTGTGTAATTTTAGAATATTGGATTATTAATTGTTGGGGGCACCTTATCATTGTGTTATCATAGGGTTTGATTTATGTATGTATGTGTGTATATATATATATTATATATATATATATATATATATATTATATATAATATATATCGTTGGGGATGAATCAGGACTTTCAGCAGTTGAATAATTTGGACAAAGTCAATAATAAAGAAAAAAAAATCAGTCTGCACAGAACCTTCTTCTGCTTCCATACACAGGTAGGTATTGTGAAGCAGTTGTTATAAGGAGTGACATTAAGCTTGCAGTGACCAAAACATATAATATTGTCTCACAGCACATGATGCTCCTATTTTTGGTCACAAGGTGTGACTAAAAATTGGAGCATGATGTGGTCTTGAAGACCCAGATGGGATATGGCCGTCCCACCATCTATTTGCATGCTTATGCATGTGGGGATAACAATTTTATCTTATTTATTTATTTTTTTTTTTTTCATTGCAGGAGTGAGGCTCATGGAAGAGCAAAGTTGGATCTCAACAAATGGGGGGAAAAAAAAATAAACAAAAATCACGGGAATGAACCAACAGGATAATAGGAAAGGGAGGAGGGAGGAAACACTGAAACGAGCAAGTAAGATGGTTGGGTCAGGAAAGGTTAATGTGGGGAAATAAAGATTATGGGTCAGAATTGGAGATGACGAGAGATGATGGTGTACTCCTTGCTTGATGTCCTGGCACATGTCTGTCATGTGCCAGGACATCAAAATACATTTATTTGTACATCGGCCTCGGTTCAGGGAGGGTGAATTACTGTTCGTAATTCATCTCAATGTTCATAATCCATGCCAAGAAACTTCAGTCACGTGGTTCGGCAGCCATATTGCTTTTTCAAAAAAAACCTTCAAAAATCTACTTCTCTGAAACGGCTGAACAGATGGATTAGCGCCTATCTATGAGAAACAAAACTTTCACACATATGATGTTATAGGCCACATGGTTTGGCAGCCATATTGGATTTATCCTAAAACCGATAAAAAAAATCTTCTCCAGAATGACTGGACACTGGACAGATCGAGGGGAAACTTCACACAAATGTTTCCCAAGCATTGGGGGATACCAGGGTATTCACAAATAATTGATAGGTCACATGGTCTGGCAGCCATATTGGATTGTTCGACAATCTTTTTAAGATTGCTTCTGTTGAACTACTTCATCGATCGATGTGAAGCTTCACTATTGTGTTCTAGTAGTGATGGGGAATACATGTTGTAAATTTCAACCTGATAGGACACACGGTCTGGCAGCCAGAATTATTTAATTTCTTTGATCTGGGTTCTTTTTTATTTTTGTTTTTTTGAATAAGGCTCACTTGGTTACACCTGGATGGGTTTGAGGATGGAGGAGGAGCAGCTGAAACCCGAATCCTATCCAGGTTCTTCGTGATGACTTCATCTTTGCTTTTTGCTTGTTCGAGTTCCTTCTGATGACTCCAATGCAGGACTGTACCTATTTGGTCTTCCATTTGATTTGTATTTAATTTTTTTAAATGCCATTCTAAATGAAATTGAATAATAATAAACGTCATGGGTCAGGGTCAAGTGTCCGATCAAAGTGGGGTTGCATCAAAGCGGGACGTCTTGGTTCCCAGTCATCACTGCCAGCAGTTATAAAGTGGCAGTTCTAGTTACGTCTCTTATTAATTATGTAATACACTAGTACACAAACACTACACAATATACACCACACAAAACAAGTCCTGGCGAGGGTCTGGGATTGCTCTTTTTCTTTTTTTTTCAGTTACTGTCGCTATTTGATTTTCTGCAATGTGCCTGATGATATTTCCTCATTTTATTTGGTCATTACATGCTCAAAGCAAGCTTACCTTTTGCACCCACTTTTCACCTTAACAGATGTGCATACCTATCAGGCTCCCATGCTGAGCCTTTAACAGGTGTTCAAACATTGTCTAAAGTCGAAACACTCAAAAATTACTAAGTGATACAATTTCCTCATTTGTTTCAATTTTTTTTGCACCTGTAAAGTACCAAACAGCATGCAATTCAATAATCAACGAGGTCAAGGCAAGTGTTGAAACACTTATAAAATTGTACATAATTTATATCTGCACATGTATACAAGGTCGTTGGCAACTGAAGAATCAGCCATTGTGCACAGAGAATGCTGGAATAATGCAAATATAATGTTTCTGCTCTAACTACACGTGTACTGGAAGTGGTACTCGCAGAGGGTCAGCTGATTTGACAGATTCCCCTGTTAAAATTTGTGGTTCTTTCTGGGGTTTTTTTCCCTTAACTTATTAGTCTCTCTCCGAAGAGGATGAGAGACGATTGCTGTGCGCGCCCGCGCGCGTGTGTGTGTGTGTGTGTGTGTGTGTGTGTGTGTGTGTGTGTGTCCGTGTCCGTGTCCGTGTCCGTGTCCGTGTCCGTGTCCGTGTCCGTGTCCGTGCAGCGTACGCTGCATTCTATATATTTTCACTTTAAAAATGGTTTTCTCTGCAAACATTTGTCCGATCGATGTGAAACCTTAAATATAGGAGGGACTCCCCGTGGAGAATATTTTATTGCTAACGCTGATGTCATAGGTCACATGGTATGGCAGCCATATTGTGTTAAGGGAAATTTGGACATCATTTTCTCCGAAAACCGCTGAATGAAAAACATTGAAGTTTGGCATACGTCATCAACTTCCGATGGGGTATATAGGGTGGTAACGATGGCATCATCGGAGAAGTGGTATTCCAGCCATCATTGGTTTAATTGAAATCCATATCCGAAAAATCTGAAACTTCATATATCTGATATATGACCCGATGTGTGTGAAGAATGAAATTTATGACGTTCATAATAAATGCCAAGACTATAGTGGCCTGCAAAAGTATTCACCCCCTCCAAAGTTTTCATATTTTGATGCCACCTGAGCTTATTTCATGATGCTTTCAAATCAAACTTAATATTTAGAGTCTTTGCAAACTACTCCAAAGTGATAAAGCTAATAAATTCAGATAAAATGTGAATAAGTTTGATTAAGAGAGAAAAGCAGATGATTCTCAGTTGCATAAGTTATGAAATATGTGTCGTAAAAAGTTTCATCTGTATGTAGTCAGTGGTTTAACTTAAAAATTGAGCTCCTCCATTTATCTAAGGAGTTTTAAGGTGCAACTCACTGCCAACCAACAAGGCAAACATGAAGATCAAGGAGCTTTCCAAAGATGTCACACATAAAGTGGCGGAGAAGCACCGTTCAGGAGAGGGCTACAAGAAGTTTTCAAAGTTATTCAATATCCCTTTGAGTACGGTGAAATCCATCATTAAGAAGTGGAAGACGTTTCGTACCACCCAGACCCTAGCCAGATCAGGTCGCCCATCCAAATTCAGCAGCCGGTCAAGGAGGAAACTCGTTCAGGATGTCACTGTAAATCCAACAATGACTTTAATGATCTGCAAGGCTCTATGTCTGAGATGGTGATCAGTGTTCATCAATTAACAATATCCTGTTCCCTTCACAAAGCTGGCCTCTATGGACAGGTGGCAAGAAAGAAGCCATTACTGAAAAGAGACACATCTAAAAGCTCAATATGGAGTTTGCAAAAAAGCATCTTAATGATGCCGCAGGCATGTGGAGAAAAGTTTTGTGGTCAGACGAGACAAAAATTGATCTTTTTGGTCTAAATTCAAAGCGTTACGTCTGGCACGCCTAACACTGCACAACACTCAGTCAACACCATTCCTACTGCCAAGCATGGTGCTGGCAGCAGCATGTTATGGGACTGCTTTTCATCAGCAGGGACTGGCAAGCTTTTCAGGATAAAAGGGACAATGGACGGTGCAAAGTGCAGGAGAATCTTTGATGAAAACCTACTTGTTTCAGCCATGAATTTGAAACTGGGAAGGAGATTCACATTTCATTCGGACAATGATCTGAAGCACAAAGCCAAAGCCACGCTGGAGTGGCTAAATAAGAAGAAAATAAATGTTCTTGAGTGGCCCAGTCAAAGTCCTGAAAAAAAACAGCCTTTTTACAGCCATTTTTCCCTGTTGAGCAGAAGTTAGCTTTTTGCGGGCTCCATGCAATCATGGTTCCCTTCTTGAGGCAATGTTTTTTTTTTGTTTTTTTTCATGGCCGGATGCCCTTCTGACGCCAACCCTGGTCGCCTCTTATGACACACAGGGATATTGTACACCTATTCAAACCGGGGCATACACCGGGACCAGTACACACTGGTACTCATTTCGCCGACCTCGGAAGGATGACAGGCTGAGTCAACCCCCTGGTGTTAATTCAATGGCCAACGGGGCTCGAACTCAGGACCCTAGGATCCCAAGCTAGCCACTCTAACCACTCAGCCAACACCAGGCTTTCAGTCAAAGTCCTGACTTGAACCCAATTGAACAATATGGCGAGACTTGAAGATTACAGTCCATCGACGATCCACAGGTGGTGCAAAAGGTGTTTCCACAAAAAAGGTACTGACCTAAGGGGTTGAATACTTTTACAACCACTGAATTTTTATTCGTACATATGTTTTTTGCAGGTATTCCTGACATGTGACGTCCTTTAACTATAACATTGTTTAGTTTGATCTCTTCAGTTATGAATAAAAAAGTTAATTTGGAAATTTTTTTTCTACGTAATTCGTAATTCATCTAAATGTGGCATTATTGGTAGGGGGTGAATACTTTTGCAGGCCACTGTATGTGACATAATCGGGTGCATGGATGATATGGCTATATGGGCTATAACAGTATAGTGTTCACGTAACTATGGTATTTTTGTTCAGAAAGAATGCACAAAGCGAGACTTTGTGCCGTTCTAGTTTTGGGGATATTTTCATTCGTAATCTTTCGGGCAGAGCTGAGCAAGGTGACTGCGTTCGTAGCAGATTTGAATACATGAAAGGCAATGCCTCGAGATGTGACTTCATTGAGAATCGCTGGTTATTTGTGGTTGTGACTGCCCAGAAAAGCTAAAGAAAGAATTGGAATATTTTTTTCATAAAACAGATGATACTTTAATACCGATGTGTGTTGAAAATGGAGATACTGTAAAACAGCTCGTTATAACGTGATGAATTGTTCAGTAAATAATATAACTCATATTTTTGATCATTCAAGGGAATTCAGCAAATTTAAAGTAAAGGTGCGTGTGTACATACATACATTCCTATGTCTGTGTGAAAGCACCATAGCTGTTCTGACCAAAAAAAATTGCTTCTGGGGGAATTAAAGAAAAAAAAAATGTTATCCTTATTATTTTAATTTGATTTCTGTTTTTACTTAACATTGAGCTTCCACTGAAATGTTTGATGCAATGCATCGATCAACTTAGGCAGCTTTGCACAGCACAAGTCATTCAAAGTTGTGACGATGCCCCATACTCATCAGCAGCAAATGTTGCAAACGATATCGGTTGTTTCTTGACTTTCTTCATTTGTATATGACTTGTATTGCCTCTTATTCTTGACAAGGCTCCTCCATCAGGTCTGATCCCGAATACGTAAGAAAGGTTGTTCTCAGCAAACATACCATTAACATACACTTCGGCCTCACTGTGTGGCCTCGGTTCAGTTGAAGGGATGTAATTGATGTGGTTTAAGTAACTTAACGCACCATTAGCATAATAAATGTTTGCTGCAGACACACAATTATCGGGCGTGAAGCGAAGTACGAGTAGGCAGTGCAGCGAGCGCCAGGCGGCGGACGCGCTCTCCGCCACTTCCAATCTTGTGATGCGTTCATCAGACACTTAGCACAGCGCAGATTTATTCATCGTGACATGAAAGCATCTAAACACAGCTCACGAGAGCCATTGGCAATAACATTGCTGATCGAGCTGTTTGGATTTTTTTTTCAAGTAATCGTTTTGTGTTTCTCCTTTTATCGACTGAAAACCAACACCGAGCGCATAAGTGAGTTCTTACAAGGGGGACTTTTATTTATTTTATTTTTTTTGCAACATGCGTTATTCCAACAATTTCTGAATTCTTAATATTTTTTATTTTATTTTGAAACTCCTTCAAGCTGGGGCGGAAAGCAAGGATGAGGGGGCAGCGAGGGCGAATGTGGTTAGCTGTTTGAGGGGGCATCGAGAGCGAAAGGATAAAATGTGGTTCAAAACGGAGAGTGTGGAATGTTGTTAGAATTTTTAATTGTGGAGCACTGAGAATGTGTAAATATTACAGATTATTATTTGTTGTTGTAGTTCGGACTTCTGTGTGGGTGTGTTGGCGTTGGAGGTTGTTCAAAACGTGCGGCATGTTAGTTGTCATTGTTGATGAAAATATAAACGATAGTTCAAGGATGTAAGACGAGACTATGGCAAATTTGCAGAAATAGCCCTGTTTAATCCTCCCGGTGGCTTTCAGTTAAGATAGGAATGTGATTCGGTTGATAGGTTGTACTCAGAAGGAGTTGTTACTGAACAGAAGCGAAGGCAGAGGGTGGGTAATTCAGTTAGAAGTTTACAAGGATCAAGAATAACATTTGGTGAGTTCAAATCAAGAAGAGCTAAAGAAAACAGATTTTTAAGATCGTGCATACGACACATCAGTATCGCATGAAAGTTTGGCGGTTGTGTTTCATCCTGGGAGCTCTTTAGTTTTGGATTGTCTCCTTATTGGATATTAAAAGCCCTCGTGGTTTTGTTGTTTTTTTTTAAACAAGATTTTGCCTCTGTACCAACACCCCGTCCAAATTGAAATCCCAAATTGATCGAGTTTTCAGTCCAGCACCTTGCTTCATTAATTCCATTTCCTGGTTACGGAGGTTATATTTTCACCCATGTTTGTTTGTCTGTCTATCTATGAGCAAGATATCTCAAAAGGTTGGGGACGGATTCGGACGAAACTTGGTGGACAGGTTGGGTGTGTGACAAGGAAGAATTGATTCGATTTCGGTGAAGATCCGAATCCGGATCCGGATCTGATCATTTTAAAAGTAATTATTCACCATTGAGAGATATGGCCAAAAACGATATATTAGCACGATATATTGGGCTATGACTGGTTATGGTAAAACTGTTCAGCCTGATAGAGGCATTCGCTCAACCAACGCCGTTCTTGTTTTAGCTCCTGTATCAGCCAAAACAAAGTGGGCCATTTTATTGTGTGTGTGTGTGTGTGTGTCAGTGACACACACACACACACACACACACACACAATCACAACACTCATTAATAGTTTTGCAGAATGAGGAAATTTGAAAAGGAAAATAAATGTACTTTAAAAATCTAATGTTATTGGAACAATCATTTCATGTGTATGTGGAGGTGTGAGGAGGATGACCCTATTTCCAAGCATGGCAGGAGGAGAGAAAGGGGGTGGGTTGTTTTGTGGGCGTGATTTATTGTTTAATTTTGGTGCAGTAATAGACGGGAGATAATGAAATGTAAAATATTAATCGATGTGTTGCGATGGTATGAGCCATCAATCGTGAGGCTCGGGTTGAGCGCCTTGTTTGTCGCTCGACAGTGAGAGATGATGGTCGGCACAATGGAGAGCAAACAGTTGATGGAAGGGAGGGGGTAGGTTGGCAGAGAGCCACCCGGCAGACCGAGAGATGGCATGGGACTTTTTAAGCAACCCTGCAGATGGCATGCAATGTCGTGCCAAGGAGTTTTAATCTTGAGAAAATGTATCCATTTTTCTTCGTGAGAAGATTGCAACTGCATGTTGAAAAGTTGTTTCCAAGCAATTTGGCCACAGAATTTCTCTTCAGTTTCAGGTGAATCAGGATATTTTTCATTGGTTCTGAGTTTTTACTTTATGCCGCTCAATTGCTTGAGATTTTTTTTCAGAAGCTGTTCTTTTATAATAAAGCTACACCAAGAAGTGTAAGAGTTCTTTTGGATTATTTGTTGTTGTTATTGTTGTTGTTTTTGTTGTTTAATCTCTTCTTTCATTCTTTGGTGATTGGTTCATTTCCGCCCGTCCGTTCGTCTATTCTTGGGATAGTAGAACCCTTGATGTGATGCGGATAAGCTAGTATTAGCCAACGGCAGCCATCAAAAGGCGGATAGGCTGGTATGTAGGGGCAATGCCATCGTAGAGTACAACGGCAACCACAAAACTACACCCGTGGGGAAGAGGGTGGGGTACACAGTGTCGCTGAAGCCGTGGAAGGCATGTTCCTCGTTCGGCCCATGAAACTACAGTCCAATTATTCCCCAACCACCTTTGTACCATTTCCATGGTATAAGTGGTCACTGATATTTGTTGTCCGTGCTTATTCGGAAAAAAAAGACTACATTTCAGTCTCTTTCTTGCAAAACTCATTTATCTTATTCACATTTCTTTCACCTTTTTGGACATTTTCTTGACAAAATTTGCCTGAATATCCAGTCACAATGGAACATATTGCTTTGGAACAAATCTTCAAATAACAAGATGGTCAGTTCGGCTTGACATTCGACTTGTGTATTCATTGTCAATGATTTCCCAATATATTTCTTCTTCTATCATAATGAAATGACCAGACAAATGCTCCCATCATGTTTATCACTAAATTCCATCCCAATGTCTAACTCTTTATATTTTCATATCCTGCTGTTTCCACTGTGGGAGTGGTTTGGTGCGATTCCAACGTGCTGCTGTGGAAGTGATTTGGTCTGATTCTTACGTGCCGCTGTGGGATTGGTTTGGTCTGATTCCAATGACCTGTGTATGTATGCCCTTTTGCAAGACCGAGGGTGGGAGTCGAGGAGGTCCGAGGGTGGGAGTCGAGGAGGTCCGAGGGTGGGAGTCGAGGAGGTCCGAGGGTGGGAGTCGAGGAGGTCCGAGGGTGGGAGTCGAGGAGGTCCGAGGGTGGGAGTCGAGGAGGTCCGAGCGTGGGAGTCGAGGAGGTCCGAGCGTGGGAGTCGAGGAGCGTATTTGCGCAAGCAAGCTGAGGATTGAACTGCGGCTTTTGAACTGAGTGATTTTTCTGAAAGAAATGAGTGATTTTTATGAAAAGCATTTACTTGTTGTAAGCTGAATAAGCACAACTTTGAAGTATTAAGGAGCTGTAAAGAAGGGGAGGGAGAGAAGAGGGAGGGAAGGAGAGAAGAGGGAGGGAGTGAGTGAGATGGGGGGGAGGAAGAGGAGAGGGAGTGTGAGGGATAGGGGTAGGGATGAGTGGCTGAAGAGTGGAGGAGAGGAGTCAAGTGTGGAGGGAGAGGGGCGGGCAGAGGAGAGGGGGAGCGAGTGGAGAAAGAGTGATGTGTGTGCGTGCACACACACAGGATTTTGATAACTGGTGAGGATAGTAGGTCCAGCAGGTCAGCCCAGGCAGTGCTGCTGATTGATGACCAGAGCATCCTAAACTTATCAAGATAGTACTGGCTCTCCCAGGTGGGCAGCGGTTCAGAAGCGAGGTCCGGCTAGGTAGTTTGAATGTGGGATCGATGGAGGAGAGAGGAGTCGAGGTGGGGGAGATGATGCAGAGGAGGTTGGAAGTGTTGTGTGGGCAGGAGACCAAATAGAAAGGAGACAGGGCGAAGAGGTTGGGAGGAGGATACAAGCTGTTGCACGCAGGTGCGGATGTAAGGAGTAATGGAGTGGGAATAATAGTATCGGTAGATTTCAGCAAGCAGGTGATCAGAATGGAAGTATTGGAAGGACAGATAGTTATGGCATGGGTGGTGATACAGAGGCAAGTGGTGTATATTATGTCAGTATATGGGCCACAACCGGGAAGGACTAGGACAGAGAAACAAGAATTTAGGGACACACTGGAGAGGATGATACGTAAGGTTGAGCTGGAGGTGATGCTGTGCATTGCGGGGGAGTTAAATGAACGTGTGGGAGTGGCAGAGTCAGGTGAAGAGGAATGTGTTGTTAAATTTGGTTGGGGAACGAGGAAAATAGAGGATCGAGAACTGGTGGCGAGGAATGGGATGGCCATAGCTGGTTCATTCTTTCAAAAGCGGTAAAGTCACAAGATTACGTCCAGGAGTAGACAGCATAGAACAGAACTGGATTTGGTGGTGGTAAGGAAGTGACAGTTGTGAAGGGTTAAGGATTGCAAGGCAATGGCAGGAGAGCATGTTACCACACAGTACAAGCATGTGGTGTTTGTGGTACAGATGAAGAAAAGGAGGGAGGTTAAGAACAGGGGTCAGAAGATTATGAGGTGTAAGAAGTGTAGGGGCAATGTCATCGTCGAGTAAAAGGAGAGGATTAGGGCCAGGTATCAGCAACTTAGCAAAAAAGCAGAAAGATTGGAGGAGTGGAAGAAGTATGGAGAGGTGTTTAGGGGAATTGCAGAATTTTTGTGTGGAAGGAAATCGGGAAAGGGTGTATCATCGAAGGATGGAAACCACGTATGGTGGATGGAGGAAGTAGTGAAAGCAGTTGGTTAAAAGGAGTTTTGGAAGAGGAGAGAAAAGATCAAGGAGAGAGGGAGGCAATTGGATGCAGGGTTGCTGCACCTGAATGGGAAAAAGAAAAAAGTAGCAAGGAGAGCTCTGGATAATATGAGGAATGCGATGTAACAGGTGTACAAGAATTTGGAAGAGGATTGTTGGAAGAAGATGATCTATAAATTGGCTCTTGATAGGGATGAGGATAATAAGGACGTGGAAAGTGGGGGGGGGGGGGGGAGTGGATTGAGGATGGTGGCGGGAGGCTAGTGACAGAGAGAGGGGCATGAAGGTGAGGGAAGGATATTTGAAGGAGCTGTTGAACTGAACTGGGGAGGAAGCAACAGAGAGCTGGAGCTACCGTGTTATGTGGAGGGAAAAGAGGAGCTTGTGGAGATCACAGAGGAGGAGGAGGTGCAAATAGCATTGAAGAGGATGAAGAAAGGAAGAGTGCCATGCATTGATGAGGCGTGTACAGAAATTATCATTGCAGCAGGAGAATTCGGAGTCAGTTGGACAAAGAGGCTGTTGAATATATGCATGAGCGAGGGTTCAGGTCAGGCCAGATTAGGTCTGTGACTTGCTGCAGGTACCATGTAAACCCGTACTAACCCGTTTCATGGTCGGGTTGTCGGCGACTAAACCGTCTCCCCCACTAGGTTTCCTGGTGAGGAGGATGTATGGATATGGACAGTGGACACCCAGAAGGATTAAAAACAAAACCTGTCAAAGG
>CM068952.1:60147735-60158476 GCA_035128595.1 Eptatretus atami
AGAGAGAATTTGGGTGTGTGAAAGGAAGAATTGATTCGATTTCGGTGAAGATCCGAATCCGGATCCGGATCTGATCATTTTAAAAGTAATTATTCACCATTGAGAGATATGGCCAAAAAACGATATATAAGCACGATATATTGGGCTATGACTGGTTTATGGTAAAGCTGTTCAGCCTGATAGAGGCATTCGCTCGACCAATGCCGTTCTTGTTTTAGCTCCTGTATCAGCCAAAACAAAGTGGGCCATTTTATTGTGTGGTGTGTGTGTGTGTGTCAGTGACACACACACACACACAACACACACAATCACAACACTCATTAATAGTTTTGCAGAATGAGGAAATTTGAAAAGGAAAATTAATGTACTTTAAAATCTAATGTTATTGGAACAATCATTTATGTGTATGTGGAGGTGTGAGGAGGATGACCTATTTCCAAGCATGGCAGGAGGAGAGAAAGGGGGTGGGTTGTTTTGTGGGCGTGATTTATTGTTTAATTTTGGTGCAGTAATAGACGGAGATAATGAAATGTAAAATATTAATCGATGTGTTGGCGATGGTATGAGCCATCCAATCGGAGGCTCGGGTTGAGCGCCTTGTTTGTCGTCGACAGTGAAGAGATGATGGTCCGGCACAATGGAAGCAAACAGTTGATGGAAGGGAGGGGGTAGGTTGGCAGAGAGCCACCCGGCAGACGCGAGAGATGGCATGGGACTTTTTAAGCAACCTGCAGATGGAAATGCAATGTCGTGCCAGGAGTTTTTAATCTGAGAAAATGTATCCATTTTTCTTCGTGAGAAGATTGCAACTGACTGTTGAAAAGTTGTTTCCAAGCAATTTGGCCACAGAATTTCTCTTCAGTTTCCAGGTGAATCAGGATATTTTTCCATTGGTTCTGAGTTTTTACTTTATGCCGTCAATTGCTTGAGATTTTTTTTCAGAAGCTGTTCTTTTATATAAAGCTACACCATGAAGTGTAAGAGCTCTTTGGATTATTTGTTGTTGTTATTGTTGTTGTTTTGTTGTTTAATCTCTTCTTTTCATTCTTTGGTGATTGTTCATTTCCGCCCGTCCGTTCGTCTATTCTGGGATAGTAGAACCCTTGATGTGATGCGGATAAGCTAGTATTAGCCAACGGCAGCCATCAAAAGGCGGTAGGCTGGTATGTAGGGGCAATGCATCGTAGAGTACAACGGCAACCACAAAACTAACACCGTGGGGAAGAGGTGGGGTACACAGTGTCGCTGAAGCCGTGGAAGGCATGTTCCTCGTTCGGCCCATGAAACTACAGTCCAATTATTCCCCACCACCTTTGTACGCATTTCCATGAATAAGTGGCACTGATTTTGTTGTCCGTGCTTATTCGGAAAAAAAAGACTACATTTCAGCTCTTTCTTGCAAAACTCATTTATCTTATTCACATTTCTTTCACCTTTTTGGACATTTCTTTGACAAAATTTGCCTGAATATCCAGTCACAATGGACATATTGCTTGGAACAAATCTTCAAATAACAAGATGGTCATCGGCTTGACATTCGACCTTGTGTATTCATTGTCAATGATTTCCAATATATTTCTTCTTCTATCATAATGAAATGACGCAGACAAATGCTCCATCAGTTTTATCACTAAATTCCATCCAATGTCTAACTCTTTATATTTTCATATCCTGCTGTTTCCACTGTGGGAGTGGTTTGGTGCGATTCCAACGTGCTGCTGTTGGAAGTGATTTGGTCTGATTCTTACGTGCCGCTGTGGGAATTGGTTTGGTCTGATTCCAATGACCTGTGTATGTATGCCCTTTTGCAAGACGCGAGGGTGGGGAGTCGAGGAGGTCCGAAGGTGGGAGTCGAGGAGGCCGAGGGTGGGAGTCGAGGAGGTCCGAGGGTGGGAGTCGAGGAGGTCCGAGGGTGGGAGTCGAGGAGGTCGCAGGGTGGGAGTCGAGGAGGTCGAGGGTGGGAGTCGAGGAGGTCCGAGGGTGGAAGTCGAGGAGGTCCGAGCGTGGGAGCTGAGGAGGTCGAGGTGGGAGTCGAGGAGCGTATTTGCGCAAGCAAGCTGAGGATGAACTGCGGCTTTTGAATGAGTGATTTTTCTGAAAGAAATGAGTGATTTTTATGAAAAGCATTTACTTGTTGTAAGCTGAATAAGCACAACTTTGAAGTATTAAGGAGCTGTAAAGAAGGGGAGGAGAGAAGAGGAGGGAGGAGAGAAGAGGGAGGGAGTGAGTGAGATGGGGGGGGAGGAGAGGAAGAGGGAGTGTGAGGGATAGGGTAGGGATGAGTGGCTGAAGAGTGGAGAGAGAGGAGTCAAGTGTGGGAGGGAGAGGGGCGGGCAGAGGAGAGGGGGAGCGAGTGGAGAAAGAGTGATGTGTGGTCGTGCACACCACACAGGATTTTTGATAACTGGTGAGGAAGTAGGTCCAGCAGGTCAGCCCAGGCAGTGCTGCTGATTGATGACCAGAGCATCCTAAAACTTATCAGATAAGTACTGGCTCTCCCAGGTGGGCACGGTTCAGAAGCGAGGTCCGGCTAGGTAGTTTGAATGTGGGATCGATGGAGGAGAGAGGAGTCGAAGTGGGGGAGATGATGCAGAGGAGGTTGGAAGTGTTGTGTGGGCAGGAGACCAAATTAGAAAGGAGACAGGGGCGAAGAGGTGGGAAGAGGATACAAGCTGTTGCACCAGGTGCGTGTAAAGGGGGAAAAGGTAAATGGGAGTGGGAATAATGTATCGGTAGATTTCAGCAAGCAGGTGATCAGAATGGAAGTATTGGAAGGACAGATAGTTATGGCATGGGTGGTGATACAGAGGAAGTGGTGTATATTATGTCAGTATGGGCCACAACCGGGAAGGACTAGGACAGAAGAACAAGAATTTAGGACACACTGGAGAGGATGATACGTAAGGTTTGAGCTGGAGGTGATGCTGTGCATTGCGGGGGAGTTAAATGAACGTGTGGGAGTGGCAGAGTCAGTGTGAAGAGGATGTGTTGTTAAATTTGGTTGGGGAACGAGGAAAATAGAGGATCGAGAACTGGTGGAGAGGAATGGGATGGCATAGCTGGTTCATTCTTCTAAAAGCGGTAAAGTCACAAGATTACGTCCAGGAGTAGACAGCATAGAACAGAACTGGATTGGTGGTGGTAAGGAAGTGACAGTTGTGAAGGGTTAAGGATTGCAAGGCAATGGCAGGAGAGCATGTTCCCACACATTACAAGCATGTGGTGTTTGTGGTACAGATGAAGAAAAGGAGGGAGGTTACAAGAACAGGGGTCAGAAGATTATGAGGTGTAAGAAGTGTAGGGGCAATGTCATCGTCGAGTAAAAGGAGAGGATTAGGGCAGGTATCAGCAAACTTAGCAAAAAAGCAGAAAGATTGAGGAGTGGAAGAAGTATGGAGAGGTGTTTAGGGAATTGCAGAATTTTGTGTGGAAAGGAAATCGGGAAAGGGTGTATCATCGAAGGATGGAAACCACGTATGGTGGGATGGGAGAAGTAGTGAAAGCAGGTTGGTTAAAGGGAGTTTTGGAAGAGGAGAGAAAAGATCAAGGAGAGAGGGAGGCAATTGGATGTCAGGGTTGCTGCACCTGAATGGGAAAAAGAAAAAAGTAGCAAGGAGAGCTTCTGGATAATATGAGGAATGCGATGTAACAGGTGTACAGAATTTGGAAGAGGATTGTTGGAAGAAGATGATCTATAAATTGCTCTTGATACGGGATGAGGTAATAAGGACGTGGAAGTGGGGGGGGGGGGGGAGTGATTGAGGATGGTGGCGGGAGGCTAGTGACAGAGAGAGGGGCATGAAGGTGAGGGAAGGATATTTGAAGGAGCTTTGAACTGAACTGGGGAGGAAGCAACAGGAGCTGGAGCTACCGTGTTATGGGGAGGGAAAAGAGGAGCTTGTGGAGACACAGAGGAGGGGAGAGGTTGCAAGTATAGGCATTGAAGAGGATGAAGAAAAGGAGAGTGCCATGCATTGATGAGGCGTGTACAGAATTATCATTGCAGCAGGAGAATTCGGAGTCAGTTTGGACAAAGAGGCTGTTGATATATGCATGAGCGAGGTTCAGGTCAGGCCAGATTAGGTCTGTGACTTGCTGCAGGTACCATGTAAACACCGTACTAACCCCGTTTCATGGTCGGGTTGTCGGCGAACTAACCGGTCTCCCCACTAGGTTCCCTGGTGAGGAGGATGTATGGATATGGACAGTGGGACACCCAGAAGGATTAAAAACAAACCTGTCAAAGGGCGGAGGAGCTCCTGTGAGCAACGGCCATCCATATCTCATGCCCAAGTGTGACTGGGACGTCGTTCTGAAGTTGGGTTCCATGTTTTTTTGTTTTTGTTTTTCAGGAGGTTGGTGGTAGGATTTGCACTCCGGCCACCGCAAAAAGCTTCACTACAATAAACACAAGAAAAACAAAAGCAAATTGAAAACCCACTCCACAGGAGTACCTCCTGTGCAGCTTCCCTTTGCAGGGCAGCTCAAATGGATGAACGGGATTGGGGCAAAGCCTTTGGGACCCAACTCTCTAATGATGGTTGGAAAACACAGAGTAATCTTTCCCGGGTCAGAGGTGTCGTCAACCAGACAGCGGTCTCCTTGGGTTAACCTGAGCAGTCCTTCGGGTGGGTGGCCTGGATTTCCTATCCCTGAGAGAGGATGATCACCTGCCTCTGTTATTCATCTGAGCTCAAGTGGTTGAACATCGTGTTGCCAGCACTCTGAGGTGTGAGAGACCGGATAGTGGCGAGTAATGGCTGGTGGTTACACCTTATTGGTCTGGTCGCTCTGATGGTTACCATGCCCAAGTAGTTGCTGCAGCTGTGTCCAATAAGCTGACTCCAATGATAATTGAGGTAACACTTGTCACGGAGCGTATTATGAGACAAAGGATTCGTCACTCCTTGGGTGTCATTTGCCTGGTCTCTCTATCGAGCGGTGTTGAGAGACATAATGTTGTAACTGCATTTTTGGTGAAAGCGAATAAAATGGCTCTCATGTCTAACAAAACACCATTTCGTGGGTTGGGAGACATAATGTTTGTAACTGAAAATTTCCCCATTTCTGCAAATCGCTAATGAAAAGATAAAATGGTGTTTTTTGTTAGACATGAGAGGCCATTCCATTCAACCTCGCCAACAAAATGCAGTTTACAACATTATGTCTTCTCAACCGACAACCCGACTCAACCGACTGTCTCTTATGTCTATATGCTCCGACTGAGGTGAGTGATCTCAACGTGAAGGACGCATTATGTGCCACTTCGAGTCTGTGGTTGATCAGTGCCCCGGGTGAGATACTCTTCCACTCTTGGGGGATTTCAATGCATCGACTGGAACTGATAGGGATGGTTATGAGCCATGTGTGGTCCTCATGGTCTTCGGAATGGTGAACCAAAATTACAAGCCACAACTAAGATTCTCTGACTTTGCAAGAAATAATGGACTTAGGGTGGCCGGTTCATGGTTTCAGCACCCACAGGCTCATCGCTGGACTTGGTATTCCAACGCTGGCGGTGTGGCAAAGGTGATTGACCATGTGCTGGTTGATGGTCGCCTTGAAGATGATCAGATTGCAGGGTCTACAGAGTGCTCAGTTCCTCAATACCGACCACAGGCTTGTGGTAGCAACTCTGAAGTTGCATCTTTAATCCAGGAGAATTGTACCATCCCAGCCTAGGCTGGATGTTGGACAGCTTCAAGATAAGGTGCAGCTGCTGAGTTTGCGAACAGGCTGAGTGGGGATTTGGCGGGTCTGGCTGCTTTGGGAATCTTGAGGAGTTGGGAATGCCTTCAAGAGCATCACCTTGATGTTTCCGGTGGATGTTATGGAACTCACTGGAGGGCGAAGAAGAATTTTTTGTCTCTCAAGCGACACTGGATACCATTGACAGAGTCGCAGGTCCGGGCTTAAAAGCAGAGCTGAGCTGTTCAAGGAGTTGAGGCATAGAACTGTTCGTGCAATAAGGGTGGACAGAGGCCTATGTGCAAGGAACCTGTGAAGGGGGTAGAGCATCACCTGTGGTCAGTGATTCTTCTCCTGCTTTCAGGGAATTTTGTGCATTGCGTTCCAACAAGCCCATTCCTTGTTGTAGTGCAGTTAGAGCGGAGGTGGTGAGCTCTTGAAAGAGGAGTGGGAAGTTTAGGCCCGCTGGGCCGGTTACTCTGAGCGTCTGTTTCCAGGCGAACCCACCAGCTGTTGAGTTGGATGTTCGGGGTGACTCCTATTCCGGGGGTATTGAGAAGATCCTATGTTGAAGTTGTGATTTGTTGTCAGCCACACTAATTTAAGGGTAAGCAGGGTGGCTGACACTCCAATCAATTGTGATCCACCTCCGTTTGTGGAAACAGACTGCGGTAAACCGGTTGAATGGGGTAAAGCTCCTGGGATCTGGGGCATCCATGTTGAACTTCATAAGGCTGGTGGAAATGCTGCACTCGTGTCATTGCATGCAGTTCTGTACTCTGTTTTGGAACACAGGCATCATTCAACTGACTGGAAGAGGGGCCTTGTTGTCCCTCTCTGGAAGGGGAAGGGTGATCACTAGACTGCAACAACTACCGAGGGGTGACAATGCTTTCAGTGCTCGAAACGTCTTTGTTTAGATATTTCTTGATAGGGTTCGAACACCACCTCCTTGAGCAGACAGCACCAGCACCCAGAGCAATCAGGGTTTGCACCAAAGAGATCAACGATTGACCTTATCGTTGCTCTTCGGGTCCTCACCGAACGCAGATGAGAGTTTCAGCAGTGGCTTCTTGCAGCCTAACGTTGATCTCTTTAAAGTGTTCGATACAATGAATCACGGAATGCCCTCTGGAGGAATTCTCAGTCTCTGTGGGGTGCCACCAAAATTGATCAATTTGATGTCTGAACTGTACTCTGGTACTGAAGAGTGCTGTGAGTGTGGTGATTCCATCTTGACTTATTTCCAGTTGTTACTGGAGTTTGTCAGGGGTGTATACGACCCCCACATTTTTCAGTGCTTGTATCGACTGATTCTGGAGAGGACGAGATGACCCGTGAACCCGTTGGGTTCCCGTTGTGAAGCGGTTGATAAAAAAAATAATTTCAGAAAAAAAGATAGCTCCAGCGAATTATACTGCTGAGGTTGTTTGCATTGATCAAATAATCCCGAAGAGTACTTGACTGAATCGGGAATTGATTTTTTAATAATTTTTTTCGTTCCCGATTTTGAACGAAACTTGATATTGCGCGTCAATGTGAAAAAAAAAAACGGAGAAAAGAAAGTCGAATAAATTATTGTGCGTAATCTTCTAAACACAATTTTTATTTATTAATTCAACACAGAAGTATTGGATAAAATGGCGGTTTATTTTATGCTTAAAAATAAATCGTTCTTTGTCTATACTAAATGTTTGAGATGTTTAAATAATCATTTCAAGAATAAAAAAAGATAGCTCCAGCGACTATACCGCAGAGGTTGTTGCATTGATCAAATACTCCCGAAGAGTACTTGACTGAATCGGGAATTGATTTTTTAAATAATTTTTCGTTGCCAATTTGAACGAAACTGAGACTGCACCGCAGGAGAATGGTGAGTAAGGTGGGCCGAAAAAATGTTGCGCTATCGTGTACCATTTTGGCTGTATTTCGGGAACATACATACATACATACATCATACAAGATGAGAGTTTTAGTAATAATAGAAGATAGATAGATGCCAGAAAGATCAAGCTGTTGGTGGCATCGTTTGGGTGTCAAGATTTCTGACCTTGATTTTTGCAGACGATGCAGTCATCTTTGCGGAAACTCTAGATATCCTTTTGGGGGCCTCGAGGTGCTGAATGAGGAGTAGGAGCACTTGGATTACGGGTTTCCTGGGTCAAACGAGATCCAGTCTTTCTTTTTTACAATAAATTGTTGTTTTTTTGAATGCATTATCGAGGCTTGTATGAGAGCTAAAATGACATCCTGGATGCTGCTTTCTTTTCTGTACTGTTTGTGGTGAGGATGTTGAGGTCACGGAGAGATTCACTTAATGGTCAATACTTTCATGTCTCGTTGGCTGTGAGCTAGAGGTCAATGGACGTCTAGGTTGGGCCTGGGGAGTGATGGATTTACTGGATCATGGGGATGTGGCCATGTCGGTACCTGTGGCAGGAGGACAAAGTCGAGTCTGCAGGTCCTTGGTGCTTCCAGTCTTGCTCTATGGATGTGAGTCTTGGACTCTGACCAAGGATCTGAATGGCGACTTAATTCCTTTGGGTACAGGTCTCTTCGGAGAATCCGTGGCTATTGCTGTCGGATACTTTTGTGTCCAACAAGTGGTTGCTGAGAGAGGCTCAGATGAGATTTGTTCCTGTGTCGTACGTGAGCATTCAGCTGTGGCTTATGACAAGTGCTCATTATTCCTAACGCTGATCCTGCCACGCAGATTCGTCAGCGGGTGGAGCCTCGTTAGTGGAGAGGCCAAGGTGCTGACCCGTGCCTCGTGGTTGCCAGCAGGTTGATCGGCATTTCAAGTAGATGGGGATCGGTCAGGAATCTGCTTGGGGGATGGCCAGACTGCGGCCCTTAGAGTACCAGCAGAAGGTGGACACAGCGACACACTGTTCAGGTGCATGCTCCCATACTTGTGCTGACCTGTCCTGCGATGGGCTCTAGGGTCTCGTGGCCTGAACCGGGTTTTGGGGTTTGGACTGCAGGGCTGGGCTTGCTGCAGATCTGGCTGCTGAAGGGGTGTTTGTTTGTCTGGTTCCTGCATTCTTTGGCATTCCTGGCAGTGTGTAACTTCTCGGAGAGCTTCAGTTCCAGAGTGGTAAGCAGGGTGGCAGCCGTAGTTTGAGTCACATACCTCAAGGGAAGCCCATGTTATAATATCTTTAAAATGGTCGTGCTGTTTGAAAGTGATGGGTGGTTTCGCTACCACCCTGTTTGAACATGTTTTTTTGGACCCATTTTGTTCAATCCTGTACTAATACCCGGCAGACGGGCCCCCCCCCCTCTGCTTCCCCTCAAGTCCCCTCCCAAATGCAACTTGAACCCCCCCCGCCCACTTTCCTTTCAAGACCTACTGCAAAACACAAGTCAAGAATGCCCTCCTTCCTCTCTCCACTTCCCCTCTCCCCTCCTTGTCCCCATCCTTTAAATCCCACCCACCCCTTACCCCTGACCTCCTGGAAGCTATAGCGATGTTGCGTTTTAAGCGTCATTCTCCCCCCTCCTCCTATTCATTGCTTCCACCCTTCTCTTTCTCACCTAGTTTCTCCATTACTCTCCCTCCTCCTCGCTCCCCTCTCTCCTCCCGCTCCCTCCTCTCTCCCCCTCCTCTCTCTCCCCCCCTCCTCTTCTCTCTCCACCCTTCCATCCTCACTCTCCCTCCCCTCCCTCGCTGGCTTGCCCACGACTGCCTCCTTTCTCTCTCCTCTCCAAATCCTCTCTCTCTCTCAACTCACTCCCCATTGTTCCTTCTTCCCTTCTCTCTGATATTCCATAGCGAAGTGAATGGTATTTTGCTCGTCTAATATAGTGTTACGGTTGTGGAAATTTACAGGATCACTATTCAGGTTCCCCTAAGATCAGTTATGTCGATAAGTGTGTGTCCAGATTAGATTTCCCCACCAATGTCTAAGGGCATTATGTGTGCCGGGCTGTGCATCTTCGAGTTAGCCATTATTCTTTTCTGTCTTTAATTTCAAACAAACACATCACTCTCAACAACATCTCTACAACCATGCCACCTCCACCACCACAACGACATCTCAACAACCACGCCATCCCTACCACAAGCGCCAACCACACTGCAACAACGACTCTCAACAAACTCGTCAATCTCCAAAACACACCAGCCTCCTCTACAAACAAAAGCACTGGTTAAGAATAACCCAATACTTCCGAAGAAGAGAACAACTCGACAACTCCGCGCCGATATTCTGGAACGGTAAACAGAAGTGACGGTTACTAAACGTATGAAAACCAGAAACTCTCCGGGATTTTCCCCGCGCGCCGAGAAGGAGGGCGAACGCCCCGGGGCGATAAAGGGCCGCGTCGGAACGCCGAGAGTGAGAGTGGGCGGTTGGCGAGCTGAATGAGAGAGCTCTCTCCTGGTCTCCTTGGCGAGTCGGTGTGGAGAGTGCCAGAGTTGAGTGTTTGGAGTCCGGAGTAAGTGGAATGGACAGAGGAGTTGTGGATGGCCAAGTCGGAAGAAACCACTTGAGTTTGAGTGGAGTTCGGGCTTGAGTGCTGAGTCGAGTTGGAAAGTGGAGCTCGAGGGCAGTGGAGTCGTGCAGAGACACCGAGGGTCGCCGAACCAGGGCCCAGCGAGTCACCACGAGGGTGCAGGTAACCTGCACGGCCTTGCGGAGCTCCTTCGGTCTCCAAGCTCGAGGCATTAAAGGCTTACGGGCCCAGTTCTCCCTTTTCTTTTCTGGGGTTTTTGCATGGAAGTCTGTGGCGCCTTGTCCTTTAAGTAGGATTGTTATAAGTGATGTACATACTGAGTAAAAACAGGCTGTAGGTCTTTTTGCTCGTGTCCTGTTCCCATCCCCCCCCCGCCATTGCTTCATTACTGCATGCGTGTAAAATAAATACCCCCATTGTTTGAATATTCACCTGCTCGTTGCGTCCCTTCCTCCATTGAACTTCCATAATTGCGTTCGGAATAAATAGCTGGTTTTTAACACCGATAAGATAATCGGGTCCAATGGGACTTGGCGATAATAAACCGCTCGGCAATCGCAGACGGAAAGAGCTGCTTAAAGCGGCTCGTTTCCGA
>CM068952.1:60185852-60218267 GCA_035128595.1 Eptatretus atami
TCTTTCTCTTCCTCTTACCTTTTTCTTCACATCTCTGCCGCCTATTCTCTGTGCTGGCCACTCTGCAAATCTTCCCCGCTCCCACACCCTGGCAGGCAAATCGAAACGGATGGCGTAATTGATATCGCCGTAATGGGATCGTCATGGCTCCATCTAAAATATTAATTTTCTAATTACGGTCAAACGAGGCGACGAGCTGAGACGCTGCTGGGCTGCCTGGGCACACCCTGGGGGGCAAGCACCCCTCGTGTTCATGTCACAAATCTCCCCTGTTATCCACTCAGATCCTGCCTCCCCCCTCTTTGAGGCCCCATGCTGCTTGCTGCTCCCTATGGGCTGGAGCTTTGTCGGATGTTATACTGAACACTCTCGGAATCAGCTCAACTTGAGCTGTCTTTCTCTTCTTTGTTGCTCTTTTTACCTCCTCTTCGGTCTTCTCCTTTCCTTTCCCCTCTTCTCTTCCGTTCTCTTCTTTCTTCTCTTGATCTTCTCCTTTCATCTCCTGCTGTCCTTTATTCTGCTGTTCTCATTTCTGCTTCTTGGCTTTCGTTTATTTTGTCATCCTTTATTCTCCTTCTCCCCTTTCCTCTTTTCCATGACTGAATAAAGTTAAATGATGTCTTCTGACGTCCTTGTTCTGCACGTGTTATGTCTGCTCCTCCATGAGCTTTAGATTCCATTTTAAAGAAATAACTGAAAGGTAAAATATACAGCATTCAAACTCATTACGCATGGTGCAGAATTTTTGGAAGTGCATGACAGGTCAAATGAATGGCATGTCTGGGTAGTTTGACTCGTGTTTAGAGGCAAACACGAATTTGGTAGAGGAATGAAATAATTTATTATCAATGTTGGATGAAACATGTCAGGAAGGTGACCAATGACTTGCTTCCTAAATACCATCAGTGTGTTGGAATGCCCTTCACATCCGAAGAAGGCCATTCACATGAAACATGTGAACCACCTGGTCAATTTGTTTACAATGCAGAAGCTGCTCCCCAGACAGAACCACACTCTAACATAACAACCAGTGTCAACTGGTGTCAAGGAATCTCCAAGAAGACTAGACCACTTACTGTCCATAGTCCAGGCAGGAATTTGTCATTTGTTCAGGGTGTTGGTGATATCTGACCTACTCTTTGTGAGGGATGCTGTGGGGTCTTTATAGCCCACCAACTAATGCCAGCAGACAGGAAACCGAGTTGAACGTCCATCCGATGGACAGCGCATGCATTGATGTATCGTTACCATCAGTAAAACCTGCTTGCCATTTAAATGAAGTTCTGCTGCGCGACTCATTAACCTCCTGGAGATGCTCATAAATGGTGATCATCGTATGTTACCAAAGGCTCTATTAAAGTGTTAGTTAAACAAGAATTCACATTGTGGTGAAAACTTTTTCTTATAATAGCCACATGGCATGCAGCATTTTGGAGTACACCATTCTTCAGAGGGGTCATTAATGCAGCTATTCCATCTGCATCTACTTGAGAATGTTAAATATCCTCATGATATATTTCAGAAGACAAGCATTATGTTCTGGTACATCGTGGTGAAGTTTTCTTAAATAGTTTTATGTTGTAAACAAGGAGAAAAAGACATAAAATGTGATAGACCCTGTGGTTTTAGTAATTCTGCTGTACGGAGTTAAAGGGCCAGCTGATATTCAAAAGATTTATGTGTATGCGCAACTGACTTGAGTGGTCATGTGACATACAAGAACATTTGTGACATTTGCCAAGTTTGAACAAAATCGGACCATGCATGTCCAAGAAATGGTTGGGGACACTTTTAAGTAACAAAATTGCCGCCAGTCAGCCATCATGGATCTTATCTCGAAAAACGATGACGTGCATATATAAGCCATCATTCATTATTATCTGTGTGCCAAGTTTGAACAAGATCAGTAAATGTATGTCCGAGAAATGGTTGAGGACGTGTTCAACATCAGGTTTTTTTTACAACAAAAATGGCCACCAGTCGGCCATCTTCGATCTGATCTAGAAAAAAAAGATGTGCATATGTAAGCCATCATTCGTTATCTCTGTGCCAAGTTTGAACAAGATTGGTAAATGCATATCCGAGAAATGGTTGAGGACGTGTTCCAACATCAGGTTTTTTTACAACAAAAATGGCCACCAGTCGGCCATCTTCGATCTGATCTAGAAAAAAAAGATGTGCATATGTAAGCCATCATTCGTTATCTCTGTGCCAAGTTTGAACAAGATTGGTAAATGCATATCGAGAAATGGTTGAGGACGTGTTCGACACTGGTTTTTTCTTTTACAACTAAAATAGCTGCCAGTCGGCCATCTTTGATCGCATTGCCAAACAAAATAATGTTCATATATATATATATATATATATATATATATATATATTATATATATAATTTACCATCATGTTGTGTCTTTGTGGGAAGTACAAATAAATTTGGTCCATACATGTCCAAGATATGGTTGCGGATGCACGCATGGACATGAAAATCGAGACCAAATCCATAAGCCCCCGGTTCGTACTTTGTGCAATGGGGACTAACAAGTGAAATCCTTCAATACAGCGCGTGTGGTGAAGCAAATGAGTACACTAATGTTAAAATATGCAATTTATGCTTTTTCAGTTGAAAAACAATTAAAAAGCGTACTTAATATTTGAAGTGTAAAAATCTTGTTATTATTGTGATAAGCGCCTTTATATATAACAGAAGGAATGAAATCGTTCGATACAGCGTGGCAGGGGCCGCAAAAGAATGATGTAAAAATATAATAATCATAAAGTTAATGTACAGACAAACAAATGATGAGTAAAATGTAAGCTTTGCTGATGAAAAGATGAAAGCAAAGCTAAAATATTTGTTGAGCAAAACATTGAAACATAGTGGCTACACCAACTACATAATATTAGTTATATTGTTATTATATAAAATATAGACGAACACATTTTGAATTTAAGCATATTTAATTTTTGCATATTTTGAATGTACAGTACAAAGTTATGAAAACTAGCGTCAGCCCCAGTTGAAGGTTTCCCAGATCAAGCTGACTATCTAACTAATATTAATACTCCTAGTGTTAGAGAAAGTCCCCATAAAGGACACTTATCATAGGAATTCAGGCAACCACATGCTACAGATGCTTATCATAACCAATTGATTTCTATGTTTGGCAGTATTCAATCATCATATCTCATTAAATAGGGGTTAATATTGTGTATCCAGTGTGGATTACAAATATTTTTGCAGGATAATATTAAAGAGAACTAGCGATACCCGTGCACATGCACGGGATAATAGTACAACATAGCTGGTAGCAGACGACAGACCGTACACGGGAATGACAAAAATACGCATTGTGCAAAATGCAAGTTGTACTATGGAACGCCAAGACTTCCCAAACATTGTCGGTATGTCCGCTAAGTGCCACAGCAATTTCATAGGGATCGTGTGACGGCGAGCCGAGTTTTTAGTGTGAAGCTTGGTATTATAATAGAGATGATGCATAAGAAGAACTTAGCTTTCAGCGTTCGGCGTGAAATGCCATGGTGAGCGGAAATGACATCTTTCGTCGTTTCGTACATGAGAGGGGAGCGTTTCTTGTGTTTTTTCCGTCAAGCAATAAATTCAATGGTTTTCACATATATATAACACATTAGTTTCACAAATTTCCATTGAAAACATATATAACACATTAGTTTCACAAATTTCCATTGAAAAAAGGCAGTATTGTGTGAATCTAATGTGTAGTTCATGCGGAAACCGGCAAATTATATTATTTTATTATTATCTCTTCGGATGTTTCCGTCAGTTGTGGGTATTTCCGTCAATTGTTTCCGTCAGTTGTCGGCCCATGAATACTCGGGTATTTCCGTCAATTGTCGCAATTTCCTCTAGGTTACGCACTGCCATCTACCGGACGGCCGTCATTGGCTGTCACTTGAGGCGCTGGGGGGGGGGGACACCGGAGACATGGTAGACACCGGGACATTTCAAACTCGGTGCAATTGTATACCAGCGCACGCGCTGTAATAGGTCACCCATAGCAAGATCCGCCAGCAACCCCCTTCTGGTAAAACTACCAAAATCACGAACCACTGCTCACCTTAACTCTTTCATTCCTCTTTTTTTCCCACCTTTGGCACAAACGTCCACCCTCTCTTCAGTCCCACTCTTCCCTCCAGGTCTTCAAAACAGCTTGTTCACCACCACCTCTTATCTGGATCACAGGAACAACCAAAAGGGTTTTTGTGTTCTGCCTTTTGTGCCAGGAATGTCACAAAGGATTGGAAGAGTGTTGAAATCGGCATGTGTGAGAGTAAATTTCAAACCTGTGTTTCCCATATGAGGCAGGCACTGATGAAGGTCAAGGACAAGCTGCCCAGGAATGACCGGGCAGGGGTGGTACACATGGTTCCCTGTGTTTGCGGGGCTGAATGTGTTGTTGAGATGGTAAGAACCTTCGGTCAATGTATCACTGAACATTGCAAGGTCTTCATTATAATTATCCTCAATGATCTACCGTTGCCAAACATGGGCTGAAGGCTGGCCATGTTTCCCTGTGGGATAGTGTCGGCATTTTAGGATAGTCAGCCAAAATTTGTTCAATGTGAATAGTGAGTACATCATGAGGAAATCAAATTTGGATAACAGAGGCTGTTGTCAGGCTTGGATATGATGCCTTATCCACAATCTAAGGTATGCTGAAAATAACACTGTTGGCAGAAACTAAAGAGGATTTTGATGAAACTGCTGCAGACAGTGAAGAAGGAAAGTGAAAAAGCTTGTCCTTATTCAAACCTAAAACAGACTAAAATCTTGTGATCTGAGAAGATTGACATGTTTAGATTGGGAGACAATCATGTGGAAATAGTGAAAAGTTTCATTTCCACTCTTTCCACATGATCATCAACACATATTTCCACATTGATTCTGGATTTTGGGAGTTTTACCAAAGGGCTATGAGGTGTGTGTCATCATCATCTGCACATACAACATATGCTGGTGGACCACATATGTCCTGCATATACCTGGGGGTGACAAAGCACAGAAAGAGCAGAGGGTGCAAGACCAGAAAGGAAGTGGTATAAGACAGGGAGACCATATCCTGATGCTGTGTGGTTTGAGGGTAGAGTAATTTCAGCTGAAACCCGAATCCTATCCATTTTCATCCTGATAACTCTGTCTTTGCTCTTTGCTTATGAAGGTTCCTTCTGATGAGTCCAATGCAGTATTTGGTCATTCATTTGATTATGGAGAATACCTAGCCGATGACAAGCCTTTGATGCGAGATTGTCGATATGATCCTACCACAAAAGGATGTGGTAAATGGTCAGGCCAAGGAGTTTTGGGGATTGGGCAGGGACTGTCCAAAGAGGAGGATTTGAAAGTTGATTGCTGATCCATGTGCAGAGAGAGTTTGAGTATGTGTGACTTGCTGGAGTTGAACATCATATTCCAAGTATCTGATAAGCAGCTTATCTTGTGAAAGTCTTACAAAAGATACCATGTCAAAGGCTTGAAATATATCCAGAGAGATGGTCCTTATTTCTTGCTTGTGGTTCAAGGCATCCATCCACTGAAGTGTCAGAAGGAGTAACATATCCAAGGTGAAATAGCCAGCTCAGAATCCGAACTGGTTGTCAGAGATTAGTGAGTTAAAGACGAGATAGTGCCTGAGGTCAGCCTCGATGATAGAGGTCAGCTGTCAGTGTTTAGTGAGTTTGAGAAGAAATAATGTCTGAGGTTGGCTGCACTTTTGGAGGGGACTTGAAGCCAGCAGTACTGTTTATTATCCTGTGCTGGATGTAAAACATCCGAAATTGTTTCAGCTTTCGTAAGTTTTTAATGCCGGTAATATGGGCACATAACATACATATTTCCGTCATTATGAGGGGCAAAGTCAAAGTTCACAGTTCCACATGTAACAAAGCAGAGGAAATGACCATTCAGACCATCTTGCCTGTGATAAAATTGTTTTGGCAAAAGTAAATTCATATGTTCTGTATATGTTAAATTTAATAATGCTCCAAATGTCAAAATCTGGATAATAACCTGATATTATTAAACACAACAACGAATATGAGCAAGTGTTGATGATATTAGCGCACATTATATTTAACCACCTCCATCCCCGAAGGGAAGGGAGAGGCTATTGTAATTGGTCTGTGTGTCAGTGTGTCTGTGAGTCTGCACGTGGGTGAGCTTTAATTTACCGCCCCCAGGCGGCCTACTTTAATATAGCACTGCTAGTGTGTAAAAAGGGTTGTCAAAACAAATACCCCGACGAGGCACAGCATTGTTAAATGCTCTGTCTTATTGTTTGTCATAGATTTGACAGACTCGGTGATGTAATGGTTGGAGTGTCTGCTCTGAGTCTGGGAAGTTAGTGGTTCGATCCTGGCCGAATTGTACCAAAAACTTTAAAAATGGCATTGGCTGCTTCCTTTCTTGACAGTCGGCATTTAAAAAGAATAGAGAAAGGACAAAACAACCTTCGGTTGGCAACCATTGTGCAGGCTTGATGGGCCTAATGGCCTCCTCCTGTGTTGAAGTTCCTTGGAAGGGAACTTATTATTATTATTATCCTTTTATTCTAATAATGGTGTTTGAAGGGAGTTCCATGCTGTTGCCAAAAGTAGCTATTGGTGTCAAGGATTTTATCCAGAGGAGTAAAATAATAATAAATAATAATAATATACACTGAGTTATGCACATTGTAGGTAGTTAAGGCAGTAGGTAAGAATGCTGTAACTTTCCTTGTATAAGTTACCTTTTCTGAGTAGCTCAAGGAGGTTAGTGATGTACAGTATATTTTGGTTATGTTGCTCATCATCTCTGGAACTTGTATTCCTTTTGCTACAGCACTTGTTGGAAAAAAAACCAGATGGGCTTGTGAATGAAGCAGCAAGGTAAGGTGTCAATTTGTGATGAGCACAACTCTGAAGTACTGTTTGTAAAGTTTTTTTTTTAATATGCATCAGGGACAGCAATATTGTTGCAGCTCTAAACTAGAAGGGCACTCGGTGGAACGCATACCTACATGATGCAATGCCTGATCCAGTAGAACATATCGGGCCCAATACATTTTTGAAATATCGTGCTATATATCGTTTTTGGCTCGATCTCTCAATGGTGACGAATCACTTTAAAAATTAAATAATTCTTGTATCCGGATCTGGATTCGGATCTTCATCAAAATCGAAAAAAATCGTCCTTTTCACACACCCAACGTGTCCACCAAGTTTCATCTGAATCCGTACACAACTTTTTGAGGTATCGTGATATCTATCAGTTTCGCCCTATTTCTCAATGGTGAAGAATCACTCAAAAGATTCTAGTAGCCGGATCCGGATCCAGATTCTAGTAGCCGGGATCCGGATCCCCCCCCCCCCCCCCCCCATTCCTCCTGCCCACACAACACCACCACCACCACCAGGTATTTCTAAATGTACAGCACAGGTCACTATAAATCCTTCACCATATCTTCATAAATATCTTGTACTGTATGCTGAGATGAACACGCAGCGTACACATTATGACAATGCCTTTCTCGCGGTACCAACTGCACAGTGCAAAGTATTATGACAGCCACATTGTCTACTGCCATGCAGTGTTGGATAAAACTAACATTTATGAAGTTGTGTAACCACATAGAAATAGAAACCACTGTTTTGGCACGAGCAAGTTCTCCATGAGCAATGCATGAAGGTTTATTTTATAAACACCACTCTTGGGTTGTGTTTGGTCATCTCATGCTCCTATTTCTTCTTTATGAACCATACACAAATCGCCTAGGATTCCCCATCGGTTCCGATAGAAATCTTATTACAATCTCATGAGAAATTTTTGTTAAGAAGTTATGGTGTTGATTAAAATACACCATCACAGCATGTTACAGAATGAACCTAGAACAGTACTCGGAACAGCGCATACCACATCACAATGTGATAACACATCCACGCATCTTTTTCTCCTTCTTTATACTCGTTTTCAAAACACTGTAAAGGCCTCAACATTCACATTCAACGGCCCCATCATATATTCCAGGTAAGCAATCCGTCTGGACGTGTCGTCCCGTGGATCCTGTAAGTTGGATTGAAATGGAAAAGGGGGGGCATGTTAGTGGGTTCATGTCATTCAAGTGCCAAAGCAGCAAGGAAGGTTGTGTCAAATGCAGTTCACCTGAACCTTTCTTGATCAAAGTCACCTCTATTCAAGGCTGTGGATGGAGCAAAATGTGGTCTCACCAGTAGTTTTGGAGTCTGAACTAACAATTACCATTTTCAATAGAAAACTGTCAATATTTCAGGATGAGCTGCAAGATGACAAAAGACAAAGTACGTCAATATATTCTATGAGTTCAGATTTTAGGTAGATATCCAGACAATGATGAAATATTTATCCGGATTAATAAAGAGGCCAGACGGTGATTATTTTTGTTTAATGCCTAGTCATGTCATGAAAATATTAACCGAATATGAAGCTTTGAAAACTTTTTGCCAAAAATGTTGCCAAATTTGCCAATTGTAAAACGCGTTGCGATTTCAACAATCAAGATTTTACTTGCGGTGAGTGAAACGAGTGAACGTCATTTATGGGCGAAGAAAGCAGAGCCATTTCTCATTCAAGTTTGTGCCAGTTCTGAGTCCCCGATTATCCCGACGAATGGAATTGGAGTCTATACTTGCCATCACCTACACTTCATTGTTGAAGGCCTTAATTGACAATTTGACTATTCACCATATAAGTTTAGAGAGTTTCCAGATCAAGAAAACAAAATGAGTGACAACACCAAGCATGGCAGAGATAGTCCAATACCAAATTCTAATCTCCAACAGCCGCAGCGAGTTCAGCCGTCAAGAGACGTCAGACTGCTTGTGAGATTCGACAACTAAACTCTCCACTGCAAAACCCAAGCGTGAGCCAAGGCCAAGAGGAAAGGATGCTTGTCAAGGCTCACCCAGCGCATGAGCTAGAGGAGAGAGATTGTTGATGCATGAGGCTCAAGATTGGCGATAGTCCTGCTATGTGATAGGATGTCAAGTGCTTGAAGCTGCTTGTGAGGGCAACCAAAACCTCTTTGACCCTTCAGAGGATATCACTGAAAACCCCTGTATATGTCACTGAAATCGAGTCACAATTCGAAGGTGTATGGTCATACGAATTGCAAATAGGGTTTGGCCCCTTTAGCATTCCCAACAAAACTGAAGGCTCAGCTAATGCTGTTCACTGATATCTACTAGTGTCTTTGTCCTGCATTGGTGTTTTCTGTACCATCTCCTCCATGAGCCTTGGATTAATGGAAATAAATAATAAATGTTCAACACTGATATTCCCATTATGCTCACGTCATCTCTGTTATAACTGCTCGAATAAATATATCCTGTTCCGTTTAACAACAAACAGTAGACACATGAAATTGCTGACAATCATAATAACTTCTCCTCTCTTCTCCATATTATTTTTTTTCACTATGACAATAACTCTCTCTCTCCCCTCCCCCTCCCCTTCCCCCCTTCCCCCTCTCTCTTCTCTCTCTCTCTCTCCCCGCTCTCTCTCTCCGCTCTCTTCTCCCCCCTTCTCTCTTTTTCTCTCCCCTCTCTCTTCTTCTCTCCCCCCCCTCTCTCTTCTCTTTTTTTTTCCTTCTTCCCCCCCCCCCCCCCCCCCTCTCTCTTCTCCTCTACCACCCATTTGCCTTCTTTTCTCCCTCTCTCCTTCTCCCCCCCCCTCTCTCCCCCTCTTCCTCCCCTCTCCTCTTTTCTTTTCTCTCTTCTCTCCTCTCCCCCCCCTCCCACTTCCCACCTCTCTCTCCCCCTTCTCTCTCTCTTCTTCTTCCTCTTCTCTCTCCCCTTTCTCGCTCTTCTTCTCTCTTCCTCCCCCTCACCTCTTCTCTTCTCTTTTTTTTTTTCTCCTCTTCGCTTCTCTCCCCCCATCCATCTTCTCTCCCTCTCCCTCCCCCCTTTCTCTCTCTTTTCCTTCTCTCTTCTCTGCTTCTTCTCTCCCCTCCCCTCTCTTCCTTCTTTTTCTCCTTTCGCTCCCCTCTCCCCCCCCCTCCCTCTCCCCCCCCCTTCTCCCTTCTCTTCTTCCTCCTTCTCTCCTCTCCTCTCTCTCTCTCTCTCTTCTCTCTCTCTCTCTCTCTCTCCTCTCTCTCTCTCTCTTCCTCCTCCCTCTCTCTCTTCTCTCTTTCTTCCTTCTCTCTCTCCTCTTTTTCTCTCTCTCTCCTCTTTTTCTCTTCTCTCCCTTCTTTTTTCCTTCTTCTCCCCCCTTTCTCCTCTTTTCTCTCTTCTCTTTCTTTCTTCTCTCTCCCCCCATCCACTCTCTCTTCTTCTCTCTCTCCCCCCCTTCTTCTTTCTTCTCTCCTCTCTCCTTTCTCGCTCTCTTCTCTCTCCCCTCCCCTCTCTCTCTCTCCTTTTTTCTCTTCCCTTCCCCCCCCCCTTCTCTCTCTTCTCCTCTTCCTTCTCTCCTTCTCTCCTTCTCTCTCTCTTCCGCTCTCCCCCCTCCTCTCTCTCTCCTCCTTTTTTCTCCTCTCTTCTCTCCTCTTTCCTTCTCTCTTCCTCTTCTCTCTCTCTCTCTCTCTCTCTCTCTCTCTCTCTCTCTCTCTCTCTCTCTCTTCTCTCTCTCTTCCCTCCCCTCCTCTCTCTCTCCTCTTTTTCTCCTCTCTCTCTCCTCTTTCTTTTCTCTTTCTCTTCTCTCTCTTTTTCTCCTTCTCTCTCTGCCCCCTCTCTCTCTCTCCTCTTTTTTCTCTTTTTCTCTCTCTCCACCTCCCTTCCCCCCTCTCTCTCTCTTCTCTCCCCCCCCATCTCTCCCTCTCTTTCCCTCTTCCCCCCTCTCTTTCTCTCTCTCTCTCTCCTTTTCTCTCTCCCCTCCCCCTCTCTCCTCTCTCCCCTCCCCCCTCTCCTTCTCCCCCTCTCATATCTCTTTCGCTCTATCTCTCAGATGTTTTTTGACCTTTCTAATAGACATGCTGAAAGGGTACCAGTGGCTTCACAGCTTTGAGTAATTTGAGCTGTACTACAATTGCTTGCCCTCAAAACCCCATATCATTCTTGGTGTTCCAAAACATAATGCTGAGAAATAGAATACATGCTTCTATGAAAAGTTTAACTTGTTAACAGGGAAAACTGGATTGTAAGACCTGAATCCATAAACTGCAGACTGATGAATTTTTCACGTTAGAGCTCTTTTCGATAAATGAGTATTGAAATACCTGGCCCCAATACGTGGTACGTCAATGAGCCAGACTTGATATGCGAAGTATTCTCTTATTTCCAGAGCCATACGTGGATGTCCATAAATACAGTATGCCTGATTCAAACGCAAGGTAGACTTTGGTATCTGTGCTGGATTGTAGCTAAAAATGGAAAGAAAGTGTGATTGTTCCCTGAATGCTCATTGACTCTCCCCACGCACTTGATTGGTTTGCAGACAGGCAGGCCTTGCTGACATCATCTTGTTGAACAAAGTTGATTTGGCAACTTGGGAGGAACGCGAGAGACTCAAAGGACTGCTTCGGTAAGCTTGCTGTTCACAACTGCTTGCAGCATGTCATCCACCATTGTTTTTAGTTGTGAGGAATGATTGGGAAAGACAGAGATTTTTAAGTTAGAGAAGACAAAAAGAAATGGGGTTAAGATTAAAGCACCTGAGATAGTAAAGCGGACCTTTGCTGTGAGTTTTGAGTTGTCTCCCACATTCCCATGTTTTGTCATACTCATCATCACTCGCAGTTTGTGGATTTATTATTTTTTTTGTAACAAGCAAATAGCAATTGATCATTTTTCTTTTTTCACTTTAATGTATGAGGGGTGGTGAACAAGTTCTGAGAAAAAGATACGAACAGGAGATAAAGTCACATGATCAAATGTTCATTTTTAGCTCAACTGGAACGTAGTTCCGGGGAGCTTAGGGGATGACGTGTCGTCCGTCCGTCTGTCCATAAACACTTGCAATTTCTTCTCTGAAACTACACGCACGATTTTGATGAAACTTGACCACAACCTTCATCACCCAGTATGTACCAAAGTTTGTTTGCGGCATTAAAAAAATCGGGCCCTAAAGGGGTGTACAGAGAGAGTTTATGGGATGGGGGGTGGGGGGGGTTGCCCCTCAAATTAGGTATTTGCTTTCTTCTCAGAAACTACACACACAATTCTAATGAAACTTGACCAGAACCTTCATCGCCCGTGATGTACCAAAGTTTGTTCACGCTATTCAAAAAATTGTGGTCTGAGTGTGTTTTGGGGGGGTTGGGGGGGGGGGTTGCTCCCCAAAATAGGCATTTGTTATAACATTGGTTCATTCATACATTTTGCCGATTCCATCTCACGTTGACTTCCTCCTCAGTATTGTTATTCTATCAGGTGAGCGCCCAGGAGTGTTGCCCCTATTTTTCAATATAATTTACCTATCATCAAAGTACTTGCTAAAATTATTCTTCAATCGGGCCCTAAAGGGGGTGTACGGAAGGAGTTTTTGAGTTGTCTCCCACATTCCCATTTGTCAAAAAAGTAAAATGTCAAAATATGTCGTGATAGTAATCCATAAGGGGATTGTCGTGTCGTATTGTGGCATTGCAATGTGGTGTCATTCCTCCCTTGTTTTTTTGTTTTTTTTGATATTTCATCCCTCTGTGTTTTTACATTAAAAAAATTTTTTTTTCTTGTTTCTGCAATTTTTTGGAAGTAATAAAATGCTCAATGTTTTATGTATTTTGTTATGGATAATATGGAGTATGGTAATACTCGATGATACGACCGTACTCCGTGATACGACTGTATTCCATGGCACTACAATTCAGATCAACATTTGTGTCTAGTACATGGGATATAAAGTCAAGTAAACACACGATGTTTGCTGCTTTATCACCTCTCTAAGTACATACATACCTTGGCTTGTTCGAGAATAACAGATCTGGCTTTTAATTGTTTATGACTTCACTCTGTAGTAATTTATCAGCATATCATTGTGTACACATTTGAATGGGCAACCATCTTTTCCCCCCGTATCATCCCTCTACATGGAGTATTACCATACTCCATAATAAAATGCACACGTGGCCAAAATTATTTCTCGGTGTCATTTACCTGAAGATTTTGCCGAGAAAAACGAGTGGTTTTCCGCAACAACAAACTACTTTAGCCATATGATCTAAAATAATGGAGATGGCAGGACGTTTGGACCGACCGAGTGAATTCGCACCCTCATTTTTTGAACACTTTCCCTATAAGATTAGCAAAACATGAGTGAAGATCGTTAATAATTTTTTGGACAAAGAAGATACAAACCCAGTTTTTTGTCACATTTATGGTTAATAACCATTTTCTGTAAAGTATGAAAGTGTAGCTTTAACAGTGGTAAATCCATCCATCCATCCATACATCAGGACCATACTCTATACAGAGCATTGGTGCTGCCTAAAGCAGTCACCTGGACTGTTGGGCACAATCCTAGGCAGGTCACCATTCTGATGCAGGATACTCAAATGGCTCAATTATCCCAGCAAGCTGGTACTCATTTTTCTGACCTCGGAAGGATAACAGGCTGAGTCAACCCCACCTGGTATTAATTTAACAGTCAGGCAGGATTTGAACTCAGGATCCTTGGATCCCAAGCCCACCACCCTAACCACAAAGCCAACACCAGGTGTAATGGTAAATGTTGTTTGTTTAAAGAAGGTTAAATATGTTTAAAAGCAATAAATTACTTTGCTGCGTTTTTTAAATGGGGAATCAATCAAAAGCTTTCAACCCTCAACAATTAATATACTATGTTTAAATATTAGTTTTAAAATCGCCTTCCTCTCATATGTCTGAAAGCGTGAACCTTTTTATTTTTTTGAGAACAGGCCCCTTGATAGCTTTGTCTCTCGGTCAGTGCCCGAATGCCCGACTGATCAATCTGCCCCGGTTTGAATCCTGACCCAGGTATAAACTGTCACCCTGGTGTTTCATAGGGAAGGTGATACATCAATGTGTGCACTGTCCCTCAGATAGATGTTAAGCTGGACATCCCGTATGTTAGCTTCAGTTAATGGACATTGAATATCCCACTGTGTACTCCTTTGTGAAGATTAGCCGAGCTATCGCCAGCACCCTGAACAAATTACAATTTCCTGCCTGGACTATAGGTAGCAAGTGGTCTGTTCTTCAAGGAGTTTCCTTGACACCAGGTTACACTGCTTGCTATGTTACAGTGTTGTTGTCTGAGTAGCAGCTTTTGGACTAAAAAAATTGACTCGGTAGTTTACGTCTTTTCTGTGAATGGCCTTCTTCAGATACAAAGGGCAACCAACACACCCTGGCCTCGGTAGCTTCAATATGCTCCTAATTGTGTGCCACAAAAGTGGGATTTGTGTGTTGGAACCGATAATAGTCTCTCTCATAGCTAGCTTTGGATTGTAAGGTGGGTGGTTCAACTTTTTGAAGTCACAGCTCTGAATGGCAGCCTGTGCAACGTGGGCCTTTTGCATAGGTGCATTGTCAGGAAAGAAGGACTCCACCAAATCTGAACTTTCTGTGACCCACTTGGCTACTGTGGGATAATGAGAGGCACCATGATGGTACACGAGCAAAAAAAATAACTTCACAAGGTGGGAAGTTTCAAATGATCTGAAACATAAGAACATCAAAAGTACAAAATAAAAATAAATATTCATAGCAAATGATAAGCAGAGATATAGGATTATTTTGTCAATGCCCACTGGTTCTTTTGAATTCTACATTGAATGAATTTATGACCATCCTTCACTGATGCTTATACACACTGACACATTGTACATTTTGGTTTTCATTTTCCACTTTTACAATTTTCCATTCATACACAATGCTCTTTACACATATCTTGGCCAAAGATTTGGCTAATATTTTCTGTGTCGTGGAATTGCATCGATGTGGAATTATTACCAACCAGTTATTGGGCTGACATCGGTGATGAACATGGAAGTGTTTTAAATTTTAAATTTAACTTCACCAAAATATTGGTACTACTTCACCTGTTTTCTTGTCTCATCTTGTCTTATGTGTGTTATTCCGACCGATGTACTCCAATCCTCTGCCTCTACCGGTGTGTTTGAGGCACTTCCTGGTAGTTTGTTGGAGTAACAGATATGGTGAAAGTGGTTGGTAATAGCTTTCTTTAAAGACAGGCATTCCAAATTTTGGAATATATTTGTGTGCTTAATTTAAGCTGGCGAATATGATCATTGGCATATTCTAATTCCACCTGCCATGCTCACTCACATCCTTGGCTAACCTTTGGTGTGATGCAGTATTTCAGTTTAGTGAATTTCACAGTAATTTATGTGGAGACAGTCGGCTCTTGCCTTTGATTGCTTATGAATAGCTGTGAAATACATTTGCTTCACTTGCGTTCCACAGCCAGTCAGGGATCCACAAAAGTAAAAAGGGAATGGATTTGGAGAGATATTAAGTTTATTTTGCTGCCTGATGGCAAATTTTGCATACAAATCTGTAAATTGAACTGGACTTCATAAAACACAACAACCCACGCAGTGTTGAAGTATATACTTAAATTTTAATGAAATAATGATTTTAAAGATGGTTTTTAAAAAATCCGGAAGTTTAGCACGACTGAAGCAGTCTTGTACATCACCCTTATACACTGTAATATGACGACGTATGCCTGGTGTTGGCTTCATGGTTAGGATGGTGGGCTTGGGATCCTAGGATCCTGAGTTCAAATCCCTCTCGGCTGTTGAATGAATATCAGGTGGGGTTGACTCTGCCGGTCATCCTTCTGAGGTCGGCAAAATGAGTGCCAGCTTGCTGGTATCCTGTGTTGGAGTGGCGACCTGTCCAGGATTGTGCCCAATAGCCAAGGAGACTGCTGAGGCAGCACCAACGCTCTGCACAGTGTATTGTCCCAATGGATGGATGGATATGACGACGTTGAGTCGCAGTTTAGGAGACTAAGGCTTTATTGATCACCATAGAACATAGCATCAATCGGCATGGTACATAGTCATAATGGTGACTTCGTCTTCACCCTGATACTGCACTCTCCCACATGTCATGCCCTCTCATGCTATATATCGATACACTGTCGGACCCCACTATTCACGGTGGATATGTTCCTGAAGAATTCCGCAAATGACAGGGTCCACAAATGTCGAGGCATTGTTAAGAATTTTTTTTTTTTAACATGGTCTAGGCTTGTGGAAGAGCAATTACACAGAACAAATCAAGACACAACATAACATAGGGAACAGCAGAAGAAAGGGAGGGGAAATACCAACAGCAGGGTGGAGGGAGAAAGTAGTCAGAGACAGACAAACAAGGGATGCAGGTAACGATGAGGGGTAAGGGAGAACGCAAAGGGTGGACAATATGGATACATAAGCAAAATTGTGTTTGACCAGTTTGTGATTTTGTCAAGGTCTGAGTAGAGGGAAGAGACTGCTGCCTGTCTGTCAGAAGGATGAGAGATGTCACGGCAGAGAGTGGAGTCATCAGCAAAGAGAAAAAGAATATTTTCCAGAGAGTCAGTGAGATCATTGATGGAAATTAGGAATAATATGGGGCCGAGAACACTGTCTTGGGGTACTCCAACCTTGACAGAGAGAGGAAATGAAAGGTTTCCATTGAGAGCCACACGTTGATTATGAGATGGAAGGAAGTCAGTAATCTAAGAGTGGAGATGGCCTTAGATTCAATAGGGAAACAGTTTGGAGAGCAAGGCAGGATGCCAGACTTATCAAAAGCTCGAGATATGTTCAGCGTGATGGCCCTGACCTCATGTCTGATATTGAGGGCCTTCACCATTGTTGGGACAGAAGAAGCAGCATGTCCAAGGTAGAGTGACCAGGTCTGAATCCGATCTGGTGATCTGAGACGAGGCTTTTGGAGAAAAAGAATGATTTTATATGACTAGTGGGGTCTAACAGTATATATATATATATATATATATATATATATATATATTGTGTACTTGGCCGGGTGTCGGCGCAACCGACCGCTCTGAACGGAGCCGCAAGTCGAGTCGGCCCGACCGATGCCCGGAATATGTTCGCCGCCGGATAACTCCGAGCGACGGGTCCTTGTACAAGAACGAAATACGCCAATGGGCAGATCACGTGGGGTAGGGTCGATTGCCAATCTTCATGTACCTAAATACCACGTGATCCAACTACCGGGGTATTCCACCTCGACGGAACTCGTACGGAACAAACCGCCGAGGCGAGCTTGTCCGTGCGCGATTCCGAGCGGCGTAATCGCCGAGAACCGTCGGTCCAAATGTCCCTATTACGGCAAACCAACGGCTTTCTAACTCCCAACACACGAAATGTTCAGTCAATGAGGGAATGGACGAACGAGCAGGTTTACATTCACACAAGGACATTTATTATAATGAAACACGTATGCAATTAAATAAGGCAAAACACGTATGCAATTATACAAGCAACAAAAGCACGAACAAAGAACTACAACGTCTACTTATTATGTACAGTCATTTACACTTAACAGCAGTTCCTACTTATTAGACGGGCCCACGGACACACGTACGCACGCACACACACACACACACACACACACACACACCACACACCACCAACACACACACACACACACACAAAGAAACGGTGGCTGAGGCTTTTAATCACGAGCTCCAGCTCGGAGGACAGGTGAGCTGAAATCCAGAGCTTGACTCGAACTCTCCACCTCGTGTGGTCTTCAACTTGTCGGACCGGGCTCCAGCGAGAGCGAGCTGGATCCAATCGCCGGATCTTCCCGAGCTCCCGCGAATCTCCCGCGCTTCTCGACACGTGCGGTGAGACGAGGCGCCGATCCTTCCTGTCGATCGTCGCTTCCCGAGGATCCAACTCCAAGAAGAGGCGATGCGTCGCACCAAGCCGGGAAACAAAATGGAGAACGAAAGCTCACGAACCAAGAGGAAGAGGAAGAAGAGGAAGAAGCCTCCACTCGCAGCTCGAGCCGAACAACCGGCTCAAGTTCCTTCAAAACAAAACAGCAGCCGAAGCTCACTGAGCCAGCCGAAGCAAAAAGCTTCCGAAGGCCTCAGCCAAGCAAGCCAAGCAGGACCCGACGGTCTGCTGGGCGGCTACTCTCTCTCCGAAGCAAAAAGCTTACTGCTCACGGGACTCAGCACATGAACTCTGCACACGGACTCAGAACGGGACTCTTCACGAACTCTGCCCACGGACTCAGCCTACCACGGGACTCCAACCGAACTCTTTACATGGGACCCAGAACTCAGCCCACGAACTCAGCCTACCACGGGACTCCCACGGGACTCTTTTTGAACAAAGAAAGATGTCCTCTTTATCCTTTGCACCCTCCCCGCACCGGCGTGACTCATGCCTCGTGATCACCCCCGCTCAACCACGGGTGGGAGGGAGTTGTTGACGTCACGCAGGGTTCTTCTTCCTCTTTGCAGAAGAGGGGGAGGGACATCTCCATTGTTCGTTCCCTAACTATTAAATCGATCCGCAGCGCATCTAATCGATCTCTGAACATTTAAACATGGAGGTGAGCTATCTAGGGAACATGCACTTATCGACATAGCTGACTAAGGGAACTGTATGTTGTGTGCAATTGAATTCCAAATTGTACAATATATATTGTTATGGTTGTGGAAATTCACAGATAAATTCAAATTCACAGAATTCAGGTTCCCGAAGATAGTTATGTCGTAAGTGTGTGTCCAGATTAGATTTCCCACCATGTCTAAAGGGCATTATTGTGTGCCGGGCTGTGCATCTTCGAGTTAGCCATTATTCTTTTCTATCTTTATTTTAAAACAAACAACATCTCCACCATCCTCTCCACAAACACAACAAGTCCTCACATCATCTCACAAACAACAAAGTCCTCACCATCATCTCACAAACAACAACATCTCCAAACAAACAAACAACATCTCACCATCATCTCCACGGCGCCGCCATCTTTCACCGGCAGCGGCATCCCCAACAAACAGCATCTCCGCGGACAAGCACGATGGCTTCCTCGCAGCGGCAGGGTGTTTTCAACACGGCCGCGTTGTGGAGAGTGATCTCAACACACGTCCGCGCATGACTTGCAGAACGGATCAAAAGACAAAAGGGGCGGAGCCAGCCGGGGGTGAAGGGTCGAAGGTGAAAGACCAAGCGCCCCCCCCGAACCCGATAAAAGGGCGGGCTGAAACGCCGAGAAGGGTTGGTTGAGAGTTGGGCTGGGCCGTTACAGTCCAGAGGGTCGACCTGCAGTGGAGTTTGGATTCCAGTGGAGTTTGGAGTCGGTGGAGTGTGGAGTCCAGTGCAGAGGAGTCGGTGTGGAGAGCGCCAGAGTTGGTCGGACTTGGTCGAGTGGCAGCCGGAGAGAAGTCGCCAGCCAGCTACATAACGGTCCGAGCGACGCTGAGGAGTGAACGGGCTCTTAAAGAGCATCAACTCAAAAAGAGCAAGGCCCGTTCGCTCCTCTGAAGCGTCGTCGGCCAGGCCCGATCGACCAGGCCGGACTGCTAGGCCGGGACCAACCAAGCCGCCGTTACCACAGTCGCCGCTTGGACAACCGAGACATACGGAGGGTCGCCGACGAAAAGACATCGAGTCGCCTCAAGGGTGACGAAGGTATCCTGCACGGCCTCACGGAGCTCCTTCGGTCATCCCAGCTCCGAGGAATATTAAAGGCTTACGAGGCCGGTTCTACCTTTTCTTTTCTGGGTTTTTGCATGAGGGTCTGTGGCGCCTTGTCTACTAAGTAGTGAACTGACTAGGTGCATGTGCATGGTAAAATAAACATCGGCTGTTGGTTTTCTTGCTCGTGTCTTGTCCCCTACCCCCATTCATTGCCTTGCTTGCATATGTGCAATTGAAATAAATGGCCCCTATTGTTTGAATATTCACCTGCTCGTTGCGTCCCTTCCTCCATTGAACTGCCATAATTGCGTTCGAAATAAATAGCTGGTTTTTAACACCGATAAAGATAATCGGTCCGACGGGGCTTGGCGATATAAAAACGCACAGAAATCGCAAACGGAACGAGCTGCTTAAAGTGGCTCGTTTCGTGCAGGCTCCGTTGAGGTGTAAATCCCGGCATTGCTGTCTGCGCGAATAATTAGGTACATCGACAATTCGGCGATCAACCCTGTCGCGCGTGGACAGAAGAGTTGGCTGATTTATGGTGTGGTTAACAACACCCGTAGCTGGGTTTCGGCGTTGATCCAAAAAGCTGCAACTGGATTGCCACGTTCGGTGGGCCGCGCGCGCCGCAATTAGCTAAAGCGGTCGTCCGCACGCCGGAGTGGCGAGATCCACAAACATATATATATAATTTAATATATATACATACATATATATATATATATGTAATGTACATATATATATTATATATATTTATTGTAATATTGTAGGATTCCCGGTGTGAGCGTGGGGTTCACGAGGAAGTTTCTCAGACCCACGACTCGACCTTTGATGACCCTGAAGCTACAAACCATGGATAACTCTGCGACCCGATGGGTTGGTAAGCAACTGCAGATGCAGGTTGGGATAAGTAGCTCTGGCAGGTTCCTCGTGCCCAGCACATGTTACCTTACCTGGTGACTGAGTTACCTCAACTGGGCACCATGCTCTCAACGTCCCACCTGTCCACTTATGAGGTATGACCGAGCAAAACCGTAGGTGGGGCATTGGCTATCTCAGACTCTGGATTGGTGGGGCACAACTTCCCATCTATTTATTACATGCACGCTATGCGGAACCAATGCAGGAAAAGACAACCAAGCAGGTTTGAAGCAGTTTACCAAGCTGGACACGTATTTACAGATACCAATCAAGTCTGCAGAAATGATGCAGGGTCATAAAGAAATCAATGATCCCATCACATATAAAGCCCCTTAAACAATCTTACTTAATATCGGACATAAGACAGCCATGCCACAATCATCCGGGAAAAGTAGAGAGAAAGCACAAAAAGATAGAGGCAGTACAAGGCTTAGGTGCGGCTTCTTGCTCACCCTATGCAAATAGGCGGGCTTGTGTTAACCACAAAGTGGAGGGAATAGAAGGAAAGCGGTGGTGTGTGGTCACTACATAAAGAGAGGTACAGCGCATGTGGCTTAAGCTGAGAGAAAAAGGTGTGTAGTGCAAGTCATTGCCCTCACCAATCTGTGACGGAGATCACTTGTTGATGCCTCTTTGTGTGTCTCAAGTAGCCGAATTAGTGGTTCTTGGAGAAAGAAAGAAAAGATTGTGTAAGTCAGTATGGAGCTACTGCTGTGCGCCAAGCACCTCATGGTGTCGTCTGTTCTTAGGCTTCGCCCCGTGCTCTTCTCTTCCCAGCGCAGCTTGTCTCAGCCCAGCACAGCTTGTCCTGGCAGGCAGTCTCTCAGCACGTACAAGCAGGCAACTTACTTCATGGACATGTCCCCAGCATGCACATCAGCAGCAACGAACAGCTGTGGTCACTCGCCTTTTATCTCGCCCGGGCCAGGCGTGACCTCGAGGGAGCAAAGTTTGTGTGAGCACTCTCTGACCCTGCGCAAGGCATGGCTCCAGGGAGCAAGGGTTGCCACAAGCTCTGACTCCACACTGGTCGTTTTCATTGGGTCATGCTTACAAGCTTTTTAAGGGGTTGACTATGGTGGCATTACAGTGGAGAGCTTCTCGAGGAATTGATTGCAGTGGCGCTGCAGTGAAGAGTTTCCCGAAGAATCGATTGCGGTGGCGCTGCAGCGATAGGTCCTTCCCATTCTGGAATTAACTTATAATATGGTTGTAATGCGTGTGCTGCATGGCTTGTTGCATTGTGTGCCTAATCCATGCTGTGTGAAAGGTGCGGGGGTGAGGAAGGATGTGAAGGGCGGAATTTGAATGGATTTAAGAACAGAAGGGATGCAAATGGATTTCAATGAAGGAAGGTTCTTTAACAAGTACAGGGTTTGAGAGGTAAAGGGTGATGGCTTTTGGGGAAGCACAGGAAATTGGGGTTTGGGAGCAAAAGCATGAGGAATTGGGATGGATTGGGTGTATTGATGGATGGAAAGATGGAAATCACATACAGGGAAAGAGCCTACTAAACTGACACAACGCATCCTCCCCATCCCCTGTTACGAAGGGATAGAACCTGACTAAGCACATTTACTAATGAAATATCAAACTAAAGGTTTCTTATGTGTTGGATGCAACTCCACAGAGTCCTTTTTTCCATAACTGCAACACTAACCCTCCCTCCATATCAGACTCATCCCACACATGTGGTCCCACCTGATGCCCCCCTCCCCCCTTGCATGCACATTCATGGCACCCCCGGGATGCTGAGGCCGCCACCGAGCTTACCTGCTGTCCATTCCGAATTATGATGGGAACTCGTTCCGGCTTCCTCCCCCCCAGCCCTCCCCCACCTCCTGGGTGCCTTCACTTGCAATTTGTGCTCCAGGCCCCTTCCCTGGGTACCCAAGCCCATAAATTTAGCTCGGCCCTTTGGGCCTACGGCCCACTCAAGGCCTGTAGGCTTTCAGTGCCAGGCTGCTCTCATAATGACACTCACCTCTTGTGAAACCACACTCCCAGCCCATCAAAAACATAATTACACCTTTACAAAACACAACTTTCTCTCCAACAGCACCAACCACAGAACGACATACTGTACCAAAACATCTGAACCCTCTCTAATCTCACGCCAATGCAGGTGAGGGTTCGTCTGCACAGCGGGGTATACTCTGCTCCACACAAGCACCCTCCTTGTACCATTCACTCAATCTTCATTTTTACAAAATTTAACCATGCACCTCATTCACTCCTCATTACTCACACAAAATGAATTCTTCCATTCATCCCTCAATTTTAGGAAGAACGAGGAAGGCACTAATTTATCTTCTTCCAATTGTAAGAAAATAAACAAAATCCAAAGCATCTATTTAAAAACGTCACTAATCCCTCTAATCTCTAATTATCTCAGTTCCCGCCAATTACTTTCTCAGTTCGTAATTGCCTCGAAATTAAACACATACCCCTCTGGCTCATGTGGTTCCCATATGAACCTAGGATCCAGCTTTTGTGCCAATGCATGCATGCCAGGGAAACCCGACACCATGCTCCAAATGCATGCCGAAACCCAACAAGCCACTCATCCATGAACCCCCCACAGAACTCGTGCAGAGCGCATATTGCATCCCTCAAGCCCTCACCCACAGCTACGGTGGTTATGCCCACTCCAGCCATGTTTCCAGCACGAGCCCCGCACGCCGCGCTCCCAAGCATGGCCCACTTCTCTATGCCCGGCTGTCTGGTGCGCACACTACCGCGGGTCCCTACGTGACTCCTACCTGCCATCTCGGTGTTTCCAGCTAATCCACCAATTAGCGCTGGAAACACCTTGGAAAAATTATCTGAACTTCCCACAAATTTTCTCCAAGGCTCTTTCAGGATGCCACATCTCCAAAATCTTGCCTTACTGTTCGCTCTCTCTATAGGACTTACCGGAATGATGAAATGCACCCAACTGGCAGCGTTTCCTTTTCAACCGCCGGGTTCTGTGTAAAACCCGATGGGAGCATTTACAATCCAAGCTTTTACAATACAATTACAATTTACAATCTGGCAAAGGCCGGCCAACATGCATGCTCTCACATGCAGGGACCTTTCTACCACACCGGTTGGTTCACCCCGAACCGAACCATACTCAAACCCTTGGGAAGCCATTTTAAATTTACACATCAACAGACTGTCCTTAATGGCCCCCCATATGCGTTCCTCCAACAGCCTCACGGTCCATACTAAACGCGCCCATACGCACCGGTGCTCTTTACATTCCTCCATTTTTGCACTCTCTCTCTTGCACGTGCACTCACTCGTGCCGGCATTCACGGAGCATGTGGCTTCGATCTCCCACACCGGTGACTCTGCGTGCACCAAAGCGCACACCTCGCCGACCGGCGGGTCGATCTCCGCCACGCACGTCAGTGCCACGGACATGAGTACGGACAGCAGCTTGTCCTCACTTGTGCATCACCTTCCCCCACACCCGCACTGGGCAGCTTAAATAATGCAGCACATCCTATCGTCGCAGTTGCTGCACGTCCTATAGCTGTCTCAGATAGCGAATTTGTGGGGCACAACTTCCTGTCTATTTGTTACGTACACGCTATGCCGAACCAATGCAGGAAAAGAGACAACCGAGCAGGTTTGAAGCAGTTTACCAAACTTGGCACATATTTACAGGCAACGATCAAGTATGTGTAGGAACGATGCAGTCACAAAGAAAGCAAGGTGTCACAAAGAAATACTTTTTTTTTTCATCCGTGTGCCTGTCTGGCAGTCAAACAAAATTGAAAATCATTCCAAACAAGAAATTTACTGTGTTTAAGGACGTTATAAAGGACTCTCACAACAGACACGAAGAACGAATGTAACTTGTTAAATAAGGTGGTGTACAAGATGCTGCATCATCAGTGGTAAACTTCTGGAATTTTTTTTTTATCTGAACTTTAAAAATCTCAATTTTATTTCAATTTAATTATATACTTGAACACTAGAACACAAATTGCCTTTATGCCACTTTCAAAACCCTTCCGTTTAGCAGTACTTGGACAAACCATTACGGCATTTTACGTCATCATGACCAATCAAATTTGTCGCTCTTAGACCCCGCCCATGTCCTTGTTTCTCAAGACAGTGTGGGATAATGTGTTTTATGAACTCTCCAGTTGTATCAGCAATTGGTCAGAAAACCCACATCAATTCTGTGCACTTCATTGTTCACGTTCCAAATCATCAGCACTTTATCCTTTTAAATTCTGAAAATGGGATAGATAAATATATATATACATTATATATTTCATTTGTTTACTTAATTTACTCATTGTCATTTTGTTGTTTAGGAATGTCAACGCCCTGGCAAAAATCATCGAAACCCAACGTGCCAGGTGAGGTTTCCGGTCTGTTTTAAATATCTCTATCCCATGCATGCCATCACCTAGCCTGTTGCACTGTGTTGTGAAAATTCTCTCAGCCCTCAGCTAATTGCATTGAAATAGATTTTGTTCTTTAGCGCTCTGTTGTGAATAAGGAAATTATTCTTAATTAGTACATTGACACCTTGTGAGAGCGTGAGTTTTTAAACCAAACGTAATTGTTTACGCTGTAGTATTTATCAAACCATTCATCTTGTGTTCTTTATTTGTGGTCCTAATTATAATTGGAAAAGTTTACATCTTTCATTAATGAGGAGCAAATTAGTTTTTCCTTCTGCTGTATTTTTTTTTGGGGGGGGGGGATGGGAGTATTTTTAATTATTGAGGTAATTTTTTTCTCTGTCACAACTGTAATTACAATCAGTGGAAAGATCCCATTCATTCTTGCTAATGGACTTGGAAGTACTGAAAGGGAAAACAGCTTTAATCTATCATTGGCAGATACTTAATTTAAAATCGCAATAATTTGCATACAATTTGCACTTTAGGTTTGTCTTTGCTGGTGTACACTTTTTGAATGTATTCCCACAATTAATGAACCGTTCGCATCATTCGCTCGTCCAATCGCTCAGTATGGCACGGGAGGCCTCGCAACGCATCACACGGGGCCCGCCCAGCGCCTCTGCATTGCATCCTAAAGTGAGCAGCATTTGTCATCCAACAGGTAATTAATTGTAATCTACAGTTTTGTAAACTCGCTAACGGCGGTATTAACGTATTCCAAAACAAATGTATTTTACAAATGAACCATTGTGATTTCTCATTATAGTCGCATGCATGCGTCGTGCATTCCGATGTGGCCTGCATTGCAGAAAATCGAAGAGCGCGTTTCAAACTTTTTCATTCTTTGCTGGGACATTCTTTAATTATCTCAAAACTTTCAACTTTGCATGATGAAGTTAAGAGTATCTGCTTGAATCGGAATAGCATGCAGGTGAAAAGCTTATTTGTTTCTCTGTGTGATCTGTTAAGTGCCACTGAACTGATACAAATTTGTTCATTCTCAGTGTCCATGTACATAATTCTGCCAAACTACCACCTACCTTACTCTTTTTTTTTTTTCTTTTCTGTTTTTTTTGTGGACATGATCGAGGCTCGTGGAGGAGTTAGAGCTGAACGAAAGGGAATAAAATGGAAAGAGCCCAACAGCAGAGTAGAAGTGAGACTGAGGTCATTCGGAGGGGGAGAAGGACACATGGGAGTGAACAACTGCACACAAGCTGAATGAAACATAACAAGAAGAGGAAGGGGAAAGTGTGGATGAAACAGAAAAGGAACAAACCAGCCAATAACTAACAACTGAAAAGAGGTGAGGGAGAGGGGGGAAATCACAATAAACTGGGAAAAGAGAAGTGCTTGGGAATAGGGGTAATTTGGGGGTAAAAGACATCATTATGGATGGGAGATGATCTGAGGTAGTGGTGAACAGCTGTCCTCAAACCCTGGATGGAAGAATGGGACTGAACAGACTGGGGAAGTTGGTTCCACAGGTGAGAGAAAAGAGGAACAAATGAGTGGAGGTGAGCAGTGAGCCTGGATATTGGGAACAAGAAGAGGGTTACTGGCAGACCATGTGCACCCTGCAAAAACCTGGGAAGGACAGAGTGACGAGAGTATAGGGCAGAGAGTGCATGACCTAGAAGGAGGTGGTGGAATACAGAGGTCACCAACCTGTCTGCGATATGAAAGTAACGAGCATAGACACTCAGCTTCGTCGCAGGAGATCCTGAGGATTTTGAGGGCCTTGCTTTCAATGGCATCAAGAAGGGCAAGGTGTGAGGCAGGGACACCAGCCCAAACGGAAGACCTGTACTCCATCAAGCTGCGAATGAAGGTCTTGTAGGTTTTCAAAAGTTCCAATTGGCTAAGGTAAGACCTTGCACGATGAAAGGTGCCCAGTTGGCAGCTGCATTTGGAGGTCATCTTGTCAATATGTCTCCCCAAGAAAGATCCTGGCTGATGGTGAGGTCCAAAAGTTTGAGTCACGTAACCTCTTCAAGTGATTTGTTTGTTTAGGAAGTAGATGGGAGGGTTTGTCAGACATATTGTCCAGTTGTTCAAATAAGTGGTAACAGGAGAAGACAGCAGCCTTACATTTACAGTACCAGTTCTCGTACTTGCATAAATACCAAATAATTTGTTTCGAAAGTTCTTCAATCTTGCCCCTCGTCCAACATACGAGGTGAGGGAGCATTAAATGGCTTGATTTATGTTTCTGCTTAATTTTTTTCTCGTCTTGCCAATCTGTCTAACACTTGGCTTTCTTTGTGTTGGTACTGTTTGAATTGAGGTGCTTTGGGGTTCTTTATACTTGTGAGGCTGAGCGAGTAAAGGGTCGTCCGCTAGGTTTTTGTTGGCCAATTAGCTGCTGAGTGACAGCCTGTTAGGTGCTCAACTCCCAGCCAGCTGCCACCCAGAGACACCATCCTGCATCCCCAGCAGGCGATCCAATCATTAGACCTTGCTTGAATGCTCACAAAATGCAATGTGCCGTGAGTCGAAGAGCTTTACGGGGTCACCAGGAGGTGTGTGTTCTTGTCCCGTTGGTATTGCTAGGGGAAAATAAAAGTAAACACTTAAGACTTACATGAGCTGAAGGTTCCGTCGTTAACGAACGCTCCTCTATGTTCCAAAGTAATTTGTTTAAAACTTTGCGGTTCCTTCAGCCCTCAAAAGCATCAATTTCTGGAAAAGTTATTTGAATTGTCTAAAACGGTCCTTAATGTCTCAGGATATTATTTTAGGAAGGACAATAGAGCCAATTTCTTCATATTGTGAGGACCTTCCTTATTGAGAACACTGAGCATTCCAAAGGTTATTTTGTCACTTATGATATAGATTATAATGGTAGATCCTTTTAACCAGGGCACACATACTTGGGCTCTGCCTATGCTCACCAGTCATTGCGGCCCATCCCAGACGTCCCTGGCACATCCATCTGACGCGATTAACAGCACGCAATTAGGGGCGAAAAATGGGCTGCAGTCGTGAAGGCATTGTGATCGTCCAAAGGCAAGCATTAATTAAAGTTGCGCGACACACCCACGACTAATGATTACTGATGGCCCCTTGGTTCCTGGTGTGTCTGAAGACTTGGGGGAGGGGCGAGTTCCCGATATTAACCTTGAACCGTGAATGCTGGGTAGTTACTACTCGATGTGATTGGCAAGAAACGGTATGTATTTTTCTTTCCTTTTTTTGTAACGAAATGTCATGGATTAATTTTGTATGTGTATATATATATATATATATATATATATATATATATATATATATATATATATATATATATATATATATATATATATATATATATATATATATATATATATATATATATATATATTATGCATATATACTGTATTTATATATGTATATATACATATATTTATATACATACATACATACATCGGTTTATGTTCTTTAAGCTTCCAAAATGAATCCTAAATGTTGAACGGTCGATGATGTTCTCTTCTTCACCATGAATTAGGTTTGAGGAGGGGCTTTCCAGGTAGATCTCTCATGACTGATGCTCATCACCTTTTTGTTTTGGGCTTGAAATTTAGACCATTTTGTTAGTTGACACTGTAAACCAAGCTATGAGCTATTAGAAAGTTTCCAAAATGTGTCCGGAAGAGTCTCCTAGGCAAATGCAACTCGAGTTAGCTTTCCTTCATTCTATTTTTTTTTAAACAAAAGGTACCCCCACCCCCACCCCCAACCTTAATCCTTAATGTTATGACAAACTTCAAACCAAATCAAAAGCAGAGGACTGCACCATAAACAATAGAAATGATTTGTATTTACAGGCATTCTGACAGGCTCAAGGAATTGGAAGCCACCAATACATACTCTTAATGACGAAACGCAACATTCTGTAATGGTCTTGTTGGGTCGGAAAGCCTTGTTGTATTGGAACCACCTCCCTCCCCCATATTCTTCCCTTAACTTACAAATATACTCCATAATATAAAAATAAAAATAAGGTTTTGTTCGTAAATAACTTTCAGTAGTTTGCTGCACATATAAAAAGTACATTTGATTCATGAAAATAAATGCAGTTTTAAACTAAAATCTGAAAACAGTTAAGTATTTTAGTTTCACGTTCGACCAATATTTTGCCAGGGTCATTTATTAACTTGGTTTTAAAACTGTTTTTCTTCTTTCCAACATTTTTATGGCTGGTGTTGTAGTTTGTAAATACCCCCAACATAGGTCATGGTAGATCTCCACACTGTCCTACATGATGTTATTTTTAAATTATTATTATTTATATATTATGAGAAATCAATGTATGTTCAGTCCTTATGTATGAGTCAAGCAGGGGTACCCGGCGTTGCCCGTTGTTGTTCCCATCTTGTTGGCATTTTGAAGAAATTAAATTTTGTTTTTTTTATATTTTTTTTTGTAGGGGCCTAAAACATTTCCCTACACCCACTAGAGAATGGGGTCAGGAATCATTTAATATTAGCTTTCACATCGCTACAAAGGTTTAGGCACTACAAAGTGATTTACAAAAAAAAAAAAAAAAATTTATCCAATATTTTTTTCAAAATTTTCAAAAAAGTTTTTTTTTTTGCTTAAAATGCTCCCTGGCACTCACTGATGAACCTCTGAAAGTTTGAGGAACATCAGTTTGGCCCTCCCTGAGAAACATGGTGATCCACAGAGAGACAGATAAACATCTCTTATGGTACAGTATCGATGTTTAGTGTATATTCAGTCCTATATATCAGTGTATGTTCACTACCCTATATATATTATTATTAGTCCCCGACCGGTTTCACCGGAGGGGACTATAGGTTTGCTCTCCACCCATCTGTCTGTCCTTCTGTCTCTCTGTGCATCCCTTGTGTTTTTTCAGACATTTTTCCATACCATTTAACATATTCATCTGACACTTGGTACATGGCTTTTTTTTTAATGACAAGTTACAGTACAAGTTCGAGTTTCATGGCATTTAGTCAATTTTTCAGAGTTATGCCCTTTTTAGACTTAGAAAATATCACATTTTCTACATGGGTCGGTGTTCAGCTGCCCTGACTCCACCCCGCTTCTTTACACCTATTGGCTGGACTGCTGGCCTGACTCCACTCCAACAAAATCATGCGCCACCATTCAATGAAGCAGCACAGATCGTCAGGCCTCAGGCCTTAGGTCTGGGTGTTAGTCCATGACCCAGTGCATTTGGAATGATACCAGGTATATAACCACGATGTATTATATATGCACATAAGCTGTACGCATGCTTTTGCTTCACGTATGTACATGGGCTTATATTTATTATTTTTGGCACCGAACCTGCCATTATACACTTCCCAAATAAAAGGATGTGTTTACTGGTGCGAAAAGTCTGGCTAAAACCGAAATTATGCACAAAATCTTCATTTATTTCGCTTTTGTGTGAATAACATAATTTAAGGGTGTCAGTTGATGGCCTACAGATATGCACACTCGCCTCCGTCTCGTCGGATTTCGAATCCCACTCCAACTATGAACTGTCACCCCGGTCACATGCATCTTTTTGCTTCATGTATGTACATCGGGATATTTGAAATATCACAGCGGTAGGGGACATGTATTGCAAAGCATTTCTCGCTGTTGTTATCTTTATATGATGAGATATCAGTGCACATTATTCTTATCACTTTTTAGATCCTCGTGGAGGATCTCTAAGTCTTACTCACATTGTTGTTCTTCATCTTCTTCTTGTGACTTTTTTGTTTCACAGCCTACAGTTTTCATCGAAACTTCCTGAAACTTGGCAAATATATGTAAAAATACCGGCGCAGACAGAACATCTCTGATTTTGAAAATTCCTCCTAGAAAAAAAGTTATGATGTCAAAATATCTCCGCTAATGGAAATCGCCTAAAAAATTATCTCCGAAACTAGGCAAGCTTTTTGAATTCTGTTTGTGGGAATCGAACAGGGCATTAGCAGAGATGAATTACCGCACATACAGTATGATACATCACTATGATGTCATATCAATTTTTATGATGTCATTCCTATTTTTTGACTTTTTTTGTTTCACAACCCAGAGTTTTCATCGATCTTCGTGAAACTTGCCATGTATATGCAGAAAGCCCACGCACAGGCAGTAACCATCTCCAATTTTGTAAATTCTTCCTAGAAAAAAAGTTGACGTCATAATATCGCCGCTAATGGAAATCGCCTATACCATTATTTCCGAAACTAGGCAAGCTGTTTGAATTTTGTTTGCCGGAATCAAGCCGGGCATTAGCACAGATAATTTATCGCAAAACCTGATACATCACAATGACGTCATATTCGTTTTTATGACGTCATCATTAAGAGGACTAGGATCTTAGCTTATTTGAGCTTGTTTATGAGACATTTTATCAGTGCATGTCTACATTAATTACAAGAGTATTTCAGCGGCACAGCCTTGCTCCCAGCAATGATGCAACCAGCAGCCACAGGCTGCATACAAAATAATAATAACAAGGGTATATTAGTAGACAATAAATCAGCACAGTTAATAGACCCTTAACCCAGGATTCATGGAATCATCACCAGCTAGCTATGTGCTCAGATGGGAACACCAAGCAGACCAATTTGTTTACGTTTTCCAATTTTTATACGTAAGTAAGTAAATGTGTTATAACGGTAGACTTCTCATTTGATTTAGTCAATGAACATTGTTTGCATTTTGTAAGCATAACAATGAAGTTTTCACTCAACAAATTCCCACGTTGGAGGGCCATTTGTCTCATAAAATTGATAAATCACAGACAAAGACCAATGACTGTAACAAACATTGTCTACCATTAGTCGAGGCCGAGAGAGGAGTCGACAAAGTTATATCTCGTGATTCACACTCGCAGCAATTCACTGAAGGTATCCACTACGCTGTCTGTTTATTTGGGGAAAAAGAAAAGAAAAAGAAAGGTTCTCCACGATTGTCAGAATTGCCGGGTTTGACTACAAACCATCAGACACCCACGATGGAGAATGATCCATAGTACAAGGTTTTCAGGCACAGAAATGCCTTCTGTGCCAATTCCAGCCATGACACAAGGTCAGCTACTTGTGTGATTCCAATCCAATCCAATGTCCATACTCTTTCCAGAGAATTGGTACTGCTGAAGCAGTTTCTCGGTAAGGAATACATTGGGTGGCTTGTCATTGCCTTTCCCCGAGTTACTGAGGGCAGGAATTCGAAATTTGGCCAGGGTGCCAGCAAACAATGGCCTACTCTTTCAAAAGAAACATCATCGTATCCACATGCAAATGTTTGTCGACAAGACACCCGGTTAAACATCCCTTTGAAGGGCAGCGTATTCAATGATGTAACTTCATGCCTGCAAAGTCCTAGGGTCCAGTATATCGTTGAGAATCAAACTCAGACTAGACACCTCAAAGGTGAGTACATTACCTCCCAGCTATCCTGTCTGCCCTCATGTGTGGTTATAAACTCGGAACTCTCAATGACATCATACAAAGTAATTTTATATTCTGCTATTTCCC
>CM068952.1:60218277-60228737 GCA_035128595.1 Eptatretus atami
TACCTCTCAACTATGCCCTCCCTCCCATCAATTCCTTATTCCCCTCTTCTGAAGTAAATGCATAGGAAAAGAAGCATAGATAAATGTACCCAAGCCCTTTTCCACCTCTCCTTTGCAACGTGTGCTGTCGTGTTCTGGGACAGCAGTAACATCGATTTTCACTTTGCAGAAATTTCTGCCACTTGACCAACAGGGATGCAGTGTAGAATCCGGAAGGGGGGTGGGAGGGGGAGGTCAGGGCTTCAGGGAGTTTGTGGGCAGTAGAGGCCACAGGGCATCATTCTGATTCTAACCATTGTGAAACATTGTTAGCAAAGCTCCGTGGCATTGCTCCTGTATCAGCTGGTAATCTGAAATGGCAAAACTTTACCAGATCTTGTCACCACCCTTGTTGGACTTGCGATGGTCCTGGAATTTGTCTGAAAAATGTAAGTCTACTATATAGTTCTCAATCAAGATTTCCAGACCTAGAATCGCAAACAATATGCTAACAGGTACAGAATGGACCATCAGGCATTGTATCTTGTTCCTGACTTGTCCTTTGTATTTTATTATGCACCACACCACAAGTGAATGCTTTGAATGTTAAATAATGAATAATGTACATCCCTCACAGTTAACTTCAATAGGATGTCTGTTCAATCTTCGCTGACCTGATACAGTTTGTTACAATAGCAGTTCCTCCATCCGTTGGGTAGATCACTTAAATAATGTATCTCAGATCATTCCCCAAAAAACGTGTTTTCCTTCTTTCTTATTGATATCCTTTTATTATATGTTTTTGGAAATACGAGAGAGCAGGAAGGGGGAAGGCTGTAGTAACCAAGAAGCACAGAGGCAGAATGGAAGCGGTCATGGTGGATATTCGTCTTGGTGCCGGAGGCGAGGCGACAACTGCAGATAGGTCATGACCTCACCCGTTGTCCCGGTCACCCACACAACAGCTAATTGTGTTGCCTACAAATTGTGAGGCTCACTTATGGAAGCAGCCACTGTAGAGGATGGAAGAAAAGACAACTGTAGGTATTCTCCAAGCATGGCCTTCCCCTGGAGGCTTTTTGTATGCCAGGAAAGGGGTAAAGGTTGAGGGTCAAGCGCTTGGAGTTTTCCCAGGTTCCCCAGCTACTGGGATAGCTTTCATGTGGCAAATTTGGGGTTTCAACGGGGGCATGATATTGGGTGTCTCGAACCCCAGGTGCTTGTGTGAGTGAATGAGTAACTGTAGCATTGATTGAGGAGAAGTAAGATTAAGGAACTTTTGCAGGTGCTTGATTTGATCACTCTTTGTTGCTGTTATTCTGCTCCATGTGTTGGTCTATGTCATTGAACCTGGTTCAGGTGTTGGCCAATAGAATTGTCCCACAGGCTGGTCTTAATTTTGATTGTGTCAAACTGAGATGTGCACCTAACAGGTGGTGTGTGTGCTCACTATATTGATATAGGTTGTTAAGAGTCTGTCTTCCTTGCTGTTTGGTTATCATCTCTATTCCTCTGCAGTTGTTAGGGTTTATTTTAAATTTGAAATATGCCATTTTCTTCGCATCCATTTTCTTATTGAAGACTTCATTTATTATTCAGCTCTTTGTTCATGTGTTATAGACTTACTGGCAGAGTACCCGTGCTACGGGTGATATTGTTCCAAGCATGCAACATGTTCTTCTGACGCATACCTTTATTTGGCCGGTGTATAGGTAACTAACAGCTCTGTAGAGGCAAAAGAAAAATAACCCGGGTTACGTGCATGAAGCAAAAACATACCGACAGCTTATAATTCAAAACACCTCACTGTACTGGAAAACTTGGGGAGAGGAATAGTGTACTGTAAATGGTGGAGACTTGTAACACCCTCCCACCACCTGGAGGCGGCGCTACATGATACACATTTACATAGAGAATTTGTGTCCACCCCCCTTCCCCCAAGACCACTGGCAAAGATAAAAACACCCCTATACATTAATTTGGGTCATGCTGATCCTATGTAACAACTTATGGAAGTTGTGGAACAACTTATGGAAGTTCCATAACAAGTTCCATGTTCCATGGAAGTTCCATGGAACAACTTATGGAAGTCCAATGTAACGTGGGGTCGCACAACAAACAAACACAATTCCACCGGTCCATGAATTATAGTAAGGATGCACAAGATTGGTTCAAGGTTTATCTGGACTGTTTACAATAGGACTTTGTTGCTGTTAAGTTTGATGCTGAAAGTTTTTGCATTGATATAATTGTTCTCCCTGAGCAAGTTTCTAAGACCTCACCATTGGTCAAATCATTCTGGGTAAAACCAAGATTGTGGTCAACATCGTCATGTGTGTTGTGTTGTAGTACCACTGAGTTCCTCATAAAGGAGAATGGCAAACCGGGTGAAATTGACAGCAGATTATCTGCACAGTTTGGTGATGCACATCTTTCAGAATTGGGGACCGATCTTGAGCATTTTCAGATGCACCCAACTGTTGCTTCGAGCAAACATGAAATTAGTTGAAGGGTTGATTTTGAAGAACTGCCAGATTACTGTACTGTTGGACCCCACTATTCGTGGGGGGATACGTTCCTGGAAAATGCCGCGAATAGCGGGGCATTGTTTCAATGGAAAAAGGGGGGATAGGTTCCCGGCGGTTCATGATTCATGAGGAAAAATAAAAAAATCCTTTGAAAAACTGAAAACGCACGGAAAAAAAAATTACCGTGAAAACGCCCGTGAAAAACCATGAAAACGCAAAAAATAAATAAATAAAATCTGCGAAAACGCACGCAAAAAACTGAAAACACGAAAAGAAACTGTGAATACGCGAAAAAAAACCCCCCACGAATACGCGAAGCACAGGGCCGCGAATGTCGAAGCAGGTCGCATTTCATTAACTGTGAATCCGTGGGGTCGCAAAGAGCGAATCTGCAAATAGCAGGATCCGACAGTACCTGAGATTGCAGAAGAATGTGTTGTCATTGATGGAAGTGTGGAAGCAATCGATCATTCTCCAACAATGTGAGTGCACTTTGGGTAGCAAAGGGCCTCACGTTTGAGGAATAGGTACATCATAAGGTGAAGGTGAAGTTGATTGATCAAAAGGTGAAGGATGCGATTTTATGAAGAGGTTTATAACGTAAGGAGACCTCAATTCAAAGTTTCACATCAGAATCATAGCAAGCCAGCATGGAGTGGAGATGTTCCTGCTTTCCACCACAAAACCAAAATGAATGGTTCAGCAATTAAACCCAGAAAACTTGTGGCAAAAGTGTTTTGGCACCTTGACAGTTTGGTTTGTATTTTTTGATCGCGTGAAAACCATCAATACGCAGCACAACGATGGCTTGTTAATTGAGGCAAGCAATATTAAGACGATGGCCTGCAGTTATGTTGTCTGATTTGGTGACTTTTACTGCACGATCATGTTCTCCCTCGTGTGATAAATGTGACCACTGTTACTTGACCGGAGAGGATTGGGAAGTTCAAAATCATCCACCATACATTCCAGAGTTGTCACTTTAAGATTTTCATGTCTTTGAACCAATTGAAGAACATCCGGAGCAAAGGGGTGGGGGGGGGGGGGAGGTGGGATTAAATTCACGAATTGTGAAGGCAACTTTAAATTGGCTTTGTATCCTTCTAAGAGATTTCCCCACAGGTAGGGTCAAGAAAATGAGCACGATTGTGCAGTTAAGTCACGCCGTGAGACAACACACTTGGCCATCATCTGCATGTTGCTCGCCTCACTTCATTCCGTAACAATTTCCTGAAGTATTATACATTAAGGGTTTCCCACGTCCAAAAGTTTCAGTTTCCACATCAATTAAATGGTCGAAGTCCCAAAACTCTATTGCGATAAGCTCTCCAGCTGATTGCTGAAACTGGGATTTTCTTTTGGAACTGAGAATGTTTCCACTCTGTGGTGGCTTGCTTTGTTTCTGATGTGAAATATAGGACCCAGGTCTCATCACATTTCACAATCATCTTGAGGAAATGATATCCCTCCCTTTAGGACACGGACTACCTTTTGCTCTGTTGAATTTTGAGTGCGAGTGAACAATTGTTTCTGCACTTCCAATGATGGGATCTAATTCTTCTGCATTTTCAAGTGTAGTAATCCACCAGTTCTTCAAAATGAGCTCTTCAATGCCTTTAGTGTTTGAGTGAGTGACAGCAGGTGGTTGCAGTGAGAGTGCTCAAGATCGTTCACCCAATCGCTCACGGCCATGTTTGAAATCTCTGCACCGTTTCAACAATGAGACGTGCATCAACAAATTCTGCACACCTGTTAATTTCATCTTGTTTGATTTTTCTCCTTCACAAGGAACTTTACGGTACACCTCTGTTTCACAGCACATGTGACTGTTCGCTGCCATCTTGGTGTTACCCACAATGCTTTGACAACATCAATGAAATGTTCTGTATAACTTGGTCACGGGAGACCTCACCATGACACAAGATTTCAGCACTGAACTATTTTAATGGTGTAAAGCTGTAAACCAACGTGTGTGTGTGTGTTGTGATATGTTGTGTGTGTGTGTTGTATGTGCATGTGCATTAGTTTGTGTATGTGTATGTGTGTGTATTGGTATGTGTCTGTTGGGGTGTGTGTATATGTATGGATGTGTGTGTGTGTGTGTGTATTGCTATATGTGAGTGCATGTGTGCTATGTTGTGGTGTGTGTATTGTGTATGTTTTGTGTGTGTGTATATTGGTATATGTGTGTGTATTGGGATGTGTTGTGTGTGTGTGTTGGCATATGTGTGCATGTATTGGTATGTTTGTGTGTGTGTTTGATTATATGTGTATTGTTGTATTGCTATGTGTTTGTGTTGTGTATTGGTATGTGTTTGTGTGTGTTGTATTGGTATGTGTTTTGTGGTGTGGTGTGTATTGGGATGTGTGTGTTTGGGTATATGTGTGATATATTGGTATATTGGGTGTGTGTGTATTGGGATGTGTGTGTATTGATATATGTGTATGTGTGTATTGCTATGTGTTTGTGTTGTGTATTGGTATGTATGTGTGTGTTTGTGTGTATTGCTATGTGTTTGTTGTGTGTATTGGATGTGTGTTGTGTGTGTTGTGTGTGTGTGTGGTGTATTGGGATGTGTGTGTGTGTGTATTGGTATATGTGTGTATTGATATATGTTGTTATGTGTATTTGGGATGTTGTGTGTTGTGTGTGTGTATTGGATGTGTTTTTGTGTGTGTGTGTGGGATGTGTGTGTGTGTGTATTGGGTGTGTGTATTAGTGTGTATGGTATATGTGTTATTGATATATGTATAGTGTATTGGGAGTGTGTGTGTGTATTGGTATTATGTGTGTATTGATATATGTGTATGTGTGTATTGGTATATGTGTGTATTGATATATGTGTATGTGTGTATTGGTATATGTGTGTATTGATATATGTGTATGTGTGTATGGTATATGTGTTGTATTGGGATGTGGTGTGGTGTATTGGTATATGTGTGTATTGGGATGTGTGTTGTGTATTAGGTATGTGTGTGTATTGATATGTGTATGTGTGTATTAGTATATGTGTGTATTGGGATGTGTGTGTGTGTGTATTGGTATATGTGTGTATTGATATATGTGTATGTGTGTATTGGTATATGTGTTGTATTGATATATGTGTATGTGTGTATTGGTATGCGTTTGTGTGTGTGTATTGGGATGTGTGTGTGTGTGTGTTGTATTGGGATGTGTGTGTGTGTGTATTGGTATATGTGTGTATTGATATATGTGTATGTGTGTATTGCAGTGTTTGTGTTTGTGTTTGTGTATTGGGATGTGTGTGTGTGTGTGTATTGGGATGTGTGTGTGTGTATTGTATATGTGTGTATTGGTATATGTGTGTATTGTATATGTGTGTATATATTGGTATATTGGGTTTGTGTGTATTGTTGAATGTGTATGTGTATATTGGTGTGTGTGTGTTGTGTGTGTGTGTGTGTGTGTGTGTGTGTTGTGTGTTGATGGTTATCTCCTTATGTGGGCTTCAGAAGGTGGAACTGAGCCCCCAAGGTCTCCAAGTATCCACCTTTGTGTGTGTGTGTGTGTGTGTGTGTGTGTGTGTGTGTGTGTGTGGTGTGATACATACAGGATAGCCCAAAAGTTACTTGACCCCCTGATAAATTTCTTGCACTTCCCTCCGTCCCTTCCCCTCTGCCCTCGCCCCCTTGCTCGCTATGGTAGCGGAAACACTGACTCAGAAGAATGATGGAGCACATACAGATACAATGACAAATTAATTATTGTAAGTACTGTACAATAGAACCTGTATATTAAAGAGTTCAAGAACAATGCTTCACTGGAAGGGTAAAGTGACTTTCAGGCCACCATGTATATATATATATATATATATATAATATATATATATATATATATATATATATTATATATATATATATATATATATGTGCGTGTATATTTATATGAGTGTGTGCGCGTGCATATATGTGTGTGTGTGCTTGTGTGTGCGTGCAAGTTACTGTTGTTGGCTGCTTTCTCCACACGTGAGTCGTTTCAGGAGATGGAACGGAGACCTACCAGGTCTCAACGTATCCACCTCCGTGTGTGTGTGTGGTGTGTGTGTGTGTTTGTGTGTGTGTGTTGTGTGTTTTTGTCCTTGATTTATGTTTTTTTTACTGCCACTATTAAAGGCACAAGAATTTAAAATATGACAAGAAATATTATTTATTTTCCGAAGATACGGTCCTGTCATCAGCATGTGTGTAATTGGTTAACTGATTGCTTTGCCTGCATCTCATGAATATTGGAAAGAATCTCATTAAAGCAACATTAAACCTGTTCAACACAACAGTGGGGAAATTAATATCATTCAGCTGGTTGTACAATTTGTTCATCATCCTTAAGTAATACCTCATGAACAGAGCAAGTGTGGCTTTCCAGGCTGAGATGAATGTGCCTTTGATCTACCGAAGATGGATGTGACTGTGGTTTTGTCGCCTTATGGGCAGACATCTGGGACAATGACCAGTGGGTGGGCACTTCCACCAGAGCCCGAGACACCGGTCAACTGTGCAATTGGCTGCTAGATGGTGATTTCAGTGTAGTCACGTATTACTCTTGCCACTTGGTAGGTCAACTTCATGGCTTTACACTCAAGAAATGCTTGCCAAAAGGTCTTGTTTTTATGCTGAGCTTGATTTCAATTGGATCTTTTAAAATGATATTTTACGAGCCCCTGAAGGTTGTTCTCTTTTAGTCTTTTAATTTAGCTTAATCACCCTCCTGCTGATCCGCCATTTTAATACTACCCTGCAATGAATGAAGGGAAGGCAAGAGTGTTTTTGACCTCTGCGGCTGGTGGAGTTATCTTCCTGCGGACCTTGAACTCCTCATGATGACTTTGAGAAGTCAATGCTGGTGATCGCACAACTTTAATTTCAACCACAAACTGTACAGTTGGCCAAATAACAACTTGGAGGTTGCAGTTTAATATCAGGTGTGAGCACAGTAAACTTTAAGCTGTTGAGCTTCTTCAGATGTCTTGCTTTGTTTACTTGTGGGAAAAAAAATATTCGGTTACTTTGCCTTCATACTCTGCATTTTGGATGTTTGAAGACATAGTTGGCTGCATCTCCCAGGTTTAGTCAAGAACGCTGAGGAAGGCTGAAGCGACAGCCGTCGCAATGCGGGCCGTGGCATGGAATGGGACGCGGAATGAAGTGCAGGCTCCGTGGCCCGCGTGCCCTCAATAACCCTCTCAAGGAGTAATAGATTTCCATCAGGCAGCGGCAAGTCCCAGGAGCTGTTGGCAGCAGTGGGGGAGAGGGAGGACAGAGATGGTGACGGACAAGCAGGGGGTGGTGAGGAGCTGCTGTGCTCATTCTTGTAAAGGTGTTCACTTCACATTTCCCTTTCTCGTTGCCTTTAACACTCCCCTAGACATGTGTGCAGTGATGAGCCCTTTTGGTCTTTCAGGAAATGTCACAGGAACTCCATTAATCCATCCTGGCGTCGACGCTTGGAAAGGTCCTGTGTTCCCTTGGTGTCTAACACTGTATGTGCAGACCTTTGATTCAGACCATATAAGAAAAGCAATCATTCAAGATTCAATTAAAGGTTTTCAATGGTAAAATCTTTTCTTCTGTATGTTTGTGACTGTGTGGTAAATCATGGTTTGTGTGAGCTACGCTTTGGAAAGAAAACTACTTTTGACAACTCCCTTGTCTTGAATGACATAGTGGGCATAAACGCAGGTTATTTCTGGAACCAAACGACCCGCTTTTAACAACCGCAACGGCTGTGATCATTTGCAGTGTCAATGTAAAGGCAGAGTTCTTTTGCATTTGCCAAGTTGAGAATATTATGCTACAAAAAGCTGATGTCGCAGGTCCACAAGAGATTTGTGTTGCTATTGATGTTGTTGTTGTTGTTGTTTTGTTGTTGGTGATGTTTTTGTTGTTGGTGTTCTTGTTGAAGGTGGATTTTTTGAAATGTTCACTCATTGGCCAGACAGCTTCCGGACAACACCCATATCTATCGCTTGACTTGCACCCATCATGGCACCCAAACAAAAATATGGCCGCCATCTTGGTTTTATGGTGTGCTTATTCACACATTCGGCCTGCAGGCCTCTGTTGATTATCCACTGTCCGGGTTTGCTGCGTCAGATTTCCATTGGTTTTGTTTGGGATGAGTGTTACGATGAAAAAATGTAATCATTGTCAAAAATTATTAGTAAGGTTTAATCAAGCCCATACGCACCTTCCTAAAAAATAGCGTTGCCTAATTTTTGAAAGGCCCCATATTGGGATTAAACAATCCGTGACCGTGTGACGAATCGGCTCATTCTGATATAACTGTGACAAATCAACTCTCAATAGTATTTTAAATGGGCATTTCCCAATCGGGCCATTATGAGATTTTTAAAATCCAATTCATTCGCGCTTAATGGTGAAGTCTTGTACCTCAAAAGACCACGTACAGGTTTTTTTGAATAAAAGGTATATTACCACAGAGAGCGTGGGAGAGAGGGACGGACGGACGGACGGACACACACACACACATGGACGGACACACACACACACACACACGGATGGACGGACACACACACACACACACGGACGGACACACACACGGACGGACGGACACACACACACATACACACAACAAAACTGAAGGTAAATCTCCTGTTTGGAATCACTGAGTGTTATCTATATAATTTTATTCACTCACATGTGAACACAGGACAGACATGGCACAAAGTTAATGAGACAGATTACGGAATGTAATTTGAGCCGTGGGTCATGATTTTTATTTTATTCTCAAGACCCAGCTTTCACCACATATCTAGACACAGCAAGGATGAGGGAGTTGAGTGGACAGAGTAGGTGAAATATACACATTTTGTGTCGCACGTGGTGATCACAGTGTGGTCATTCTTGTTATAAAACAAGAAGAGTATCTCAAACAAGCCATTGCAACTGGACATAGAGCCCAGATGTAAAAGGGAAAGGACAGCATTGCTAATCAAGGTGTCATTACCTAGTGACTGTACAAAAGTCGTGCAAAGTGCAACTTTTTACAGGTGGTGTGTGTGTGTGTGTTTTATTGGTTGTTATCTCTATATGCGGTTTGCGAAGGTGGAACGGATTCCTCCCAGGGCTCGAAGTATCCACCTCCGTTTTGGGAAGGGGTTGGGGGGGGGGGAGGGGTCACGATTCACAGATCAATTTGTGAAGTTTTCTTGTTCTCAATGGTTTTGTTCTGAGTGCTCTTTTGGGGATCATCACCGAGCCTCGGACAGCTTCCAACTGTTGTTTGTTTATAGTAATATTCCCAGGAATGTTTTTAAAGATCTCCTTAGGGTTGTTCTTTATCATTCCCATTGCTCCAATTATCACTGGTACAATTTTGACCCTCTTCAGCTTCCAATATCTTTTCACTTCATTTTTGAGATCCTGGGATTTGGTCATTTTCTTGATTTCTGGGTTGTTTAGGCCAAATTCACTGAGTAACTGACACCACAATTAGCAATGCCTTCTTTTCTTTTTTGTACCTCAGTATTATGTCCGGTCGCAATGCTTTGTTTTCTATGTGCACACTCGATGGGATCATCAGGTCGTTCATGAGCATTACTTACTTCCTTGTTTTCAATGATTGCTTTTGGTTTATGTTTCCATGAGTTTACTGAAATTGGGATTTCAAAGTTTTTTGCAGATGTGCCAGTGGATTACTCTACACACTTTGTTATGCCTTTGTGTGTACAGCTGTTCTGATATGATATATATATATATATATTTTTTGTAACATTCCAATAGGAGGTGACTCGTGCTTTGTGTTTCTACCTTGCAAAACCTACACAGATCCAATTGACCCAGTCCCAACATTTTCTTAAAGCCATTGGTTTCGTGTCCTTGGTCTTGGGCATTCATTATGATTCATTCTCCATCCTAGTTGAGCTGACCTCTTCTTATCCATTCCAATCAGCCTTCTTTGTCTATGCCGAATCT
>CM068952.1:60237095-60250088 GCA_035128595.1 Eptatretus atami
AAAGAGAGAGATTTCTCATTCTCTGCATTTGGATGTTTTGAAGACATAGTTGGCTGCATCTCCAGTTATCAAGAACGCTGAGGAAGGCTGAAGCGACAGCCCGTCGCAATGCGGGCCGTGGCATGGAAGGGACGCGGAATGAAGTGCATAGGCTCCGTGGCCCGCGTGCCCTCAATAACCTCTCAAGGAGTAATAGATTTCCATCGGCAGCGGCAAGTCCCAGGGGCTGTTGGCAGCAAGTGGGGGAGAGGGAGGACAGAGATGGTGACGGACAAGCAGGGGGTGGTGAGGAGCTGCTGTGCTCATTCTTGCAAAGGTGTTCACTCACATTTCCCTTTCTCGTTGCTTTAAACATCCCCTAGACATGTGCAGTGATGAGGCCCTTTTGGTCTTTCAGGAAATGTCTACAGGAACTCCATCAATCCATCCTGGCGTCGACGCTTTGGAAAGGTCCTGTGTTCCTTGGTGTTAACACTGTATGTCAGACCTTTGATTCAGACATATAAGAAAAGCAATCTTCAAGATTCAATTAAAGGTTTTCCAATGGTAAAATCTTTTCTTCTGTATGTTTGTGACTGTGTGGTAAATCATGGTTTGGTGTGAGCTACGCATTTGGAAAGAAACTACTTTTGACAACTCTCTTGTCTTCGAATCATAGTGGGCCATAAACGCAGGTTATTCTGGAACCAAACGACCCGCTTTTTAACAGCCGCAACGGCTGTGATCATTTGCAGTGTCCAATGTAAAGGGCAGAGTCTTTGCAATTGCCAAGTTGAGAATATTATGCTACAAAAAGCTGATGTCGCAGGTCCACAAAAAAGAGATTTTTGTGTTGCTATTGATGTTGTTTGTTTGTTGTTGTTTTGTTGTTGGTGATGTTTTTGTTGTTGGTGTTCTGTTGAAGGTGGATTTTTGAAATGTTCACTCATTGGCGCAGACGCTTCCGGACAACACACCTATCTATCGGCTTGACTTGCAACCGCATCATGGCACCCAAACAAAAAATAAATGGGCCGCCATCTTGGTTTTATGGTGTGCTTATTCAACATTCGGCCTGGCAGCCTCTGTTGATTATCCACTGTCCGGGTTGCTGCGTCAGATTTCCAATTGGTTTTTGATTTGGGATGAGTGTTACGATGAAAAAATGTAATCATTGTCAAAATTATTAGTAAGGTTTAATCAAGCCCATACGCACTTCCTAAAAATAGCGTTGCCTAATTTTGAAAGGCCCGCATATTGGGATTAAACAATCCGTGACCGTGTGGACTGAATCGCTCATTCTGATATAACTGTGACAAACAACTCTCAATAGTATTTTAAATGGGCATTTCCCAATCGGCATTATGAGAATTTTTAAAATACCAATTCATTCGCGCTTATGGTGAAGTCTTGTACTCAAAAGACCACGTACAGGTTTTTTTGAATAAAAGGTATATTACCACAGAGAGCGGGGAGAGAGGGAGAGGGACGGACGGACGGACACACACACACACATGGACGGACACACACACACACAACACGGATGGACGGACACACACACACACACACACACACGGACGGACACGACACACGGACGGACGGACACAACAACACACAACACACAACAAAACTGAAGGTAAATCTCCTGTTTTGGAATCCCGAGTGTTATCTATATAATTTATTCACTCACATGTGAACACAGGACAGACATGGCAGCAAAAGTTAATGAGACCGATTACGGAATGTATTTGAGCCGTGGTCATGATTTTATTTTATTCTCAAGACCCCAGCTTTCACCACATATCTAGACACAGCAAGGATGAGGGAGTTGAGTGGACAGAGTAGGTGAAATATACACATTTTGTGTCACACGTGTGAATCACAGTGTGGTCATTCTGTTATAAACAAGAAAGAGTATCTCAAACAAGCCATTGCACACTGGAGCAATGAGCCCAATGTAAAAGGGAAAGGACAGCATTGCTAATCAAGGTGTCATTACCTAGTGACTGTAACAAAAGTCGTGCAAGTGCAACTTTTACAGGTGTGTGGTGTGTGTGTGTTTTACTTGTTGTTATTCTATAATGCGGTTTGCGAAGGTGGAACGGATTCGCTCCAGGGCTCGAAGTAATCCACCTCCGTTTTGGGAGGGGGTTGGGGGGGGGGGGGAGGGTCACGATTTCAACAGATCAATTTGTGAAGTTTTCTGTTCTCAATGGTTGTTGTTCTGAGTGCTCTTTTGGGGATCATCACCGAGCCTCGGACAGCTTGCCAACTGTTGTTTGTTTATAGTAATCGAGGATGTTTTAAGATCTCCTTAGGGGTTGTTCTTTATCATTCCATTGGCTCAATTATCACTGGTCCACAATTTTGAACGCCTGCTTCAGCTTCCAATATCTTTCACTTCATTTTTGAGATCCTGGGATTTGGTCATTTTCTGATTTTCTGGGTTGTTTAGGCCAAATTCACTGAGTAACGACACCACAATTAGCAATGCCTTCTTTTTCTTTTTGTACCTCAGTATTATGTCCGGTCGCAAATGCTTTGTTTTCTATGTGCAACCAGCTCGACTGGGATCATCAGGTCGTTCAATCGAGCATTACTTACTTCCTTGTTTTCAATGAATTGCTTTTGGTTTATGTTTCCCTGAGTTTAACTGAATTGGGATTGTCAAAGTTTTTTTGGCAGATGTGCAGTGGATTACTCTACACACTTTGTTATGCTTGTGTGTATCAGCTGTTCTGATATGATATATATATATTATTTTTTGTACATTCTCAATAGGTAGGTGGACTCGTGCTTTGTGTTTCTACTGCATAAACCTACACATGATCCAATTGACCCAGTCCAACATTTTTTCTAAAGGCGCATTGGTTTCGTGTCCTTGTTCTTGGGCATTCATTATGATCATTCCTCTTATTCCTAGTTTGAGCTGACCTCTTCTTATCCATTCGCAATCATGTCCTTCTTTGTCTATGCGAAATCTGTCCGTCTTTTTTTTTTTTTTAATCTTCCTGCTCTTTTATCATTCTCCGCAGTTGTTGGTGTAATATCTGTTGATATATTGTTTTATTTTTTATTTTGTCTTTTTGCAATCCTTGAGGCTGGTATTCGTTGTCTGTTTCGGTTTCATTGTGTTTCATGTGAGCCTTCTTATTCGCACCTGTTTTTGGAATTGTTTTGCAAGGTGGTTGTGGATGCCTTTTCTGACTTCCTGTCTTCGTGTTTTGTACAAATTCGGATTTAGTAATCTGTGAACTTTTCACGTATTCAGCCAATCCTACAGTTGTCATTCTGTGTACTTGATTGAGTTCCATGCAGCCGCTAATCTCCTTTTTCGTCTTGGCAGGTACATTCTCCTCCGGATGCATTTGATTTTTGGCAGAACATTTTGTGGATAATGAGGAGTTCCTTATTTTGATAGCTATGCGTAGTTTTGTTGATTTATGATTGTGGCAAGTTTTGGTATTCCGGCAACTGTATTTGAACACTGGTCCTGGTGAATTGTTTAATGGCTTTGATTTTGTTTTCGGGGAGAGATATGTTTTGAGGAATCATCCTCGTTATAATACAAGTTATTTTTTTGGTAATTGTTTTTGCGTATTTGTTTGTGACATGTTTGGTGGCCCTCTTCTAACTCTGGCAACAGTATTTGTACTGATGCTTCGTTGTCTCGATCTTGTAATTGTTGTATTTAGGTCGATTTTTATGTTTTCGCATTTTGGTTGGTCTATACTTTGTACGCAATGTGCCCTTGCACAGCTTATCTAGGTCACATTCCTTTTGAATGTTTGTTGAAGTACCTTTCTCTAATTTGAGTTGTTGTTCCAATTTTTTTTAAAAAAATAAAAAAATAATAAAAAATATCATATAAAATATTATTAAATCATTTGGTGAAAAGAGTTTTAAATCATTCCATGCACAGTAGATGTGTCCCTTTCCTGTCTATTTGGAAGTTCTCTTTTTGGATTGTTTAGCGAATGTAATCCATAATCTGCTCATTAATGGAGGTTTGCTCAGTGGGTCCAGAGCCATTCAAAACGGAGAGGCAAAAGGCATTAACTTCCCCTGGAAGATTCCCTGTGATGTTTTCGTCGTTCCTGGTATTTCAATCTTTCGTTTCGAGTGCTGTAATCAATGTTGGAAATTCCAAGCTCCATTGCTTTCTCAATTATTTGATTACTTGGGGGGTTGATTTGTACATTTGCATGCATTTTTATCATCCATGAATGTGGGACAACTATCAAAAGTTTTTTCAATAATCGTCTATCCAGGGCTGTGGAACAATTTGGTTCTTCAGCCTAAATACAGTTTTTCAAATAGGCCTTGTTTAGTATGTAGTCAGTGTTCTATTGTTTCCACAGCATCCTCTCTTACATCCCTTCTGTTCTGCCTGAAGGCCTTGTTGTTTGTGTTCGGTGTTGGTGGCATAATTTATGTGATGATTCCCATTTGAAGTTGGTATGTTGTTGGTCTACAATATTATTGGCCTATATTTTGTGAGGTAGTTGGGTTTCTTCAGATTTTGGGATAAGGAAAGTGTTTTGCAATCTGTGAGCCCACTTAATTCATTACCTTAATTCCTCATTGAATAAGTTTGCTGAATGCTTGAAGCATCTAGTGATCTGGTGGAAAGTATCTAGGGGTGTGTGGTGTGCTGTGTATCACATTCGGACATGCCTAATTGCAGGCAGCAGAAGTTGAATCAATTGGATGAAGAGGCTGTTGAATGTATGTATGAGAATGGGTTCAATATCCAAGAGGATTGGAGGACAGGGTTAATTGTGCCTAATATGTAAGAGGAAGGGCGATACACAGGAACGCTGGGAGGTACACAGGCATTAGGCCCAAGTCATGTCATGACGGCACTGGAGACATTCTAGATGGAGGATAAGGAAGAGTGTGGAGAATGGAGATATAATATAGGCGAAGAACAAAGGGGGTTTAGAATGGTAGGGAGATGACATGGATGGGATGTTTCATGCTGATTACAGTTGGTGGAGAAGTGTTGGAGTGGCAAGGTGAGATGGCATTGGAATTTTTGTGGACCTGGAGAAGGCTTTTACGACAACTGTCCCCAAGAGAGATGATGATGCCAAACACTGAAGATGGGATGGGAGTGCCGGGAAGCAGAAGTTAGGTTGGTCGAAGGTATGTAATGAGGGAACAAAAGGGAAGACTTTTGGTTGGTCCTCAGAGTCTGAGGAATTCAGCGTGACCATGGGTTGAGGCATGGAAGAGCTCTCACCCCACTCATGTTTATCAAGGTGATGGAGTGGGATAGCAGGAAGGTGAACAATGAGGCCAGGTATTCTGAGGAACGGATGTATTATGCGGATGCCATCGTGGCTGTTGTAGTGGAGAGTCGGTGGTAGATGCAGAAAGTATGGAGGAGTGGAATAAGGACATTTGAGAAACATGGGCTGAGATGAGTATGAAGAAGATGGAGGTCATGTGGGTCTGGCAACAGAGAAAGGAAATAATAATCAGGTGAGAAGCGGAAGGAGATCAGGCAGAGAAATAGGTTTGAGTATCTGACGTAACAGTGACAGAGATGGAAGTTTGGAGGCTGATTGTGCGGAGGAGGATGAACAGTGAGTGCGAATGCTTGGAGGATGGTTAAGGGATGATTGCAGCAGAAAAAAATCAAGGAAATTGAAAAGGGAAAGTTCTGATATCAGTATTGTGTAACACCGAGCCTACCTTTCCGGTTTGGAGACGGTGGTACTGACAGAGAGATCAACAGAGACTGCAGGTCTGCGCGACATGGGTTTGGAGGATTGCGAAAATAAAGAGGGTAGATTAGAAGGTAGGATGGATGAACTAAGAAAGAAACATTAGTGGTGCAGATGAGCTTGGAAGGAGGGATTAGTTAAAAGCCAGCTAAAGTGGTACTGGCACTTATGCGGATGGAAGAAAGAGAGAATGGCAAAGAAGTAGATAGGTTGAGGGAGGCGAGGTAGGATAGACAACGATGAGAAAGTGGCTGAGATGGGAGATTGTGTTGAGGAGGAATAGTTGACAAGTTTGGGAGTGGTCAGAAGAGTGGAGAGAGTTGGCTGAGGACAGAGGGAAGTGGAAGAGTATGATGTCAAGGCAGGGCAGAAGCTTGTTACTATTTGCCTCACCACTTAAATGAAAAGGGGAAGAATGAACTTTCTGTCCAAATAATCCAAGACATCTGTATTATCTATATATTACTACAACTCTCATCTTGTATTTATGTATGGATGTTCCCGAAATACAGCCAAAACGGTGCAAAATTTTTAGGGCCACCTTACTCGCGCATTCGCCTGCGGTGTGGCCAGTATCAAGTTTTGTTCAATCGGGCAATCGAAAAAAATTATAAAAAAATCAATTTCCGATTCAGTCAAAAAGAAACTCTTCGGGAGAATTTATCAATGCAACAACCTCAGCGTATAGTGTCGCTGGGAAGCTATCTTTTTTTTTCCTGAAATGATTTTTTCATCACCGCTGTCACAACGGGAACCAACGGGTTCACGGGTCATCTATATTATTACTAAAACTCTCATCTTGTATGTATGTATGTTCCCGAAATACAAGCCAAAACGGTACATGATAGCGCAAAAATTTTAGGCCACCTTACTCACGATTGGTCTGCAGTGTTGCAGTATAAGTTTTTTCGTTCAATAGGGGGCAACGCAAAAAATTAATAAAAAAATCATTCGCCGATTAAATCCAGTACTCTTTTGGGAGTATTTGATCAATGCAAACAACTGTCAAGTGGTTAGTTCGCTGGAGCTATCTTTATTTTTTTTCTGAACTGATTTTTTTCTAACCGCTGTCACAACAGAACCCAAACGGGTTCACGGTTGTCTAGTCTTCTATAATGTTAATGTCAGGGCCTTGGTTTTTTTTTTTGGCGGTGGGGTGAGTGGGGCAATTTTAAATAATGGTAGAGTTCTCCTGGGAATCTGAAAACAGATATATCGCTCAATTAGCCCTCCTTCCTGATGGGATACCACAGTGAATAGGAATCTGCTTTGTACTTGCCAGCATTCATTTGGTCCTTCAAGTTCTCACTAAATCACCAACACTAACAACAGAAATACAATCCCAAAACCTGACCAGAGCCTCCACCGATGCTTACAGTGGCTGTACCACATATCTTCCACTTACTCACCAACTCTCCTTCTGCACATTCTGGGCTTTCTCTGTTCCAAAAATTTTGACTTGTACTGGTTCCAAGTACCTTTCCGACTGATTACATCTCTCAACTCTGATGTCTTTGACATATTTCAGTCCTCTTGGCTTGTTAGCTTCAGGCAGAAAGGGCTTTTTGAACAGCAACTCAACCCATGGAGATACTTTTGATAGAGACCTTCTGACAGTGGATGGATGACCTCTTGTAACCTCTGATGTCTGTGCCAGTTCATGTGGCAGTTCAACACTTGATTTTTTTTTCCTATTCCTTAAGGAACTTGTCTTAGGTTCCTGCTCATCTGTTTTGTTGAGTTTCTTTGGCTTCCAATCCATTTTCTATCTTTAACTTCTCCGGTCTCATTATGCTTCTGTATTGTTTATTTGAATGCTAACAGTCTGGAAATACCTGTTTTGCAGGATATTTCTCTCTGGAATTGCTTCTTGGTGTAAAACTATGATTTTTGAGTCTCGGCAATTTTTGATATTTGGGGCGTGGAGTGCGTTCGATATTACCTGCAAGAGAGAAATTAACAAGTATGGAAAATAATCTGGCGGTGTCTTTTGCCAGTACTTTTTTTTTTTTTTAACACAGAGTGGTCCATAATGTTTGTCGGCAACTTTTTATTTATACTACAATATATTTTATTGATTGGTCGATTTTTTTTTTGTCCAATAATACATAGGATGAGTTAAACTTTTGTTTATTATAGGCAAACAAATGCTTCAACAAACATTAAGAAGCGATATCATTAGTCATTGACGAAGTTCTCATCCAAGCAGCCACGCACTTTGGATGACAGCCGCACTGACACTGAAGTTGGTGATGATTTTTGCTGAGAATCTGGAGCTGGTAATGCGGCATCAATATGTCCCATCTGATGTTATTTTCCAAACTGCTACAGTGTGTGTGGGTTGTTTTCATTCGACATTGAGCTTTGAGGGTCCCCGTAGGTAGTAGTCGGAGGTGACAGATGCCGGGGAGTCGGAGGGCTATGGGTTGTCAGTCCATCTATAAATGAGTCGATCACCCCTGGAAATGAACATCGTCAAAAACATCCAAAGAACCAATGAGATGTATGCGGTTGGTGCCCGTCTTGCTGGAAGATGAACTGAAATTCAGGTGATGTCTTGATTCCTTTCTCAGTGCCCGGAAAGGAATCTTTTTCTGCAGTAATCCACATGTCTATCTGTGTTGACTGTTCACTGTTCGTCAGCTTCCTTCTCAAAGAAGAAATAGCCGATTAATAATACCACTTATGTCCGATAGCAAACCAAACCGTTACTTTTGCTGCAGAAACTGTTTGTTCCATAAATGTTTGTGCAGTTTGATGTTCTACCGAGAATTGTATATTCTTTTGCTCATGTGGCCACTTAGATGGAAGTCAGCGCCTCATGCATTACAGAAGATGCTGTCCTAAATATCCTGGTCTTCTTTTGATCCCTGGGCAATGGTGGTGCAAAATTCGAACCTTGTCCCTCTTATTCATTTCAGGTTCCTGATGCTGGCAAGTAACTGGTAACTTGTACAGACGCAGTTTCAGATCATTGGTGTATGATTCTGCAATAGTCGGACGAGAAGTTCCAACCAGCTGTACAAGTCGGCATGTCGACATTTTTGGAGAAGGCCAAAATCTTCCCTTCCAGCTTCTATTTTTGCCTGGTGTTCTCACTGAAGGTTTTTGACTGTGCCCTTTATTTGGTGTCTTTCACACGTCCATATGTCTCAAAAAATTTCAACAGCACAATTATGGCTTTGTATGTGGAATTCTGCATTTTGGATTGACCCCGACATAACTGCCTTTGTGTAGAAACATCTGACTTGCGGCAAAAAGTCTCTAAAATGTGCATCTCCTGGTACAAATAAATTGTTCGACATGGTTGAAAACTTCTCTGGAAACAGTTTAAATGGCTTTTGTTTTGGTGCCCTGAAAATAAAAAGAGGCTCATCATTAGTAAAATTATGAAGCTATTGAAAAGAGTACATCATTTTGGATTTTGGATAACCTTATATTGTAGTGTGTGTGTTTTACAATAATTAAGTGTGCGTGTGCGTGGCAGGCATGCGTGCGCGCGGCCGTGCGCAGTATCTCCTCCATTACTCCAACACATGAACCTTGAAAGCCTAAACTTTGGCATGGCATACTCAGGGAAACTCATAAGGAAGTGCATGATGTGAAAATTGGTGTCTGGGGTTATATTATATATATTATATATTATATATATATATATATATATATGTATGTAATGTATGTATGTATGTATGTTATGTATGTATGTATGTATGTATGTATGTAATACATGTATGTATGTTATATATTGTAGGATCTAACGCCCCGCCGGCATGGAACGAACGCGTTAACTATAGGCGGCCGTTTCGCGTCGCACCGAACGAGGCATTCAGTCGTGATTTCTGCGAACAACGCCAAAAACCAGTCACGGGTGGGTTTTTAATCCCACCACGGCCCAGTCCGTATTCTACCCGCGCGAAATGGGTCAATCGGCCGAATAATCGATATACCTAAGTTACCGCGCGGGTACCTACCGAGGGACCTGTAACTCGGCGAAGGCTGCTTGGACACGAACGCGCTTAAGCGGTCGCGTTCCGTTCTGGGATAACGCGAGCGGGTATTATGCGCCAGAGCCTCGCCGGACCCGATTCTATTTATCGTGTTATTTAAAAACCAAACTAATATTCCGCAATACAAGATGCATTTCCCAATGGGGGAAAATGACGTGACGAACGGGTAACATTCACGAATCAAGCACATTTATTTACTACAGCATGATGCACATATACAACAATCATGCAAGTCAACTGGGGGAAGGGGACAAACACGACAAGGTAAAAACACTTCCACCGGACTATAAGCAATATCAATGGGGTCACTTACCAATCAGTTTTACTTCGCAGATCACGGCGCCACAACATTCGTTCAAAGAAAATGGAAAAGACCCCATCAAAGGCAATGGGGTCAGACTGGACCTCTTGGGTTTTATGGCGTGGGACTTGGCAGACCGAACGAGTCCCACGAGACCCGTTGCAGTTACCGCACCCTCGTGGTCACTGGCTTTGGGGCGAGCCCGCGATGCTCCTTCCCCACGGCGGCTAGGCGTAGCCGCGGTTGAGCCCAGGCTTGCTCAGCGGCCGCGAGCTCTCTCTCCGGCTCTCTCCACATCGAACACCGCGGCTCGGCGACACAGCTTGGCAGAGCGCGCCTCAGTCGCGCGTCCCTCCGCGACGCCGGACTCTCCACCGTGCAAGCTCCAACCGAACGGGTCGGCTTCCACGGACACCGCTTCTCCACAGACCAAGACCAAGACAACAGAAGACCACCAGAAGACCACAAGCCCGACCGACTCTCTCTCGCGGGCCGCTCGTGCGCTCTTTATTCCTCCTCGCATTATCGCCTCTGCCTCCTAAGCTCCTGCGGTGAAGCTTCAGATAAGGAGGCGTTAACCCAGTTCGCAACGCCTCGCTCCTCCCTGTTTATTGCTCCGCCCCCTTCCCAGCTCCTGCAGGAAGCTTCGCAGAAAGGAGGCGTTACCCATATTCCAACGCTCGCTCCTCCCTGTTTATCGCTCCGCCCCACTTCCAGCTCCTCGGGAAGTTTCCAGAAAAGGCCGGAGTTACCATTTCCAATGCCTCCCCTATGAACTGACAATGACAAACGATCTCCTCCTTGCGGCGCGCGGGAAAAACAAGGCGGGAAAATCCGCGCGCCAATCGAATACCTTCTTCTTTTTCATGGCGTTACTGAATCCCTTGTTCCTTTTGCCTTGGTAGAGACGGTTTACAAGCGGAGTGGGTTGTAGTGTGGGTTTATGGAGAAGGTGATCGGTAGTTGGCGTACGCGGGAAGGTGGTTAGAATGATTGGCGTAATTGTGGTTGGCGTTGTGGTTGAGGTGATGAGGGAATCGGCATGGTTTGTTGAGAGGTGCGTGTGGTTGTGGTGGTGGGAGACGGTGGGTCTGAAGCGGTTGTTTGAGAGCGATGGTGGTGGTGGGGTTGTGGTGGTGTTGGTCCAATAATAACATTAGGCAAAAGAAAAACGGCTAACTCCAAAGATCACGGCCCGGTTAACATGAATAGTTCCTTTAAACAACGGCGGGGGAAATCTATCTGAACCACAGACTTACCGCAACATGATCTAGGGACCTTTAATGTGTTCTGGCGCCATTTCCACAGCCGTAACACTACCCCGCCCTCCCTTTTTTTACAGATCGTCCCGAGTCGCGAATTTTCGTGTGCCATCATGTGTAAGTTTTCCCTAGTGTACATTTTACCTTCGGAATCCCTGAGTGCGACATTTAGTGTATTCGTGTCGCCAAACGTAAATCACCACGGGCTGAAGTAACTAACTAAACAAACGCCACTCATTGAGCAGACGACCTTACACTAAATTGCCGACGCTACACAACATGCAGGGGGCGCACCTCATATTACATTACACTTTTTAACCTTAAAACACTTATAATTTTATACACTATACCATGGCCAGGGATCTATGGACTTCTGTGGGGAAAAAGGCAGGGAGCCAGGCTACCCCATGCAAGTCTCTGGCTTATTGAATAATGCAGGTGACTAGGGAATGTGGCCGGCTTGCTCCACATTACGCAGTCCTAGGCCTTCCCCTTCGAAAATGAGCGCAGTGAACACACAGTGTGCACGGGCCGCCAGTGCCAGTCCGGGTGATGGGCTTCCTACAGGGCAGTCCCCTGCAGAAACGCGCGATGACTTGGCGCAAGCAAACACAAACAATGTAGGATGGATGGATGGAACACACGGTGCACGGGCGCCAATGCAGTCCCGTGATGCGGCTGCCTACAGGGCAAGTCCCCTGCAGAATCGCGCGATGATCTTGGCGGCAAGCAAACACAAGCAATGTTAGGGATGGATGGAATGGCACAACACGGTGCACGGCCGCCATGCAGTCCGCGTGATGCGGCTGCCTACAGGGCAGTTCCTGCAGCACGCGCGATATCCTGGCGCACAATAGTAATCGGACAGAAATGGGGCAAATGCAACAATAGGGCTAGCAGGCATGGAGTAAGGCAAAGGCAGGCAGCAACAGGCATGGCAAGGCAAGAAAAAGCCGTTGTAGCAAACAGGCCCGGTGGTGAACTGACCGGCAGCAGGCTTGTAAGGCAACAGCCGCAGATGAACTGACCGGTCACAGCCCTGTAGCAAAACAGCCTGCAGATGAACTGCTGACCGGCACAGGCCTTAGTGCAAAACAGCTGGCAAGATGAACCGACGCGGCACAGGCCTTGTAGCAAAACAGCCGGCCAGATGAACTGACCGCACAGGCCTTGCAAGAAAAACAGCCGGCAGATGAACCTGGCGCGGCACAGGCCTTGTACAAAACAGCCGGCAGATGAAGCTGAGCCGGCCCACAGGCCTTGTAGCAAAACCAGCCGGCATAGTGAAGCTGACCGGCACAGGCCTTGTAGGCAAAACAGCCGGCAGAATGAACTTGACTGGCACAGGCCTTATAGCAAAACAGCCGGCAGATGAACTGACCGGCACAGGCCTTGTAGCAAACAGCCTGCAGATGAATGACCAGTACAGGCCTTGTAGGCAAAACAGTCCGGCAGATGAAGCTGACCGGCACATCCTTGTAGCAAACAGCCGCAGACTGAAGCTGACCGGCACAGGCCTTGTAGCAAATTAGCAAAAACAGCCGGCAGATGAAGCTGGCCGGCCTCTTGTCTCGTCCTGCAGGTGTGTGGAGGGAGTGCAGGCGGTGGTGCTGGCTACTCGGAAGGCGGGCTCGGACCTACCCTACTGTCTCCCTCCCAACCTATCGCCTTAGCCTGTCTCTGTCCATACCCACTCCCTTAATTTGCAAAAA
>CM068952.1:60251848-60270971 GCA_035128595.1 Eptatretus atami
AGCTCGCCGTTGGAGAACCCGTCCGTCCAAATTGTCTTACCTGCCCTAACTTTGTCCGTCCGCGGGAATCGGCAAATCCACCGCGTGCGTTTCGGACCGGCTTCACGTCCCGGCAAAGCGAGCACGTGGCGCCTCGTGCGTTGCACAGGCACGGACCCCGCTCGCCTGCTGGGTGAAACCCGGCACGGCCCCAACCAGCTACGAGCCGCTACCTCGGCCTTTGTCTTACATGGTCGCCGTCGTCGTGCCTTTCACCCACGCACACTGCGTGTTACGACGCACAGACTCCACTCCAACACACTCACACCGGAGAGCGGCTGCATCGCTCCCGCATGCCGCACCGTCATCTCCCTCACATACAGCGACCTTACACACACTGTCTCTCTCACACGGACCCTCTCACTCACACCAACCTTTCAATGCAAGGGGGTCTCACTCACTCCATGCGTCCGGAAAGCACGCATCTCCGCACACTACGCAAACACACACCCCTCGCACACAACCACACTGGGGATTTGCGTGTTCCCCACAAGGGTTCCCGGGGCCTCTATTACCCCCCAAGCTGTCACGTGCACCTATCCACAGCACTCGTCCCTTCAAACTCCGCTCTGGCACGACGAAACCCCACTGGTCGTATTCGCCTTCAAGGGCGCAACTCCCTCCCCTCGTTCCTGGAGAGGCCATCCAGCTGCTCACACCGGGTCTCCACACGCTCCGCAGCTTACCCCCTATTATCCTCACTACCTCGTGTGGGTTGTTCTGTTTCTTTAACCCCGTCTTTATCGTGCAGCTCTCCTCTACTTCTTCTGTCGTCGGGTTTTCTCTATACATTCTATTCATAGTTTACTCTCTCCTTTCTAGTCCTGTCCTTTATTCTTTGGACTTCAATTTTACTTCTTCTTCAGTCATTAATTCAAACTCGTATAGTTTTTGTTTTCTCTCCCACTCATTTCATCCTGGCCTCTTCATTTCCACATCTCATCGTTTCTTTCAATTGGCTCATTCCTTCCTGTGTTTCATTCGCTTCTCTCATTACCTTCTCTTGTTTCCTCTCCTGTCCCTTCCTTCTCCAGATTTCATGGTTGCTTCATGGTTAATCTCCTTCTTTGTGTTTCATTTGCTGCTGTCTACATTACTCTTCCTTGGTTCTTTCTCCTGTCTCCTTCCTTCTGCAGTTTTCTGGTTTTCTTCATGTGGTCATTTCCCTTTTGTGTGTTTCATTCGCTGTTCTTTGTCTATCTCCTCGCACTCCAAGCCTTTTTCTTTCAATTGGTACCTCAGCTTCATGTATCTCTTATGTTTTCATATCCATGTCCTTCTCTCTTCCCTCATCTCGTTTGTGTCCTTCAATCTCCTGCATTTCTCCCTTCCTTGCTTCATCTTCTTGCTCCTTCAACTTCTCCTCGTATTCCAACCTATTTTTTTCCTTTTGTCGTTCAGTTTCAAATTCATACTCTTTCAGTTTTTTTTCCACTGGTCTCATCTTGTTCCTCGTTCTGCAATCTTCTGTCATTTCGTTCAACTGAACTGATATTTTCCGTCCACTTTGTCTTTCAGTACTCTCTTGTTCCTCATTATCGCTTGTTACTTTTTGTGCAGCTGTTTAAGTCCATCTCGTCCTTGTCTCCTCTACTCCTATCATTTGAACCGTCTCTTGGTGTCTAACTTGGTTCTTTCAATCCTCCCTGCCCTCCACTTGCTTTGTTCTTGATCTGCTCAGCGTGGCTTCCTTAACGTTTCCATCTCTGTTTCTTCCTTTCTCTTTAACACTCTCAGTTCGCTTTTGTAGTTCCGTCTCTTGTTTTGGTGTTTCTGTAACTCAGTTTTCTTCTGCTATTCTTTTCTCATCTCCGCACCCTGCCTACCTTTGCTTTTGGCTTCTAACGTGTCTCTTCCGGCTTTCCTTCGTTGTCTATCCGTCTTCCCAGTTTCCTCTGTCTCCGTTCTTTACCTCCCAGTCCCAGCTTATTCAACTCTCTTCGTCATGTCTAATGAGTCTTCCTTCTCACACTCCACATTTTTTATTTTCGCTTCGTGCACGTCTCCGTCACCCCAATTAATTTCCCTTCGGTCACCGTCACTTTTTCCGTCACCTCCACACTTCTCGCCCAACAGTCTCCCGAAATTTATTTTTTCCTCTCACCCGCCATTCACCGCGGGGCCCTGACAAACCGTTGCACCCCTCCCAGCTCGTTCGCTCCCACACGTGGCGTCGCCATTACGCACTTCCTGTTGTTGCCTTCATTGCCCGCCTGCAGAGCTTCGGCCCATTGTTCTGCGTCTCACCGCATTCTCATTCCTCCGTTCACCGTTTTAAGTTGCATTCCATATGTCATTCTGCATTTGTGTTATTCGTTCATGTTTCTCGCATTCTGCCTTCTATATCGTCCATCATTTGTTCGTATTTCGCATCCAGTTTGTGTTTGTTTCATTTGTTCGCATTCACTTTTTCCATTCCTTCATTTGTGCCAGCGATGGCCGAATAGACGGGACCATGTCGGGTTGCACTCAGCTGGAGCCGATGCGGCAGGATCGGGGGTTTTGGCGCGATGAGGGGGAGGGAGGTGTATTACACCGCGGCCGCCGCCGCACAGATTTCGGGCCCTGGGTCTTTGTGTGGGGGTATCTGTTCCTGCCACACCAATGTCCTGCTCGGGGTTTACATCCTGGCCATTGCCTACATTACTAGACACATTAATCCATTTCTATACCCCCGGCTTCCCGCTCTGCCTTGAGACGCCATCTTTTTTCAGTAACGGGTAATTTAATCGCTCGTAATTTAGAGGAATCGGGGGTCGCTCCTCTCACCCCTGGACCGATTCCCTGTGAATTTAGCTGTGGAGCAGGGAGGATTTCGTATCCACTCCTAGACACCAAGTCTTTGCGAATTCGCGCCCGCCGGCGCGTGCGATCGACGGTAACTCGATCGCGACTGCCGTCCCACCGGATGGACAATTCAGTCTGACCCTCTCCGGACAACGCCGGAGCCAGTCACGGTGTGGCCTTCGCCTCACACAACCAGTTTCCGCATTTCTACCCGCGCGGAATAGGGTGAATCGCCGAAAAGTCGATATACCTAAAACCCGCACGGGGAACCTACCGTCACGGGTTGTACCCGCCACAGTCGACTCGGACACGAAACCGCAAGCCATTCGTTTCCGTGCTATAAGAGATAACGAGCAGGTTTATCGTCGATCCTTGACGGTTCAGATTAATTCATCGGGCGTATCCCGACCCACTCAAACCACTTTACCGTGAAGCAAGATGAAGCCTCAACAAAAGAAAGGACGCAGCGAAACGGGGGGGGAACAATTTCACAAGCAACATTTATTATCCACCACACACGGATAGCACAATTGACAGCATGCTATTTTACAGCAAGAATGCACATATTTACAAAGACAAGAGGTCAAGTAAGCCGGAACCGAACGACAGAACACTCCACGGCAACACCTATACAGTTCTTATCTCCGACAGACTCGGCGTCAAACACACACGTTTCACAACAAACCCAAAAGAAAATGGAAAGTCGCGACTTCCCTGAGTGCTTCGAGTCCTGGCGAGACCTGATCCGACCGACGTATGTCCACTAGCTGGCCGTTGACCTCACGCTCAGCGTCACGTTAGTCTAACAGTGGTACGCGAGTCTCCTCCTCGTGCCTCGTGCCTGCTCGTGCTGGCCCTCATCCGCGCCACGACCGAGTCAATCTGAAAGCCGAACCAAAGAACTACCGACGAGAGCCATCTGTGAGACACGAACCAACCAAGGAGAGCTACGACTGAGACACCTGAACCAAAGAGAGCCGACACCGAACTGAGAACAAACCGACCCCAAGGAAGAGAGAGAGTGCCCCTGCGCTCCGACTTCCTTTATCACCCGCGCCCCCTGGCCTTCCGCCCCGTTTTGCTCCACCTCCTTCTGAGAGGTTCTCGGAAAAGCGGAGCGTTCCTCACCCGACCGCCTCACACTCGTCCATCCACCAAATCGGCTGGGAGCTTGCCCTCCCCTCTCTTCCCTGCACCAGAGCGCGGAGGAAGCCAGACGGGAAAAAAACAGGCCGGAAAACGTGCGCATCCTCCTGCTAGCTCTGCGGAGCATCGTAGACCGCACGGCAGCCTGTTGAACGGCGGGGCGGGAAATGTGGCTGCGTGTATGGTCGGGGTGGCGCTGGTTGTGTGAGAGCGGGCGTTTGTGGTTGGTGGTTGTTCAAATTAAAGAAAAGGACAGAAAGAAAACGCTATCTCGAAAGGATCGCAGCCCGACTATGAATCACATAATTCCCTCTAAACAATGGGTTTGGGGCTAACTATACATGTACTTACAGAAATACCTCACCTACGGACCGTAATGGTGGTTTGGTAATTTCCACAGCCGTAAACAATATAAATAGTCTCTTCTAGAAATTCCCTTATTGTTGAGGTCATCCTGCAGTTCCTCAAAGTGATCAATCTTTCAATCCTTCTGCTATTTCAGAGTTGTATATCCATTGTGTAATGATCTCTGATCTTCTGTCATGGATTCTTTAAAGAACAAAGGAAGGAGTGTTGAACAGGCAGTGGGAGATGTTAGAGCGGGCTCATCATGTAAAAACAGGAAACCATAATTGGTGATGGATTCTGGCTGTGTTGAATTCAATTCCCTCTTAAATTTAACCTGTTCAGCTGTCAATCTTTTTTTAAAGCAAACCTTTCTCCAATCTGTGAGGCCTTCTGTCAATCACGACCTTTCTGTCAGATTTTAAGTGTCACCACTACTTTTATCCCCATCAGATTGCATATTAATTTGTAACCGTTTCCTAAACTGCACTCTCCTCACCATTTCTGCGTTCACCACATTATATTCCCCATTTGTGTTTTTATCTCTTTTCCTGTTTTTTGTACTGTTAACTCTCACGAGCCTTGACCTTCTCGACTTGAATACTTTCCATTTCCCTGTTAACGAAACAAAAACTTGATCACAGACGGCCATTCATCTCTCGCAGCGGACAATTTTTCAAAACAAATTGGTTGTTTCTTTGCTTTGATTGGCCATGGTTATAAAAGGTTGCTTTGCATGCCCCGGCTCAAAAATATCTTATTTACTTTTTACCAAGGGATATAAGAGTCATGGAGGCGTCAAAACAAATAGGAACAAGAAAAAGAGCAATCAGAGATTGCAGGGATCCTCACCAGGACTTGTTTTTTGTGTGGTGATTTGTATGGCGTTGTGAAATGGGGGCTTGATTATGTAATTAATAAGAGACATAATAAGAATTGCCACTTTATAAACTGTGGCAGTGATGACCAGGTACCCAAGACTCCCGCTTTAATGAACCCCGCTTTGATTGGACACCTAACCCTGACCCATGACGTTTATTATTATTCATTGAATTTAAATGGACTAAGCAATTAAATTCAATTCAGATCAAATGGAAGACCAAACAGGTACAATCCTGCTTGATTAATCAGAAGAACCTGACAAAGCAAAAAGCAAAGATTAAGTCATCAGGGAGAAACCTGGACAGGATTCACATTTTCAGCTGCTACTCCTTCCCCTCAAACCCACCCAGGCACAGATAAGTGAGCCTCTATCAAAAAAAAAATAAAAAAAAGAACCCACATCAAAAAAAAAAAATGTCTGGCTGCCAGGACCATGCATTCTGATCAAAACAAGTTGAAATTTAAAAACATGATTCCCCATGACTGCTAGACCATATTTGTGAGGTTCACGTCAATTTGATAAATGCTTCTAGAGAAAAACTATTAACTTAAATTTTTCTTCAATCCAATTAGCTTGCCAAACCATGTGACCTACAATATTCCTTAACTTGCTACAACCAAGCTTTGGGGAACATTTTTGTGTTGAAGTTTCCCCTCAATCTGTCCAGACATTCCTGAGAATGAAGATTTTTTTGCGTTGACACACGATTGGCACAGGCCTCTATTGAGGACACAAGACGGTTGAAAAGGCTTGAGGGACTCATTTCCAGATCTTGTACCAAGGCCTGTATGACAGTTGGCCAATGTCGCCAGCTGCTTTGATGCTTTCAATATTCCGTCTTTTTTCGTTAGTTTTTCTAGTTTTTGGATTAAATATTTTCAATCGTTCTTTGATAACTTCCCATTAAATAGCAATCTTCCACCATATATTTGCTTTATTGTTTCCTCGGCAAGTTGTAGGGAGCACCAATTTGACCTCTGCAGGAAAAAACAAAAACGATTGTTTTTAAACCGCCACAAATGTCCCATTTGTTTTAGCTCTTAAGCATGAGTGCACTGAGACACAAAGTTATAAATCACAAAATCTCATTCCTTCAAAGAAAGAAGTGAAATTAAAATGTTGGAAAAGAAACAAAACCTCGGATTTCTTCCCGAAGACCGAGGGGAATCCTGCCACGGCATCACCACTGAACACAACTGACACGACCCCAAACGCGGCAGCATGGACGTTTACTTATGTTGGATTTACAAACACCAGCCCCGAATGCCACCGCTTCCATTGAAAATGCATTATTTTGATAATGAAGGTAAAAGCTCAAACGACTTACTCTTTCAGACGCTGATATTAAGTGTCGGATATTCAGCAACCACGTCTTGACAAAAGTTGTAACAAAACAAGATCATTGTTTTTGGAATTGTTTCAAGTGAAACACCTCCAAGAAATACAGGCTTTACAAAGTACCACTGCAGTCTCGAACTGTCGTTGTCGTGATCACGATATTAAGATCCCTGATGGGATTCTTGGGATGGCAAACGCTGGCGCTTTGGCGCCGGTCTGCAGGGGTTCTGTCTCACTTGCATTTGCTCGCCGGTCATGGATCATAAGACTTGCCCAGGTAAGACATCCATGTTCTCTTTCTGCAGACTGTGCGTGCACATGGACTGTGTGCATCTGGTGTTTGTTCGTTCTGCTGAAACAGCTTTGCCGTTGAGCGAATTTTTGGTTAAAGCGTCGTTTTGAATGTATTTGCGTGTGTTTTTGCTCAAGAACCAAAAACCCCTTATCGAACCCCGAGCATGTTGTTAGTCGAACAGATACACAGATACATCCCGCTTTATTCACAAAGCTCTGTCCCGTTGCGATCTTTTCTCTGAGGATATTGTACGGAAGGAGTGTTGATGTTAACGAGTAACAAACCTAAAAATTCATTTACCGTTTCACTTTCGTAAACTTAGGCTATTTTTTTTATTTTACTTACTCTTGTGCAGAAAGATATTTCCTCACATCATCATCCACACATGATCATGTTAAGGGTTTGATGGTAAAAAACCAACTAGGTTCTACCCAAATTTGATGCAACTGAGTCACATCACACAGGGCCAAACGCATTTTTGCCATTGGGGTGGTACGGTAAAATTGCACATGCAAAAATTGGGGGTGGGGGGGGGTGGTTGCTACGAAGGTAGCAAACCTGCTTTTGCAATTGACTGAATGGCTTCCACAGCCTTGTACAAATCTCCATTAACATTCCCGTCATCTGTATTAACATCTGGTAATCCTTTTCCACGACTTCGTTTCCGAAGCCAGGACATCGTAGCACATTGCACATCGGTCGATTGGTTTCGCCTCCAGTAAGACGTGTACGTCTCCTTCCGGCCTGAGCCACACGTTTTGTGTTAAACCACAAACGTTAGTGGGTGTTTCCATCCCGAACTCTCTGGCTCCGTGAGTGGGGGAGTCAAGTTCAAATTCCATATATTTCTACTCTAGGTTGTGTCTCAATGTATTTGTAAATTAGATCAACCCGAACTGAACTGCGAGATTTTTGAGCTCTTCGTGCCTGTGGGAGAGGAGAAGGGGCAATTAGGGGTGGCTACTTTGGCCCCTAAGATCTTTGCCCATAGATTTGTCAATGAATTTTGGCTATTTTGCATGCTCACATTATCATAACGGTGGTGTAAATTTCATTGTTTCATAAATTGTTAATTTTTTCGATATTATTACCTATTACCTCTGCCAATAAAGCGTGGATGGGAGGTTATGTGATCATCCCTGTCGTCTCCTGTCTTGGCCTGGTGACAGGATATCTCAAAATGTTATGGCACGGATTCGGGACGGAATTTCTTGGACCAGGTGGATGTGTGACGAGGACTAATTGAGAGATGGTCCGCATCGGGATATGACTAATTTTTTTTTTGAAGTGTTCTTCACCATTGAGAAGATTACATTTCAGTTAAGGTTCTGGAATCCCAGCACCATCCACGCGTCTTCGGTGGGATAACAAAAACATAAACTGTTCAGCCTGTGTGACGAATGCCGCTTCTACGAGTGCCATTCCGTTTACATGAAAATATGCTCATTTTATGCATTTTCCGTGAATCTATACGAGCAGATAAAAGTCCTTTGCTATCATTTACCACCTCCGTATGTGAAAATGAGAAATTGAAAAGCAACCACATCACGGTTGTTTGTTTATCATGTCACTATTTAGTGTGTATGATAAACTTGAATCACATGGAAAATGTCAACACTTGTGCAGACGTTTTCTCGAGACTCGAAGAGCGGTCTGAGTCAAAAGTCAGTTTAACGCTCAGTATCTTGTGTGATACTGACACCATTGCGTTGACCACGTTTGGCAACAGCGACTCTTGAGGACACAAAGACTGTGAAAAAAGGCTTGAAGGCGACATCATTCCAGGATCTGTACCAACTCTTGCAGTTGGTCCAACGTCACCAGCTGCTTTGAAGGGACTGCACAATCGTCGTTCCATTTCATCCCACACATGTTCTTTGGGAGAAAAACTCAGGTCAAAAACAAGCTGGCCAAGCGGAAGTTGCGAATGTCTGCTGTGTAAGGAAGTCGTTGACCATTTGTGTGATGTGAGGCGCGCCTTATCCTGTTGAAGTGGTGATGACATGTCCGTCAATCAGCAGGAACGTCAGGTACAAAATTTTCTCATTGTACCGAATGGCATGTCAAAATTGCCATTAATGGACCTCCAGCGGGTCGTTGATGTCAGGTGATGCCTCCCCATCCCATCACGCTCCCACTGCCCGAACGCCTTGCGTTGACCACCACATGTGTCAGCGTAACGTCCCTTTCCCACGATAAATGCGACAATGGCCTCACGACTGTCAAGATGGAACCTCGACTCATCTGTAAAGAGGATAGCAGCCAATCTTTGTCTCCTGAACCTCAGACGTTTTGACCACCAACCTCGGCACGCATTGTCGAGAGTGCAACAAATCGGGACGTAACTGCTGGTCTCGTGTTGGATGTTCAACTCGCCTAACGATCATAACAGTTTTTTGCCACTGATTTGGTCACAGCCAGGGGGCTGTGAGTTTAACTTGCTGTTGAAACACGATCCTAAGTGATGCACCAAACGGATAGGATCCTGCTGCTTGACGTCAACACATGGTGGGGACTCAAGAAGGTGGATGTCTCTGACATTGCCAGTTTATGATAAGGTGTTCCAGAGTGACTTGGGGTTCTCTCGTATGAGCACGAAAACGCCGGCCACAACGTTTTGTGCCATTCCTGTCTAAAGCATGCCATAGCACGTGGACATTCATCTCGGAATGTAGTGGGGCAACTTAGCTAAATATAGCATAACAATTGTGCATTTGTGAGGAAAGGCACCAAATTTGGCCACACTAGTAGCCATCATATTAGAAACAGATTTGGATATTGGCCATCTCAAATTCAGCCGCTGATGGCTGTGGCAGCCATTTTCCACCTGCCATCAAAAATTTTGAGATGCCCAATATCAAATCTGTTCATAATATTGATAGGGGCTATGGAATGTGACAAATTTGTGCTTCCTCACAAGAATGCACCTAATTTTATGCTTAAGTTGCCCCACTAATGGGAGCATCACCGTTTACGACGTTTAGACACTATAAATAGGATTTCACCATCTTGGCTGGTTCACCGAATCGTGCTGCATTGCAGTATGCTTAGTGCTTGTACGTGCCAGCACTGTCACATGACTCAGGTACACGTGCATGGCAATTGTGTTGCAGTGACCACAGTATGCACATGCAAATTCCGGGTATTCATGGGTAAACTGTGGGGACATGGCAAGCCCACATGTTGCCGACATTATATTGCTGGGGTACATGTCAGTTATCATTTTGTGCTAATTATGTTTTATGTGTGCACAGGAACTTTTTTTCCGTTAGTATAAAATTCTGCAGAATACATGAAAAGTGGGTGTGTGTGAATATAAGATAGGTGGTGGAGTATTACTGATTCTGGCTCACTTTTTCCCCATTGTAAATGAATGGGGGATTTTTCAGCGATTCACATTTTTTTCCCCTAAAATACAACCCCCTTTTTTTCCCAAGGTATATTTGTTTGTCTCCCCTTTTTAACCTAGGGAGCATTCTATTCAAATAACCAATGGACAAGATAAAGATGGTTCAAGTAGCAACCGTAGTAATTGTGATTTGTTCAAGTGATTCTGAAGCAGATATTCGAAACCTGTAAGCCTAGGGACACTCAATTTTCAAATAACCAATGATATTGTTTAGCTCACTCATTTGACCTATAAACATTCTGTTCATTCTCATATTCCTTCAATAGTTTAACTTTTCTTTGTTACCAAGAATCCCCATCTAAAATATTTAAAATAAAACATTTGAATCTTTATATTTTTAAAGAACCCCTTTTATGCCACTTACGAAATGATATTACTTCTCTTAATTTGATCTCATCTACCACCTCCTGAGCCACATAATCAATTTTGAGATGATATAGTAAATGTTTTCCATTGTTTCAATTGATAACCATCGAAGTTTTCAGTCCATGAGGATATTATTTTTTTCTTTACTCCTCTAACTTAACTAGTTTTTAAATTGATTCCTTATTGTTTTATTTACCTTTTGTTTTCGTTATTTTCAATAAGACTTATTTAATTTTCACATTTCATTATGTTTCTCCATTATATACCAAGACTGAGTTTTTCTCCACTCTTTAGTTTGATCATACTTGGTTTAACCATTTATATATTGTTGAAAAACGTGGCGGTAGCCTTAAAAAACCCTAAACCATCTTCCATTGTAAACTTATGGATCCATATGGAACACAATCTATTCCTTACCACTCTTTCATTACAATATCCATATGGAACACAATCTATCCATTTATCAAAAATAAATCTCTTTCATCAAAGGTCCTAATGCCTTTTTATTACTCTTCCACTATAATGATGTTATGTTTTATAACTTCTTTTTGTATTCATTTGTCCTATATTCGTCTTCTTATCATCAACAATATATAATTCTAAAAGTTATTGATTCTTTATTACATATTTCTTTATTTCCCTTTACTCTATCAATTGATCCTGATCACCATACTTATAAGCAATATGCCTTTGCTCTCAATCCAATAACTCACTCATTACTTTTCCACCCAACTCATCCTTTAACTTACCAATTAACCTTTTTTCATTCTTTTGGGAAATAACTCCTCTTCTTACTAAAATTACTTGTATCATATAACTCCAATATTTTCTTCATATCTTTATAAACATCACCAGTTTTTATATCTAGGATTAAAACTTCAGATGTCCATACATACCAAAATGAAACATTTTCACCATACTCTTTCTTTAAGCCATTTATACAATAATCATACATCAATATCTTTGATAAATCAAGGAACTGCGTTCCATATAAATTGTTTATCATTTTACAATACTTTCCTTTTTTCATATTAAAGCAGAAAAGGTTCTTGAAAAAAACCTCTTCTCTCTCAAAAACTTGGTTATTTATCAATCTAGAAGCTTTCTTTCCAAGATGTTTGCGAATCTAATGTTTTGCCTGTTTCTAACAATTTCTCCATAGTCCTTTCCAAATACAGCATTATTCATTAATTTATAAAAGTCTCTTCAAAATTTTTACTTTTTGTTATTTGCTCTCATATCTGTATTGAATTTAATATACTTTTTCATCCAAGGACTTTGTTTATAATTTTTAAAACTTCTATGAATTTAGCTACTCTCACCCAGCAGGATAAATATTGTCTCAAGTTCCTTTGATGCAAACATTCCCTCTTATCATAAATGTGTTAATAACTTTTCGGTTGATTTCTTTAATATAAAACTTATGATAATCATAACATCCTTTGGGTTTCTTTCCACATGCAAAAGGGAAGATCTTTTATGCTTTATTATGAAGATTACTTGGGTACTTCAAATCAACTTCAAAATAATAACCTTCTTCCTCCTATTCAATTCCTCATGAGAAAAATAACAATATTCATCAAAAGCCTTTTCATAATCCATTTTTCTTCCACCCACTCTAATTTTACCATACAGCAGAGATTGAGACATTGCCATCCATACAAATTATTAGCATCAAATACATCAAATAATTATTATCTTTCTTTCATCTTATTAATTTGGAGATATTTATTATTTTGCTTTAGCATATTCTTTTTGAACATAACTGTGATATTCACCTCTCTTAACTTCTCAATCATTTCTCTTAAAGCATTCTACATCCTGATTTAATCAATATCTTGTTTGTCATTTTCAACATGCACTCCAAAGCTAACCAGAGCTGTGAAAAATAGTGGGCAGGATTATCCATCAACAATTTTTATTATGACAGAGTTGATCTAAATGCTTCAAACACATCAGCTACAATAAACATCTGTTTTTAGATACAATCATATATCTCCAAGGTTCTTTATCTTAATATTTTCCAAATTTCTTTTGCGTGTTTATATTTCCTTATCACTCTATCTCTTCTTCATAAGGTTATTATAAGAAACTTTCTTTGAAGGAAGTTGTGTTTCTTTAAATCTCATAAAGAATTCATATAATCTAAGGAAATAAATTCCCTTCCTTGTAAGAATTTCTCTTTACTTTTGAATTTCATTCCTTGTTGAATTTCCTTCTGCGAGTTAGAATTCCCTCTTTAACCAGAATTTCATCTATAATCAGAATTTCCTCTTTAGTTAGATTTCACTTCATTGTTTGAATTTTCTTTACAAGTTAGAAATTTCATCTTCAGTAAGAATTTCTTCATTAATTCCTCATTAATTAGAATTTCCTCTTTTACTTTGAATTTCTCTCTTTTAATCTGAATTTCCTCTTTAGTTAGAATTCCTTCTTTTGGAAAGAATAATTAAGATTTGGAAAAGAAGCCTGTGGAGCTTAGATTTGATGCTATTGGCTAGTGGTGTTTCCCATAAACTTGTAGAATCTAGAAACTAATTTACGGGAGTTATAGGTTTTGTGAATATCATTTTTTGCAAAATTGAAAATACTTTTGACTTGTGTTTGTTATGCATGAAAATTCCCTGTGTTTTTGAAAGTTCATTTATAAATTAGATGTGTATCATAGTTGGCGCTGTTGTAAGAAAGACTGAATAAAAGAAGGTAATTTTATAATTAAATTACAACAGGAATGAGACGGGACCTCTATATTTACCAGTAAGATGACAATGATCCCTAACTTTAGACTCCTCAATTTCCTCCTCACAAATATGACAAGATATTGTTCTTTCTAAAATTCTAATTTTTCTTCTTTGGTTAATTTCCATGTTATTGTTTCTTTTCATTTAATTTCAGTTATCTATACAATCCTTTTTCTAATCGTTTTACAAACTCTTGTGAAGATTTTTTTCCACGATAATGTTCAAGTTTATTATAGTTTTCTCAACAGATGATTTGATATTAATAACAAAGCCCACAAGAATATGTTTTGATATTATTTGTATATGATCTTTTGGATTAGGAGAAGCAGTATTTATCTTTTTAAGGGGATACACTCAAAATCAGCGTTATGATCACGAAATGGGTGCATCATAGATTTATTATAATCTTCAAAGAAAAATCTTTTCCAACCAGTTTAGGCATTGTTAATTACACTGATTATGATTACTACAATATATATCTTTGTATTGAAATGAATTAAGACATCGCTTACAAGGATATATTTTGTTTGCTGTTCTGAATACCTGAGAGAGATTAATCTTGATAAATTATTGATGTATGTTGTAATTGCTGAATTCTTTCCAACACTTAAAATATAAAAGATCAATGTGTGTTCTTCATTTTTATGTTGTTTGATTTTTAATATTTGAACTTTGTTGTATCCGTTAATCCATATACTTAATAGAAAGATTATTCTTTTTCTCAAATTTAGGAATATCGTTAGTGGCATGAATTCTAAAATCTTTAATGTCCAAGGTCTCTCATATTTCAATATATTGTTTACTCTTTGAATTTACATTTTGGTGGATGTAAGTGAAGCAAGAACAGACCAGAGAAAACATTATTATCATTGTTCTTAATATTAACAAACTGCCTTCTTTAGTTTTATTTCTTTTTGGTAAATTCATATAAGAAGAAAGCTTTAAGAGGGTTTTGATTTTAGGAATGTAAAAAAGATGATTTTTTTAATAATTGAAATCACTTCCTTACCAATGTAATGTCAACATCCTCCCTCTTGTCTTGATAAGTTTCTTCATAACCCCACTATTCAAAAAAATCTTGAAATGATGTTATAAAATGAAGATCTGTTCTTCATATAAGATTTTGTTCTTCATTCTTGTCTTTCATATTCACTTTTCCACTCCCATATAAACTTAATTTTTTCTTTCTATTTAATGTCTTTTAATATATCTTTTTTCAACATCAGGTTTCACTATTTCAATTGATTCAGCTATTGATGATGAAACCGGGTCTCCAAATTTTGAAAAATCCTTATTTTTATATGCCCTTTAATGCGCCATCAGTTTTCAATATTCGATATCTCCACAAACCATCGGTTTTTGATTGAAGATGTCTATTATAACTACTCTCAAAAATCCTTTGCAGAAGATAATCACAATGTTTTCTTTCCAACTTCAAGAGGAGATATTTTATGAAATAGAATTAAATGTGCTGTTTGTTTGGTCGGAGTGTTTTTCTATTAATGTTCTATATTCGTGATTACAAACATCGCAGTACGTTGTATTCACCATATTTATAGTAATAAAACTTTGCATGAAACTAAAATTTTCTTGATGAAAATTTCGTTTTATTTTACAGGTGAATCTGTTGCTTAACTAAATTTTTTGATGAAAATTTCGTTATTTTACAGGTGAATTCTCTGCTTAAACTAAAATTTTGATGAAATTGTCGTTTATTTTACAGGTGAATCTGTGCTTAAACTAAAATTTTCTTGTATGAAAATTTCGTTCTGATTTTACAGGTGAATCTCTGCTTTAAACTAAAATGTTTTCTTGGATGAAAAATTTCGTTTATTTTTTACAGGTGAATCTGCTGCCTTAAACTAAAAATTTTCTTGATGGAACAAATTTCGTTGATTACAGGTGAATCTCTGCTTAAACTAAAATTTTCTTGATGAAAATTTCGTCTATTTTAAGGTGAATCTGTGCTTAAACTAAAATTTTCTTGATGAAAATTTCATCAATTTACAGGTGAATCTGTGCTTAAAACCATTTTTATCCTCCAACTTTTTCACTTAATAAATACAATGTTTCAAACACAAAAGACAATGTTCAATCAATTGCTCTTCATGTTTAAAGATTACTGAGAAATATGTCAAGGCATGTTAAAATTGAAACAAGATAAATATACGAACTATTGGATAAAACAATTATGGCGAATGAATGAGTTCTTCAATTTAACTTCAGTGAAGGCTTTAGGTATACCTGGAAGAACATCAATTAAAGTAGCTCTAACAAAAGTTTTCTCCTCTCCTTCTGGCATAAAATTCAAAAACTAGAAAAAGCAATGAACAAGAAAAAGTATCAAAAAATAAAAACCTTTCTGGATTAAGCTTTAGAAAGAAAAGATAAGACCATCTGTAATATGCAAGAGAAATTTGTATTTTTTTCAAAACCTCAAAGATATTAAATTCCTGATTGAAAATAAAGGATGTTAAACCATTCAGCGTGAATGACAGTTTCGTTCAATTGTAGTTAAGGATCATTTTAAAATTACTTTATATAAAAAATGTAGCAGTTGTTTTTTTCAATTGTTAAGAAAAAAGTATATAGAATTGATGGTAATGTAAATATAAAATATGTAATATTCAACTGAAGATTTTGAAGATTATGAGATGATTATGATACCGGAGAGTTTTGCATTCAAAACGATGGTTATGATTACCGAGAGTTTGTGTTCAAACGATAGTTATGAAAGTAATAGATGATTCTGAAAGTATCGAGATGATATCGAAATGATGAATTCGTTTAAGTAAAGTTTTACTTTATAAATATGATAGTTTACTCGATTTGAGCCTCTTGAATTCCCTGATTCCATTTATACAAATTTAGAATGTTCCTGCGTGTGAAAGACGGGCGATTAAACACAGAGTCAAAAGCCTATAAAACAATATATTCTGTGATCATCTTCTAATTATGTATATAAAAAATATAAAAAGGAAACATATTCTTTAGATTTACACAAAAAATGAATACTTACAAGATTGATTAGAGAAATGAATGGTAAAGTATGAGGGTGCATAACACACCTTTCCTATTACAAGGAAGAAACTGAACGTATTAGAGAAATTGCAAGGTTGTATATATTATTCATGGATGTATTTTCAGGAAATATCAACCACAAGATATTGCATAAATAAATAATGCGAATTATCTTGAAATTAAAACTGAAACTTAGTAAATAGAATTGGAGTTTTAAAAAAGCCAATATAAATTAAATAACCTGTTTTTCCAAATATAAATGAATAATTTTTTACCCATTTGGGAAAATAAGATAAAATTTAACAACCATAAAAATCTCCCAAATTCTTAAGATGCCTCATAGTGTGGTTCAAGTGGATGTTGGAAAAAACCAATTATATTGCCCTCACTCCAAAACTTTTTTAGATTATGATACTTTAATAATTTTCACAAAGTTCGAGTTTTAACCAGATATCAACTACTTCTCACCAAGGTTTTTAATGCTGGACTTCAAAAAGAGATTAATCGGTTTATTTTTAAACTTCCAAAAAAAAACCTAAATTTTAACATTTGAAGATATAATACAACTATTTTGTTGATACACAGAGAGTAAAAAGAAATCAAAACAGATAACTGTATTCAGTGATAAAATACGGATGATATTACCGTCTCCCCAAGATTTTGGATAAATCCAAAAGAACCTCGTTATCTTGATGATTGTGTTAATGAGAGAAACCAAACGTAATGGACAGTACTACACAAGAGGGAGACATTCTTCTTGTAATGTTATTTACTTAGTCAATCGTACTTTCAACTTCCTCGTCGTTCATCAGAAACAATGCTAACTACTTTATTTTATTCAGTATTTCAATAGATATTTAAACAATTTTTGGAAGGACAATGTCTCTACATATATAGGTTAAAAAGGGAATTTGGGTATTACATGAAACACACGAAACTGAAAAATATTAAATATATTGATGGAACAAGTGAGATATTAAATGATATTTTTCAAAAAAAGCTAAAGAAAAAGAGCAAGAAGATTTAGGGAACATGCAAGAGTTGGTTTCAAAGTTGCAAAACAACAGGAGACATAAGAAGAAAGCAGACCAAAAAAATAACGGGTGAGAAGCATGTTGAAAGAAAACAAGAGAAAATTTTTAAACACTTTTAAAAACTTCCCAAGAAAAAATTAAGGATGGTTTCCACAGTTCCACAATAAAATATACTCCGAGAGAAAGCTCCAAGTGTAAGAAGATTTCAGTCAAATGCGGAGGAAGAATTAGAGCATATAGGAGATTAGAATATGTGATGAAGGATTATTTTCACAACTGGCGAAAGATTTTGAATCGACCCCTGATTTATGATGTGATGCTCTTCAAAACAATGAATATTCAGCGGATGTCAAAACCCAAAGCAGGCTCATTCCAACAAACAATCAGCAATATTTCATCTTGTTCAAGAAAAGGTATTGCATATTTAATGATGATTTAAGGGTTCTTGAATTCTGCTCGACCCCTGTCAACTAACTCCGAGATTAATGTTTCTTCTCACAAGATGGAGACAAGGCTTCAACTGTGAGGATGAATCAAATTTTATTGATAAACCCATTGGATATAGAGATAAAATATGATGATAAAGTATATATTGATCTGCTGAACTCTGGTTGATTTATAGGAGTTATTCTTTCTGGTAAAAGTAGAAGAATGAGAGGAGAAAACACATTATTCAGGCTTTAAGTATCCTTGGTTCAGGTGTTAAGTTTTCTTCCAAATGCCCATCACATAGTAATAGACTGTTATTGTTTAGGCAGTAAAGAAGGCTGGAAATAACAATTGTTTTTTAATGACAGCATCAGCCATTTTAGACCAGTGATGGAACTGAAAATAATAATAAACATCAATATAAAGAATTTTATCTCATATTAAATAAGATGAAAGCACAATCCTTAGTTTCAATTTCACAACAAGGACCACACATCTCATTCCATTACCCACTACAACTTGACCACAACAGAATATGAGGCATCTTTATTGTCCATTGGAAAACTTATAATACCTTATTTAATATAACTGATTAAAAAATGACAAGTTTTAAGTTATATCCGGGAATGGAATACAACAAACGATAACAGTCTCAACCGGAGCATATAGATTTCTCAAATATCTTCCGAAATTGCTCGTCTATGAAATAACAGGGTGATGAACCAAAAAATATTGTCATAGACATTCAAAACATACTTCAAATCACGATTGAAACTTAAAAATAACTACAAGGTTTGATTTCACCAATTGATAATTTCATTTAGAGAGTTATTGGGTTTCTTCCTTCAAAAAAGATTGAAACTAATAATGGGACGTTTTTACATGATAATGCATTCAAATATCCTTAGGAATAAATTCGGTATTAATTCACTGTGATGATTGATGGTGCTTTATAATGATGGAATAAAAACAAATACAATATTTTCATTCAGCGCATACTCAACCCCAATTGGTTATAAATTCAATATGGAACCCGAAAAATTTTTATCTCCCTGTGTCAGGAAAAACCATGTACACAGAGTAATTTAGGATACCCGACCAAGATATCGTATGATTTCTTTTAATGGAGAAGTTATATCCACAAAAAATTCAGAATCGCTCGCTGCTGGGCAAACCCGGCGCGGTCCCCGATGCAACTACGGCCGCTACTCGGCCTCTGTCCCTCACATGTCGCCATCGTCTCCGTCTCCTTTCGAAACACGCGCTCAAACTCCCGCGTGTCACGAGACT
>CM068952.1:60281757-60295893 GCA_035128595.1 Eptatretus atami
TTCTAATACCCCCGGCACCCGCTCGCCTTGAGACTCCATTTTGTTTCTCGTAACGGATTAATTTAGCTCGCTCATAATTTGGAGGGAATCGGGGGTCGCTCTACTCACCCCTGAACCGATTCCCGTGAATTTAGCTGGAGACGGACCTCTTCTGTCTTTTACTTTCAGTGCCTGATTAATTCTTTATTGTTTGCATCATTTGATTGATTTGAATTTATTTATTTTTACCACAGGAAATAAATATACCATCAGAGATGGGGAATCCCCCCGCCATTGAAACGAATTGGAAATCAGTATAAGCGGTGTTTCCACTTATTTACAAAAAAACATTTTTTTTTTTCAAGATGCCGCCCACGTCGGCACAATCCTTGGATCCGGCCATGCCCCAAAATTGCATAGGGTTCTTCCTTTTCAGTGGTACATGTGTGCCCAAACTTCAAAATCAATATGGCGAAAAAACATTTTTTCAAGATGGCGCCCAGTCGGCCATCTTGGATCCGCCACGCCCAAAAATCAATTAAGGTTCTTCCTTTCAGGGGTTGGTGCATGTTGACCCAAATTTCAAATCGATTATGGCGTTACCAGTTATAGTTATCGCACTCACAGCTAAGATGGAATAGGCAAAGCCGAGAGACGAACGTAGAATTTCTACATGTCGCTTCTTAAATATTATCAAATGAAAACCGTCTTTTTGCTATTGAAAAAATAAATATAACCTTAAACATTACTCCACAACAACAAACTTACACCGCCTAGAACAGGATCCATCTACAAAAAAAAATATTTACTCAACATTCCTTCACACAACCAAACTACACCGCAAGAGAACAGGATCTCATCTGCAAAAAATGAAATATTACCTTAACATTACCTTCACAAACAACAACTACACCGCCTAGAACAGGATCCTCATCTGCAAAAAAAAATTACCTCAACATTTACTTCACAACAAACAACTACAGCCGCCTAGAACAGGGAATCTCATTCTGAAAAAAAAATAAATACTAGAAAGTGAACGTAGTATTCTCTTACATTCGCTTCGTGACTTTACCTACAACTTGTTTCACAACGTATACGCAGATTCCGGTTACTTGCGAATTCGCGATCAAATAACGTAAATCACGATTAAAAATATTTTTGATGATGCGGGAGATATCTTTATTAAACAGTTGGTGGGATTGGGAGGAAATATACACCATGTCTTGATATTATTTGTCTTTCATGTCTCCGACAATGCCTTTATCGCCCCGGCATGCACCATTTCCCATGACAAAAACCGGAAACAAAAAAAAAACTAAGAAGAAAAAAAAAACGGAAGCAAAATGGTCATAGCCAACGACCACGGATTTGCAAACCAATTGCCAGGTTATTGGTTGTTCTTAGTTGTTTTCCTATTCTCTGATGTCACGCGTTAAGTAATATTCACAAGATAGAAAGTAAAACCCCAATCGTTGTTTATAACCACCGCGCAGCGTTTAAAAAACAACCGGAAGCAAAAGGTTATAGCAACGACACGGATCCAAATAGGCCAGTGGTATTATGTGTTGTTGTTGTTGTTTCTATGTCTCACCGTGCAACGCGTTTAAGTATGAAGCTCACGCGTTTGCTAATATGGGAAAAGGCAAAAGCCTAGAAGCGAACGTAGGAATTCTTCTACATTCCGCTTCTGACTTTACATAAAACTTGTTCACAACTGTATAACTGCCAAACTATAAACCGTGGTACATGTTAAGCGCCCACCACAGGCTGATATTTTTGACGGCAATTCCGGCTAACTTCGGCCTGGATTCGGGATCAGCGATCAAATAATGAAATCACGATCAAAAATATTTTTTGATGATGCGGGAGATTCTACTTTATGAAAAATTAACTTTGGGAAAAAAATAATTAATAGATAAATAAAGAAACGATTCAACTTCTGGTCAAGAATAAAAAGAAATTAAAAGCCGGAAAGAGTTCAAAAATTCACTCCCGGTAATGTTAAATACAAAATAAAATACTTCCTTGTCATGAAAAAAATCACTTTCGGAAGGAAAAAATTAACGTTGTGGAAAAAAAAAAATGAATAAAATAAATAACACTTCGGTTCATGAATCTCCCGGCATGCATCATTCCCCATGACCAAAAAACCGGAAACAAAAAAAAACAGAAGCAAAAAAAAAAACGGAAGCAAAATGGTCATAGCCAACGACACAGATTCACAATTGCCAGGTATTGTGTTGTTTTTGTTGTTTTCCTATTCTCTCATGATGCACGCGTTAAGTAATATTCACAAAGATAGAGAAATAAAACCCAATCGTGTTTATTACACCGCAACAGCGTTTAACAACAACCGAAGCAAAAGGTCAATAGCCAACGACAACGGATGTCCAAATAGCCAGGGTATTGTGTGTTGTTGTTGTTGTTTCCTATTCTCTCATGTGCACGCGTTAAGATTGAAAGCCACTGCGTTGCTATAAATGTGGACGCCCACCCAGGCGGCACGGACGACGGGACAGCCGGACGACGACCGCGTGACAAACAAATCCCCCTTCCGCCACACGGCGGGGGATATAAAAAGTTATTTTTTATTTATTAATAAAATTCCTTTGTTGACTTTCCAACTTTGGTCCATGTTTGTCCTTCCTTCCATTGATCCCTCATTGTACCGAACCTAGATAGACTGGAGAGGTAATACCCCAAACGAAATTTACCTGTAATAGTCGGCACCCACCAAGCACGGAGTTAAACGCACGGCCGCCTAATTAAGATCTAATCAAGATAGGATTGGTGCTTTGCCGAGGGCGCGCTTCCCCGTTCAGGAAACCACGTGACCGCTGGTTGAAACGGCAAAATTAGACGGTGGACACTGGAAACTCGTGGTAAGTGAGGCGTTCGTGGGTTAAAAAGCAAACCCACCGAATCACGAAGTTAATCTGAGCGGTGGCTCCAGTCCGGCTCTTCCGAGGACCAAACGGGGATTTGAACCCCTCATAATATACTCGGTACCGTGCCTAAACAATATAAAATATAATATATATATGTAAATATGTTTGCATGTCCAGAAATAATAGTAAAGGTTTTTTTTCTGGGGAGATTGAACAACATGCTTGAAATGGCAGACGAGCTCAAAAGCCGGCTCGGAGGGAAAAGTAGTGTTTATGAAGGAATCGAGCCGAGGGTCGAACGTTTGATAAGCATCGGGAAAAAAGTTTCTCTCATCCGAAATTTCTTGAAATCACTCAATTTTCATTCGATGATTTGAACTTGAAACGGATTTTCATATCACCTAATGGATTCAACCACCAACTATTTTGAGGTCACATCAGCCAAAAGGTTCAAACATCATCTATAAATTCCAGCAATCTCTTGTGGTGTGTCTGTGTTGTGGTGGTGGACGCTTGTTCTCGACAACCTCTTGGTCCGATCTTCAATTGAAACTTGCCAGGTATATTGCTGGGACCTGAGGATGTGCCTTCAAGGTTTGATATTAATCGGACAAGTGCTTCCCAAGTTATGGCCATTTATTATACCCAAAACCCAATGGCAAGACACGTTGTTGTGTGGGCGGGGCCAATGGGGAAGGGAACACAGGCCCGTTCCCCATTACGGTTACAACGTACGAGGGCTCCGTGAGAGTGATGACTTCGTGTATTTCTAATAATTTTCTCGATTTTCTTCATGCGCATTTATAGATAAACCACAATGCCCCCAATTATGGTCGTTTCATATTAGACGGTGCATAAAATTTTTGGGGAACATCAGAGCTGGTATGCTCTGAACCAGGAAGTAAATTATATTTTTGCACGATTTTTTTTTGGTGCCTATTCCTAATAATTTCTCGATAGTATGCGCATTTATAGATAAACACAATGGCCCAAGTTATGATCGTTTCATCTTAGACGGTTTATAAATTCGGGAACATCAGAGATGCTGATGCTCCGAAACCAGGGAAGTAAAATTTTTTTCTCTCTCTTCTTTCTCTTTTTGATTTTCCTTTGCCACGACATTGCGAAAAGGTAAAAAATACGTTGCGCTATGACAATTGGGTATTAAACTAAATTGCGAATAATCGTAACTGTGAATAATATCGAACTTCCGGGTTCATGCACGTAACGGGCACGCTAGAGAGCAAAGAAACGGGCCTGTGTGGTTTATTTAATTATTATTTATATGTATTATTGTATTTATCGTATTTTATATATATATATTTTTTTTTTTACGGCACGTACTAGTACGTAAAATTTCTGAAACCCTAAATTTCTGAGAAGCCATTGGAGTTTCAATCAGATCTCACAGAAGGACCACTTCCAAGGAGGGAAAACCCGTCTGTCTTTCCCTTTTCCCCATGATAAGCCCCACCCCTTCCCCCCCCCCCGAAAATGGTTCACTTTTCACCATGAAAAGGGCACCCATTGTCTATGACACATCCAGTCAACATTTTCATTCATTTCCACATCGTGCTGTTTGTCGATCTGACTCTGTTGTTCGACACAAGGTTTGTCGAGGTAACTGCAACCTGTTGCTAGTGTTACTTGGTAAAATAAATAATTTGTCAATTATTAAATTAATTTACACGAGGAATCCAAAAGAGATGTCGGGATGACCTTGCATGGCGTCAGGGTTACCCCAAATTTCCCCAAAAAACCTTGTTAAATAGCCTTTTGTTGTGACCATCCCCACCTGCTTATTCATTCATTTAAATGTTTACACCTGTTGAACTTAAGGAAAGAAACTTGAATTCTCATCTGCAAAATGGAAAAGGGTAGTTTGGACTTTCGATACAATTAATCATTTATATTCGTCCATAAATAATAATAATCCAGATTAAAGTTCCCAATTTACATTGAACGAAGGAAAGTAACAAAGAATAAAAGGTTGAAACGATTGGGAAAAACAAAACATTAGTGGTTAACACCTGTAACACCTGATCATGAGGACGTACAAAGAATAAACCCTTATAAGCTTGATGTGGAGAACTTCCAACAAGAGTTAACAACAAACACAGTAATGGGATTCAAGAATCCCAAGTTTGAGAAACAAAATAGAAATTCCAGTTCAGTTTACACTTTATAAAAAAAATGAATCGTGTGGGTGGTTTGAGTGTGTTTATTTGTTTGAGTGCTGTGTGTGTGTTGTTGTGTATGGTGAGGGTGTGTGGTTTGTGTGTATTATCTGTTGTGTGCGCTGTGTGTGTGTTGTTTGTGGTGTCCCACTCATTTTGGTAAAGGGTCATGTTGTTCGAGCAAGTTGGAAGTTTTCTTGTTGCAGAGTTCGTTCCGAGGCTCTTTTCAGGATCATCACTGAACCCCATTCGCCTCCAACTCTCTTCCTTTGTAGTAAAAATATAAATTCCCACAGTGATGTTTCAAAGATCTCAGTGTGAGTTCTTCTTCATCACTCCAGTTGCTGCACCCAATCCACTGACACAATGTCGGACACTCTTCAACTTCCAGGTTAAATTTTGACCTCACTGTTTCCATATCCCGTATTTGGTCATTCCCTGATTAACACGGTTTTCACATCGAAATCGCTGGGTCCTCGCCACCTCTGTGTCTCTTCGTGTGTAATTTTTTGATGACGAGAAAAATTTGATAAATCAGCAAATGCCTTGTTACACACAGAACCACTGGTGGCGGTTATCCCCGGAATGTACTCGTTCATTGTTTTTGTAAAGATGATGATGAGGAAAATGTCTTGTTACAAACAGAAACACTGGTAGGGTTATCCCGAATGTTTCGTTCATGTCATGTAAAATTTGAGTGATTGAGTAAATGCCTTGTACAAACAGAAACACTTGTGGGTTTATATCCCCGGAATGTTTTAGATGATAATATAAACCTGATGAAAGAAGAAAAGGCATTCGATCACAAGAACATTGTAGGGGTTACCCCGGAATTGTTACTCGTTCAGTGATGTAAAGATGGATGATTTGAGTAAATGCCTGTTACCACAGAACACTTGTAGGGTTTTATCCCCGGTGTGTATGTTTCGAGACGATTAAGATGATGAATCGGCAAATGCTCTTGTTGACACAGAAACACTGGTGGGTTTATCCCCGGAATGTACTCGTTCATTTCGAGTGGAAGATGATGAATGAGTAATGTTTGTTACACAAATAGAACACTTGTAGGGTTTATCCCCCGAATGTATTCGTTTCATGTTCATGTAAATTTGATGATGGAAATGCCTTGTTGCAAACAGAACACTTGTAGGGTTTATCCCCGGAATGTGTTTTAGATGATAATATAAAGCCTGATGAAGAACAAAGGCATTCGAAGCACACGAACACTTGTCGGGTTTAATCCCGGAATGTATCGTTCATGTCGAGGTAAAGATGATGTTGAAAGTAAATGCCTGTACACCACAGAACACTGTATGGTTCTATCCCGGGTGTATGTTTCGATGACGATGTAAAAGAATGATGAATCGGCAAATGCTTTTTGTGTGCACAACAGAACCACTGGTCGGGTTTATCCCGGGAATGTACTCGTTTCATGTCGATGAAAGATTGTGATTGAGTAAATGGTCTTGTTACAAACAGGAAACACTTGCAGGGTTTATCCCAGGATATGTCTCCGCATCATGTCGATTGTAAAGATGATGAATCAGCAAAACCCTTCGAGCAACGAATATTTGAAGGGTTTCTTCCCCGAATGTAATCTTGTATGACGATAAACATTTGATGAAGTAGTAAAAGTCTTTGTTACACACACAGAAGAAACTGTTTAGTGTTTCTCGTTTCCTTGGATCTGCTTGATCGCCTTAAAACAACTTTTGTGGTTGTTGGAAGAAGACGCTGCTCGATTTGTGATTTACTGGGAAGAAGGGGCATTTGCTGATTGAAATGTCTATCTGTGTCGAACTGAGCAGAGTTGGTAAAATAAATTTCTTTTTCTGCAAAATACAATGAAACACAAAACGAACTTGGAAAAGCATCAGAAAATGATTTCATGACGAACCCCCCCGCCCCCCCAGCCCCCACAAGCCCTGTCGACCCTCTAAGACCCCGACATATGTATAATAATTTTTTTATGTCGTGAAGAAACTTTGGGTGAATGTTGTTGTCAAGTTCATTGAAATTTGTGTCTGTCTTTCGGGGAAGAAAGCAATACATATTTGGGGGTGTTGATGCAAATTCTCCAAAATTAGCATTAATGGGTTTGTGGGTGGCCAAAGAATTGAAAAAATAATGGTGACAATTAAACTTATTGAGATTTACTGAAAAAATTTTAATGTTTCTGGGATACAGCACAATGTATTGTTATAGCTCTTTTATGGGAAATGTACCTCAAATACAACATGATTATTACAGTTATGTGCAAACATGATCTATTTAATGACAATTTGCATTTTTAAATGGACTTGTATCCCTTGACTGTATTGGAAGGCTACCAGTCTGATAAGTAAAAAACAACCATTGTTCCACCAAACACAGATTGGCCTTCCAAATAATCTTTAATCTTCATTAGTGAATAATAGAATCACCTCGTATTTTATTTGGCTTATTAAGGGTTCCTGCATATAAAATAATTAATCCTGGTGCCCTGAAACGTCTGGCTGGAAACAAGAAGCCTAGCTTAAATGGAATGTGTGTGAAAATAATGCCAAAAACTCCCAGCAACCTTCAGGTCATAAATATTCCTTATCCCTGCAAAATTAAGCTGAATCTCCAGATGGCTACTTTGCCCACAAAGCTGTGAGTATATTTCCCTGAACCACAAAAATGTCGGTGGTGGCGTCAGCGATGTCTGGAGGATGGAACAGACAATAGTTCTCACTGAATACACGTAGGAATTTCAAAGTTCCATGTGCGTACAGCAGAATCAGAGGAGACTTCGTGGCTTATTGGCAAGCACCCTCTGAAACTCTCCAATATCAATTGTTCGTGTTTGCATATGTTTTTTTCAATAAATGACCCAAATATACAGAAGGAATGGAGAATTTCTTCGACAGGGGAAAACCCACCATAGACCTCACACTCGATTTTTTCAAATGGCGTTTCCAGACTTTGCTACGTCATGGGGATGAAAGGTTGTGGTCAAAGTTTGACCAGAATTGTTCGTGTATTTCTGAGGGAGAGAAAGAAAGAAATACCTAATTGGGGCACCCCCCCCCCCACACTACATCAGCCCGATTTTTTTCCATGCCTGTCAACAAACTTTGGTGCATCCAGGTTGATGAAGGTTGTGGTCAAGATCATCAAAATTGTGTGTGCAGTTTCCGAGAAGAAATTGCAAAAAAATTGAGGTGCACCAAATTGTTACAGAACAAACCCCGATAAAAAGCAATAACCCTTCCCCCTCTCCTCCAAGAGTATTCGGGGGAGGCTAAAGAGAGAGGGTAATCAGGATATTGCAGCCCTCAACCAGGACGTCTTTTGCACAGTGGTTCTGTGTCATTAATACAATTCAATTAGTGATTTGCATAATTAAGACGTATCCAACCCGTAATCGGACATAATGAGATCATACATTCCCACGAGCAAAACTCAACAGCCAAACGTATTCAAAACTACATAATCCCATCAATAGACCAACTCACATTTCAATGGTATGTAATGATAGAGTGCTCAGGTTTCAATTGGTAATAACAGACGTACTCACATTTTCATAATATGTATTAATAGACCGTAACTCAGCTTTCAACAGTGAAGGGTCTAAAGGTGTGAAAAACAAAAGGGGGTCTGAAATGTCCAAATGGTCTGAAGAGGCCTCAAGGTCTGGAAAAGTGTTGAAAAGTTCAAAGAAGGTGATATTGTTGTGGGCCGGGGCTTCGGTGGTGATCAACGACCACAAGGTGAGCAGTGGAGTCGTTCCCACCGAACATCCGGAATTTCAGTTCGTAACCCTTGGATAACTCCAAAGGTCACGGTTCCTACGGACCGTGGTACGCCCAATATTCGCGGCATAGGGGTATGGGTTAATTGCCTAATTCAATATACCTAAATACCCACGCGTTCCAACTACCGGGGAACCACACCGCTCGGCCGACTTGGCGAATCGAGTCGCTATCACCGACTCGGATCCGGGCCGTAACGGAGCGGAGTTACCAAAGCCGCGCCAGACCAAGAACAACTTACGCATGCACGGCCTGCTAATTCTCAAACCGCACCATGCTAGGCCAATGAGGAAAGCACAGAAAACGACTGGTACATAACAGGGGTTGTATTTTACAAGAATAATCAGGGAGGGGAACACCAAAAGGCAGATTTATCGAATAAGAAATGTAATGTACAAGGAACGAAAAAACACTAAACAGCTCTACTTAACAGACTGGGCCAACGACCAACACCACACCCACACCCCAAAAAGAAACATGGACCCCGGCTCTATTTCGGTGAAAGCCGCGGCCGGCCACTAACTGTCCGCTTCGTGCGGCCACACCGACTCCGAAACCACCCACGTAGGACACGAACCCACGACCCACGAACGAGCCGCTCAACCACGATCACCACTGTCTCAGACCGCTCCAGCCACGACCGCGACCGTCTGCCAGAACGCTCGTCGACAACCACAGACCGCGCCGCCAATCGCCACGATCACCGTCTGCCGAACGCTGGTCCAGACACCTCAGACCACACCGCATCGCCAGGATCACGGTTTCCCGAACGCTGCGTCCAGACAAACCACAGACCGCGCCACAATCTCCACTGATCACCATCTCCCGAAGGCTGGTCGAAGCAACCACAGACGCACAACGCAATCGCCACGATCAATGTGCTGCTCAACGCTGGTCCAGACAACACACTACCTCCTTCTGAGAAGGGAGGGGTTTCTTCTCCCCCGCGCCACTCGGCCTCCTGATTGGAGGTGGGTTGTCAGGCGACTCGTGAGCGGCCTCCCGATTGGCTGGGGCGCACGTGGTTGGTGCTCGCCTCCGCTCATTGGTCTGGAGGAAACGCTGTCTGCTCCTCCTCGAGCGGAGCTTCGACCCGAGGCGACGAAGGCTCCGCCCACGTCCTCAAGCCAAAACACGTGCCGTAATGCGACCGGGTCGGTGCAGGCGATGGCGCGCTGTTGTTGTCTGATGTAGTAGTAGTTGTGTTGTGAAAAGATCTAATAAAACCTGAGCTTACAATAATTCGTAGCGCACACTGTTAATTCCCATTAGACAAAGGGGGATTCTAACTGAAACCCACATACTCTATTCCGAGAAATAACTAAGCTGAGGGACTCTGGCTGTTTTGTGCACAGGTTGCCAAATCCATAACAATATGTCTAAAAAAAGGTCTAAATGGGTGTGAAGGGGTCGGGAAAGTAGGCCTTAACAGGGTCAAAATTGGCATGATAAAAGGGTCTAATGGTCTAACAGGGCCAACAGTGGTGTCAAGGCTGAAGCTGCAGTCAATAAATTTTAAGCTCATGTGAGAAATAAATTAACTCGGAGTGTAACACAGAAACAATCGGCCAAATGACCTCCTCATGACTGCTTTAAAAGCCTATTAGACGCACGGGTAAAAATCTGATCGTGAGAAAGATGTCACGGAATTAAACTTGGAGCTCAAAGCAGTGAGTCACAAACAAAAACACTTTTCATGTTTATTTCTGTTTTGAGAGATGGATGACCTATTTCATGCTGCGAGACTTTCTTCCTCCCTCTTCTTCGACTTCTCAGGGTGGTGAACGACACTTTTTTTCTTCCATTGACGCAGCTTACAGTGAATCTCTCAGCAAAGCTTGGGTTGGGCAGAGAAAAGCTCCACCAGAACCGTGTCCTTCAAGGTTAGGGGAAATCTACACTGAAAACGTCAAATTTAACAACTCGTTACCCTCACCGAAGGAGAAGGGTTTGCTATTTGGGTCCGTTCCGTTACTGGTGAAAAAATTATTTTTGCCAAGTTGTTGATTCGTGACTTTGTCTGTCTGTTTTTTTCCTGTTTCTCGCTGTTTGTTTGTCACAAGATTTTTGGGCCACGGGTTTCAAGCAATCGTCTTTGAATTTTTTTGTGTGTGTCGGTAAACCAGCCAAGGACGTACCCAAAACTTGGTGAAGATCCGAATCCAGATCGGACTGAGAATTTTTAAAGTGATTCTCACCGTTGAGAGAAAGGGCCCAAAAACGATTTTAACACAATATCCAAAAGGTTTGGATGGATTCACAGCGAAAATGGTTGGACAGGTTGGGAGTTGCCACGACGAAGAATGTTTCAAATTTCTGAGAGATGGGGCCAAAAAACTATGAAGAGCATTGATATCTCCAAAAATTATGGACGACTTATGACAAACGGGGTGGAAGAGTTGTACGGGAGACAAATTTAAACTGTACAGCCTGGCGTGGTGGCTCTCCACCGAGTGCTGTTCCACTTTGTTCCAAGTGTCACTCCGTGAGTGATTTTTCAGTTGTTTATCTTGCCAAAACGAAGTTTTTGCAAAGATATGTTAGTCAGCTTGTATGGTTTTTTTATTATTATTTTTTTTTTGTCTGTAATCACGTATAAAAAAATTCTGCAGAGGCACATTATCATTGGAAATTTTTGTAACTTCGCATATCAGAGGCCTATAGAGGTCCCTTTTCAGCACACAAAATTTTGTAAGGTCAAGGCAAAGGTCAAGGTCACTTTGCGCAAATCAGGGAGTCGACGGAACCCTTATTTTTTTGAGTAATTTTGATCGATCGTTCTTCAAACTTCATGGGAATATTGATTCATGGGTCTGGCACTCAGCTGATTAATTTTTGGTGGCGGATTGCCTTGGACCTTCATATGTTTTTTTTTTTTTTGTCTGTAAATCACGTATTTAAATCACTCTTGCAGAGCACAGTTTTCATTGGAAATTTTTGTAACTTCGCATATTCAGCAGGCCTATGGAGGTTCCCTTTCAGCGACAAAATTTTGAAGGTCAAGGTCAAAGGTAAAACAAGCGTTCACTTTGTCGCAAATCAGGGGAGTCGACGAAACCCTTATTTTGAGTAATTTTAATCGAATCGTCTCCAAAACTTTATGGGAATGTAGGTATATGGTCTGGCGCTCAGCTGATTCGTTTTGGTGGCGATTGGCCTTGACCTTCATGGTTAGCGCCTGAGTTCAAACATATTGACCCCAAGGTCAAATTTTTTCAAGTTTAGGAACCATATCGTTGTAGTACCTCAAATTTGAACACCTCGATGAGTCTTTCTAGATATGTCAAGCTTGAACATTATGACGTCATTTGGTGATGTTATGAGGCAAAAACAGTTATTTTCATGGTTACTCTGTTAGAACGGATTCTCATCGGATCTCTCGTAGGCAGATATTCCTCAAGGGTCGTCGTGGTGAAGCAGCTCTGTTCAACCTCAAGTGTTTTCTGACTTTAAAGAAGTCACACTGTGTCACCTTTGGCAAAGATACGGGTCACCCTAAGGGACATTGTTTATTATCTGCCAAAAACGAAGTTTTTGCAAGATATTGTTACGGCCTGGAAATTCGCAAACACCATAAGTCCCGTAGGTGAGTATTTCTTAAGTACATGTTAGTTAGCCCAAACCCTTGTATAGAGGGAATTAATGTGATTCATTCGGGCTGCGATCTTTGAGTTAGGCGTTTTTCTGTTCTACTACTAATTTGTTGTTTGATCAGCAACAACAACAACGCCAGCCACAAACTTACTTCACACTCGGCTAACGCAAACCTCACATCACGGCATCCAAACAGCAAGCCATGGCCGGCACCGCCGAAACCCTCACCACCTTCTCCTACGGCCATTCCCCCCACCTGCTGGACCGAGCGTCGAAGCTGTCTTCAGCAGACACGCGAGACCGCGAGTGCAGATGCGGGGTTTTTCTGAGAGAATTGGATCAGGATGATACGCCCACGATCTGACCACCCAAATTCAGGAAGCGCGGGGCGGCTTGCCCCGCCTCCAGACGCGCCTGACGAAAATCGGGCATATGAAATTTGAGGATCAGAAGATACACGCCCCCTTTCTCCGTCCAATCGGCGAGCGTGGCTCCGCCCCTGAGTCGTTTGGATCCGAGAATTTGCATATGGTGGGTTCCCGAAGCCGATAAAAAGCGAGCGCAGTGAGGACTCAACCAGTGCGTGGAGCAGCAGAAATCGGTGAAGGAAGTGAGTTTGAGCAGTACGTGGAGGAGGTCGGTTGGAGCAGCAGATCGGTGTAGGAAGTCAGTTGGCTGGTCGTGGAGACGGAGCTCGAGGAGATCGGTGAGGCGAGATCGTGGGGCAGACGGCGCGGAGGCGAACGGCTGAGGTGGACCTGGAGGCTCGCGTCGCGGGAAGTCGAACAAGCCAGCCATACTCCCTCCCAAGAGCGATCAACAATTCTCCCTTTCCCCCGCCGCTGAGAGAGTGCGACAAGGGGCCCGTTTCCCACTGTACACCAGCAGGTTGCCCACCGAAACCGCCGTCCAGCGACATTCTGCGGCTCGCCACGAGGGCGCGGGTAGTAGGACCCTTCGGTCTCGTGGGCCTGGCCGCTCTTCCAGGTCCCACGCGCATAGGCCACGGCCCAGTCTGACTCCCTTGCCTTTGAGGGGTCTTTCTTGCTTTCGGGTTGAAAATGCGTTGTTGTGGCGCCGTGTCTTTAGGTAGTAACTGTATAAAGTGGTCCGTGTGTGTGTAGTCGGTGTTTAACTCCTTTTATAGTGCATTCTTTTGTTCTATGTGATATATGTGCAATCGTAATTGTGACGTAAATACGGTTGCGTATATGTGTGCTCCGCGTGCCGCGGAAATAAATGTGCATTGGTCGTGAACTGGTTTCCCCGTTTCGCTTCGTTCTTTTCTTTAATTGACCCTCCTCCTGCTTCACGTAAAGGGTTCGTAGTGGGTGCAAAACGGGCCCGGGTAAATAATCTGTAACCGCGAGGTCGACAAACACCGCTCGGTTATCCCGATAGTACGAACGCCCGCCCAAGCGGCTCGTAAGTGTCCGGAGTCGGACCTGCGCGAAGTGACGATCGGCCCTGGTTTACCATCCGCGTGGGTACTTAGGTAGTCCGAATTTGGCGAACAACCCTATTCCCTCCACATACGCGGTGGCGATTGGCACGATTGTGGTGATGGGTGCGATAAGCCCACCCGGGACTGGATCCGCGTTAGCGGGAGGGTCCGACTAATTTCCGTCCGGGAGGATGCTCCGGTTCGAGTCCAGCGTGACCGATCGCACGCCACGGCGCGAATTCGCAACACTGGTGTACAGGAGTGTGATTCAATCCCTC
>CM068952.1:60296126-60306652 GCA_035128595.1 Eptatretus atami
CACACAACAAGAAGAGAGATCAGTATCTCAGAAGTTTTTTTTCCTAATCCTCCCTCAATTTGCATGCTCTTCCTCCTTTCGCACAACTTTTCCAGGCTTCCCTCCTCAGTTCGTCCATTTTCTTCCCGTATTCCTTTCCTATTTCTAGCCATTCCTCTCTCAATTTTATCGTCCTTCCAGGGTTTCTCTTTAACTGGCCTGCCCTTACCTCTCGCTCCAGTAGCACCGACTTTTCCAGCATTCCTCCGTCCTTCCTCCAGATGTTCCTCTCTCTTTTATCTTCCGTTCTAGGCTTTCTCTTCCTGATTGCTGGTTCTTATCTCTTCCTTCAGTTGCTTTATTTCCAAATCGTGTTCGATTCTCTTCTTCAACTTTTTTTTCCATCCTCTTCCAAGTTCTCTCTATCCTGGGAATTACCAATTCGCTCCTCCCCATTCTCTTGCTTAGCTCGCTCGTCCCTTGTTCCACTTATGGATCCTCTTCTATTTCCCCCACTTTTCCCTCTAGTTCCTTGGCCTGTCTTGACTTCCAATAGTTCTTTCCGTTTTTCTTTTCGAGCTCGGTCCTCCTATCTTCTTCATTCTTCCAAAGCCCCGCAATGTCCGGCGTAGGCGCGCTTGACCTCGCCTGCCATGCCACGTGGTTTGAAACGATTGTTGGGAGCGCTCGCTCGTGTTACGCCATTCGAGCGCCATTCGCCGCGCCATAAAATAGCCGCTCGCTCCGTGCTGCGCTGAGGGGCGATCGCGCCGCCATTATGCGCACTCAGTTTGCCGATAAAGTCCGTGCTCCAGTGATATGAGGGTGAGCTCCCCGGTGACTTAAATTACAAAAAGTAGTACCATCCGGGCCATGGATTCAAAATTATATTACACATATACATTTCTACACCCCCGGCACCCGCTCGCCTTGAGACTCCATTTTGTTTCTCGTAACGGATTAATTTAGCTCGCTCATAATTTGGAGGAATCGGGGTCGCTCTACCACCCCTGAACCGATTCCGTGAATTTAGCTGGAGACGGAGAATTTGTTTCCCGCTCGCTGATACCACTGTTACGAGGAGGGATGGGTTTGTATCCCACGACCTGACACCAATGTTGCGAATTCCGTGCCGCCGGCGTCGTCGCGCAGCGTGCCACTTAATCTGAGATCGGCACGTCGCCACCGGACGGACAATTCAGTCGTGACCCTCTCGGAACAAGCCGGGAGCTAGTCACGGGTGGGTCTTCGCACTCACCATCGTGCCAATCGGCCACCCGCGTAGGTAGGGTTGTTCGCCAAACTCGACCTACCTAAGTACCCACGCGGATGGTAACCGGGCGATCGTACCTCGCCACAGGTCGACTCCGGACACGAGCCGCTTGGGCGGCCCGTTCATACTATCGGGATAACGAGCGGTGTTATGTCGATCTGGACAGTTCAGATTAATTACCGGGATGTTGAACCCACTACAAGCCCTTACGTGATGCAAGATGGAGATTCAAATAGAGAAAAGACGAAGCGAAACGGGCACAGTTCAAAAGCAAGCATTTATTTCGCGACACACGGAAAGCATAATATACTGCCATACAGAATGCACAAAAAGCAAGGCAAGAAGAACAGTTGACACCGACCTAACGCGACACACGGCAACACTTAACACTATTTACTTCACAGACGCGCCAACACCACATTTACACAAAAGCAAAAGAAGGAAGCCACCTCACAGACAAGGAGGCAGACAGGCCCGTAGGCCAAATGTGCGCGGGACCTGGAGGAGCGGCCAGGTCCGTGAGACCGGGGAGGTCTTTACCCGGTCCTCGTGACGCGTTGGCGGCAAGCGCAAATGTCGCGCCGCTGTGCCCGACTCGTGCCCCGGCGTGCTCGTTGGACACGTGGGGTGGGGGAGAACGGGGCCCCCTTTGCACATCTCAGCCGGATGGGGGGGAGGGGAAATTGTTGATACCCTCGGGGGAGGGAGTGGTGGCTGGCTGGGTCCGCGACGAGACGAGCGATCCCCACACCGCAACTTCGTCGCCGACCGCCGTCTCGTTGCCTCGGACCGAGCTCCTTGCCCCGACCCGCCGCTGCAGCTCCACCGCTGCGCGACTCCACTTCTTCCAGCTCAACTCTCAACAACTCTCAACTGCCGCTCCCAAAGCTCACGCTCAACGCTCACGCTCCACGCTCACGCTCCACGCTCCACGCTCCACGTCCATCGCTCGCTACGCGAGTCGCCTTGCGCTCGCATCTTTATAGATTCAGGAGGCGCCGATATGCAATTCCGAGTCAGAACGCGATTGGAGGCGCGGCCACACCGCCCCCCCCCCCGGTCAGCATTGGTCGGGCAAAAATGGCGTGACCTCCCCTGATCCTAAAATTTTTGCATAGACGGACATAGACGGAATTCACTACACGCGCCTGAGGCGGGGCCAAGCCGCCTCGCGCTCGCCATTGGACGGAGGAGAAGTGGGCGTGTAGCATTCCCGATCCGCGGATCGACGCGTTCGGCCTCACTGCCGAACGGCTCCGGACCACGACGTTTGGTGTTGACTGGTGGTGTTGGGAATGGCCGTAGAAGCGATGATGTGGGATGAAGTTGTGAAGGTAAAGGCGAAGGTGGTGGTGTTTTGCGAATGGTTGTAGAAGCGATGATGTGGTTGCGTAGGTGGTGGAGGTGGCGTCCTTGTAGTGTGTTTGGCGCTGTGGTGGGATGGCGTGGTTGTTGAGATGCTGTTTGTTTGAAATAAAAGATAGAACAGAAAAAATGGCTAACTCAAAAGCGTCCGCAGCCGGATGGATCACATAAATTCCCTCTATACAACGGGTTTGGGATAACTACACATGGACTTATCGAGATATCTCACCTGAGGGCCTTTCGGTGTATTGCAAATTTCCACAACTGTAACAATATATATATATTTATATATATAATATCTATAATATATATTATATATAATATATATATATATATATATATATACATATATTTTGTTAGGATCTGGAAACCATTTGCATTCAACATACAGATGTCCCAAAAGTCAGTTATGTCGTTAAGTATGTGTGTAGACAGATCCCTTTCCTTTTGTCTAGTGGGAGAATCAAAGGCGTGCGTTGCGATTTCTTTTTAGTTAAGTTATTAAATCTTTACATCCAATGAACCCTCCAACGAACAACCAACAACCATTCCATTCCCCATCACGATCCACTACCCACCCACTGTCTTCAAGCACTCTGACTTGCCAAGGCAGGGTCTTGCAGCCGTTCCTTGCCGCTTCCACCAACGTTCCTTCCACAAACGTTGTAACTATTACACGACGGCCTGTGCAACATTGATACTGTTACTCGTCAAGTATGAACCCGCGTGGAAGACTGGCTGGGGTTTCCCGGCAGGGGCCGTTGCAGCGTTGATACTGTTACTCGTCGAGTGTGGGCCCGCGTGGAGGAGTGGCTGGGGTTTCCCGGCAGGGGCCAATGCCCCGCCCCTGTCCAATCAGAGGAAACCCAGAGGAAATCAGAGGTTCTGTAATATTAACAGTGAAATATAGAATTGTGTAGACCAAATAGTTTCGTCAATTTCAACTTATTTTTAGAGAAAATTGTGGGTTATTTGAAAAAAGTGCAAGGGTGCCAATATTTTTGGCCACGACTGCATAGCATGATATCTCAAAAATGTATTGGGCCTGATATGTTTTATTGGATCAGGCATTGCGTGGGAGAGGTATGCGCTCTTCCAAGTGCCCTTCTAGTTCTCCCTGTAATAATTCACATCAGCTCACTGAATTCAACGCGAAGCGAAAAGCAGAGTTAAGCAAACGGTAGCGAACGTACGTGTCTGCATTTTGTTCAGAGCGTCCATTGAAAACCGATCAACGGAGGAAATTGAAACTTTACCACGTGTTACATGACCATGTGATAAAGCGATCACTCTTTTGAGGTCAAAAGGTCAACATCTGCCGAATTTCTAAAATGGTCAATTTTCATCCAATTGACTTGAAATTTGAACACCATTTTCATATCACCTCACTGAATTCAACCAGCAATTATTTTGAGGTCAACATCGGTCAGAATTTCTAAAATTGTCAATTTTCATCTTATTGATTTGAAATTTGAACAGGATTTTCATATCACCACACTGAATTCAACCACCAATTATTTATGAGGTCAACATATGCCAAATTTCTAAAATTGATGGTTAAAAGGAAACGCCACGGTGGCTAAAAATAAAACGTTGCCGTTTGGGTGTGTTTTATCGCCCCATTAATTCACTGCTATGCTCTCTACCCTCCCCCTTGCCCTTACACTGCCTTCCATTCCCCTCACGCTGCCTTCTCCTCCCCTCACGCTGCCTTCTCCTCCCCTCACGCTGCCTTCTCTTCCCTCGACGCTGCCTCCCCTTCCTTGCACTACTTCCCCTCTCCTTGTGCTGCTCCTCCCTTCCTTTGTGCTGCCTCCCCTTCCCTTGTGCTACCTCCCCTTCCCTTGCACTGCCTCCCCTTCCTTTGTGCTGCCTCCCTCTTCCTTGCGCTGCCTTCCCTCTCCTCAGCTCCATCCCCCTCCCCCGCGCTGCCTCCCCTCCCTCGTGCCTCCCCCTCCTCTCGCGCTGCCTCCCCCTCGCGCTGCCTCCCCTCCCCTCGCGCTGCTCCCCTCCCCTCACGCTTCCTCCCCTCCCCTCACGCTGCCTCCTCCTCCCTCGCGCCGCCTCCCTCCCTCCCTCTCCTATCCTCTTGCAAACCCCTCTTCCATTCAACTCTCCGGAGGTCAAGAAGAGGAAGGGCTGTCAAAGAATGTGCGAATTGGACAAATGAAACCGTTTTTTTTCTCTTTTTTTAGCAGTCGGAACTGCTGCTCGATCAATGCAGTGTTTCAAGCAATGAATCGCCAGATCACGGAGGATAGCCAAGAGGTACGCACACACTCTCTAAGCTGTCCAGCCTGGGTTCAATTCCCGACCCAGCTAAAACTGTCATCCCGGTGTTTCACAGGCAGGGTGATTCATTGATGTGTGTGCCGTCTCTCAGATATGGACGGTAAACTGGGTGTCACATCTGCTGGAATCCCCCATCTTCTCCCCCTTCCATTCCTCCCTCTCCCCTTCCCCCTCTCCCTCTTCCTTCTCCCCTCCCCCTGTCTCACCCTCTGCCTCTCTCTCCACCTTATCCTCCCCCCAATCCCTCTCTCTCCTACCTTCCCTCTCTCTGACCCTTCTCCCTCCCTCTCTACTTTTCTCCTCTGTCCTCCTCCCGTCCATCCCTCCTCTCTTCCTCCCACCTCTATGCCTCTCTCTCCACCCCTATCCCTCACTCCCCCCATCCCTCTTCCCCCCAATCCTCTCCCCCCCCAATCCGCGTCTCTCTCCTACCCCTCTTCCTCTCTCTGACCCTTCTCCCTTCCTCCCTCTCTACCTCTCTCCTCCGTCCTCCCTCCCATCCATCCCTCCTCTCTCCCTCCTCTATCCTTCCCCTCCCTCCTCTCTCCCGACTCAGTGGTTCAAAGGTCAGACCTGAGCCTTTCCTGCTGGACATCTATACTAATCGGTGGTGCCTTTTTATTCTTAATGTTTAATCTGGAACACGTAGTGACGACAACACACTCAATGACAAAATATGTTTGTGCTTGCTCTTGTGTATGCTCGTAAACAAAGATGGAGAGGAAATGAGGAAGTGAGCACATCCCGTACTGAAATAGAAGAAGCTAAGTCTGATATGCTTGTGAGAAACCTCAATTTGAACAGTGGAATGGTCACAAAATGCTCAAATATCAGGAGACCATGAGTCTCATTCTCGTGAGCTAACTGGACAACATCGAGCGACGTAAACCACCATTGTGTCGTGAAGTTTGTGGAAAACCTGAGATGTCGCATACTCAGACACAAGGAATCACTGCCCCCACACCCGAGTCGTTTTGTGTGCATTGAAATTTGTAGAAACATGTGATTGGTGATGCAGAGGGGAGAAGGTGGGAGTACAGGTGGCATTTGAGGTAAAACAGGGAAGGAATCGAAAATTCTGCTTTTTCCCCTCCTTACACAGTACTGTATGTAGATCACACCTGTGTTGAAATCTTGGATCATGAGCGTCCTTTTGAGGTTTTGTAAATGGACTTGCCAATGCTGTTGCTGGTTTTTGTTACATTGGTTCAACAGGCTGACGTGTGTACACGAGTACATGTGTATCGATCATATCCAGCAGTACAGGGGTGCAAGCACACTTTTTTTTTCCTTCTTGAAAGGGAGTGTGGGGGATTCACGTGGGGTTGGGTCCACGTCGCCTGATTAAAATATTGCCCGACATGAATGGCAATAAACTGAAGGTGTTTGGGCAGGGAATATCGAGGTCTATTTTTAGATATTACACTCTCAACTATGAACAATGTCCAAGGCGAAGGCCTGGGCCACCTACACCCTCCCCCCTCCCATTGTTGCACCCCTGCAGCAGGAGGTCACACCTTTTCACCACCACAAGGTCAATGTGAGGAGTGAACATTTCGTATTGAAAAATGTAAAACTGATTGCACATCAGGTTTCATTTCCGCGTGGTCGATCGAAACAAACTACCGCAGCCATGCGTGTCACCAGAACCATGCAACGACACGTTACTGCGACGTTATTGAGAGGAAGCCATGGCGGAGAGGGAGAGCAGCATCTTGTGGTGACCACACCACGAGTTCTGGCTTTGTATGATCCGCGCACTGGAAGCGGAGCTCGAGAGCCGAGAGGGCTCCGCGTGGGTTCGTGGCGTCGCTGTCACCCCATTGTCATGTGGACACGGCTCGGGCTTAACGGGGTAATGGAGCGTGATGGAACGAACAGCGGGGCGTTCATTCCTCCGCGCGGTAAGCCCCCACCCGTCCGCATCCTGAGATGAGACAACGGGTGCTGGCCTGATCATCACTGCGACCAAACCTCGACTGTGGTCCATTAGCTGTAACGTGATTCCACATACGTCTCAGGAGTCGGGTTGGGCTGCGACCCAACGCCGACTCATTTGCACGCGCGACTCGTCATCACCTCGTGTTCCTCTGTATCTCAGATCACGAGATAATGGATATCAAAACCAATGTGCCTCCTTGTTGCTCATTTCCAATTAATTTCTCACATTGGTTGATCGAACGCTCATCCCTGTTCTCTCTCTCAAATATAAATATAGGCTTACAGGATGGCTTAGGCCCTGGAGATACACACACTCACCTCAAGCTCACCCTGGGTTCGAATCCCGACCCAGCTATAAAATATTATCCCGGTGTTTCACAGGCAGTGTGATTCACCAATGTGTGTGCCGTCCCTCAGATTGACGTTAAATTGGAGATCCCATCTGCCAGCATTGGTTGGTGGATGTTAAAGATCCCACAGTGTCCTTTTCAAAGAGTAGGCGAGCTCTCACCGGCACCAGAAACAAATTCCAAATTCCTGTCCACACTACTGCTGGGAGAGGGAGGCAAACCGCGCAGGCTGACTCTTGGCCGAGAAACTGCTTTAGCAGAACCAACGCTCTGTAACACAGAGTATCGTACATAAGTCAAATATATATATAATATATATATATATTATATATATATATATATATATATATATATATATATATATATATATATGTACAGTGGGAGAACAAGTATTTGATACACTGCGATTTTGCAGATTTTCCCACTTACAAAGCACGTAGAGGTCTGTAATTTTTATCATAGGTACACTTCAACTGTGAAAGACGGAATCTAAAACAAAAATCCTGAAAATCACATTGTATGATTTAAATAATTCATTTGCATTTTATTGCATGAAATAAGTATTTGATCACCTACCAACCAGTAAGGATTCCGGCTCTCACAGACCTGTTAGTTTTGTCTTTAAGAAGCCCTCCCATTCTCCACTCATACCTGTATTAACTGCACCTGTTTGAACTCGTTATCTGCATAAAAGACAGCTGTCCACACTCAATCAATCAGACCCCAACCTCTCCACAATGGGCAAGACCAGAGAGCTGTCTAAGTACATCAGGGACAAAATTGTAGACTTGCACAAGGCTGGGATGGGCTACAGGACAATAGGCAAGCACTTGGTGAGAAGGCAACAACTGTTGGCGCAATTATTAGAAAGTGGAAGAAGTTCAAGTAACAGTCAATCTCCCTCGTTCTGCGGCTCCATGCAAGATCTCACCTCGTGGAGCCTCAATGATCATGAGAAAGGTGAGGGATCAGCCCAGAACTAACACGGCAGGACCTGGTCAATGACCTGAAGAGAGCTGGGACCACAGTATCAAAGAAAACCATAAGTAACAACACTATGCCGTCATGGATTAAAATCCTGCAGCGCATGCAAGGTCCCTCTGCTCAAGCCAGCGCATGTCCAGGCCGTCTGAAGTTTGCCAATGACCATCTGGATGATCCAGAGGAGGAATGGGAGAAGGTCTATGTGGTCTGATGAGACCAAAATAGAGCTTTTTGGTTTAAACTCCACTCGCCGTGTTTGGAGGAAGAAGGATGAGTACAACCCCAAGAACACCATCCCAACCGTGAAGCATGGAGGTGGAAACATCATTCTTTGGGGATGCTTTTCTGCAAAGGGGACAGGACGACTGCACCGTATTGAGGGGAGGATGGATGGGGCCATGTATCGCGAGATCTTGGCCAACAACTCCTTCCTCAACAAGAGCATTGAAGATGGGGCTGGCTGGTCTTCCAGCATGACAACGACCCGAAACACACAGCCAGGGCAACTAAGGAGTGGCTCCGTAAGAAGCATCTCAAGGTCCTGGAGTGGCCTAGCCAGTCTCCAGACCTGAACCCAATGGAAAATCTTTGGAGGGAGCTGAAAGTCTGTGTTGCCCAGCGACAGCCCCGAAACCTGAAGATCTGGAGAAGACCTGTATGGAGGAGTGGGCCAAATCCCTGCTGCAGTCTGTGCAAACTGGTTAATAACTACAGGAAACGTCTGATCTCTGTAATTGCAAACAAAGGTTCTGTACCAAATATTAAGTTCTGTTTTTCTAATGTATCAAATACTTATTTCATGCAATAAAATGCAAATTAATTATTTAAAAATCATACAATGTGATTTTCAGGATTTTTTGTTTTAGATTCCGTCTTTCACAGTTGAAGTGTACCTATGATAAAAATTACAGACCTCTACGTGCTTTGTCAGTGGAAAACCTGCAAAATCGGCAGTGTATCAAATACTTGTTCTCCACACTATATATGTGTAAAAACATATATTATATCTTATATATAATATATATATAATATAATATGTATATACATATATATGTATATATATGTATATGTTTCTATAGTTATTTACATATATTGTATATATACACATACATATATGTATATATAATATATGTATGTATACACATATATATGTATATATGTATATATATATATATATATATATATATATATAATATATTGTATACATATATATATACTGTTTACACACCATATATGTTTACACATATATATGTATACACATATATATGTATATTATTAGTATATATATATATATATATAATATATATATATATATATATACATATGTAATATTGTTCGGTTGTGGAAATTCACAGAACACCATTCAGGTATCCCAGAGATCAGTTATTTCGATAAGTGTGTGTTCAGATTAGATTTCCCACCGATGTCGAAAGGGAATTATTCGTGTAACCGGGCTGTGATCTTTGAGTCAGCCATTATCTCTCTGTATCTTTATTTTGGAGCAACCACTTCTCCACAACCACCTTCTCACAACCACCTTCCCACACCACCTTCTCCACAACCACCTTCTCACAAACCGCATCTCAACAACCACGCCATCCCACACAGCTCCAGCCACAACAACCACAAACACCTTCTCCACAACCGCAACTTCCCAACGAATAACATCTCTGCACCCCATACTGACCAATCGACGGTTGCGTCCACCCGCTGGTCATCACACCCCGGCCCCGGCACCATCAGAATGGATTGTTTTCTCCTGAAGCAACGGTTTTTTTTTTTTACCGTTGTTTAGTTCTTTCTATATTGAAGATTGAGTACATTGGTTGGGTGCGGATGTTATTCTTGGGAAGTGCGGTTGTGGAGAGGTGTTTGTGGTTGTTGTGGCTGGAGCGTGTGATGGTGGTTTTTTGGTTCTTTTGTTTTGTTTTTTTTTCTTATGATTTTTTATATTGTTTGTAGTTTTTTTTATAGTTTCTTTATTTTCATTTTTTTTTTTTTTTCATTTTTTTTGTTTTTTGTGTTGTTTCTTGATTCTATAGAAACCGACCCTGGGCTTTGGTTCGGTCGGCCGCGCCTTGACTATGGTTTAATTTTGTGTTTTTGCGGACGCAGAGGAGAGTGGCGACGCAACAAGAAGAACGGAAACAACGGTAAAAAAAAACCGTTGTCTAGGAGAAAAAAGATACCACACTTCTAGGATTTTTCCCCCGCGTGCCGCGGGGGAGGGGCGGGGCGCCGGGGCGATAAAAAGGCTCGCTGAACGCCAAGCGGATGTTGTGGAAGTTGTGGAGGTCTGGGAGCGGAGTCGAGCTGCAATCGTTTGCAGTCTGGGAGTTGCG
>CM068952.1:60307665-60322568 GCA_035128595.1 Eptatretus atami
CCTTTTCAAGGTTTGATATTAATCAGACAAGCGGTTCCCAAGTTACGGCCATTTATTTATCAACCAATGATAGGACACGGTGCTATGACGTCACTATTGACGTCACAATTAATATATATATATATATATTGTTACGAATTTCGGCCCGCCCGGCGTGCGATCGGCCACGTAACTCAAATCGCGACGCGTCGCCCACCGGAACGGACAATTCAGTCGTGACCCTCCTTGGAACTATCGCCAGGAGATAGTCACGGTGGGTCTTTCGACCCCACAATCGTGCAATCGGCCACCGCGCAGGATGGGTTGTTCGCCAAACTCGACCTACTACGTACCTGCGCGGGTAGTTAACCGGCGATTGTACCTCGCCGCTGGCCGGCCTAGGACACGAACGCCTTAAGCGGTCCGTTTCCGTGCTTCAGTGATAACCGAGCGGTGTTATCGCCGGCCCGACGGACGTGATTAGTTACCGGGTGCTTACACCCCTCTACCAATTCCTTCCGTGATGTAAGATGGAACTTTCAAACAAAGGAAAGGACGCAACGAAACGGGGAACAGTTCGACAAGTACATTATTTCACAACAACACAAGGCAAGCACATATTCACAGCCATACAGTAAGAATGCAAAGAAAGAATTACTACCGAATACAAGCAAAGGTTTATTTACATGCACTTAAACAGTTTCTAGTTTACAAGACACGGCGCCACAACACGCATTCACACAAAAGCAAAGGAAAGACCCCCTCAAAGGCAAGGGAGTCAGACTGGGCCCGTGGGCCTAATGCGCGTGGGACCTGGATGAGCGGCCAGGTCCACGAGACCGAAGGGTCCTACCCGCGCCTCTCGTGGCGCGATGGCGGCAAGCCGCAATGTCAGCGTAGCTGCGCCTGGCTTCGTGCCCCTGGCGTGGTCGGCGAGCTCTCTCCGGCGCTCCCCTTCTGCCTTTCCCGTCGGCTTCGGGCTCTGTCTCCCGACTCGACTGTCCCGCCACACTGCAGACTTGACTTCGTCTCCCGACCCGCCGCTGCCACTCCACTGCTCCCACTTGGTTCTCTGCCGACGTACTGCGCCCCTTGACTTCCACTTGACTTCCCGCCCCGAGCTGCGCCGTGCTCGCGCTTTATAGCCCGGGGAGGGCGTATATGTAAATTTCTGGATCACAGCGGGTTCGGAGGCGGGGCTATACTACCCCCGATGCTCAGTCATTGGGCGGATGAGAAGGGGCGTGAAGCATTCCTGATCCGCTTTTTGAGGCGAAAGGAACGCATTCACAGCGGGTTCGGAGGCGGGGCTACACTACCCGATGCTCGGTCATTGGGCGGATGAGAAGGGGGCGTGAAGCATTCCTGATCCGTTTTTGAGGCGAACGGAACGCATTCACAGCCCATGGCACGACGTGTGGTAGGAAGGCGGAGGTGGTGGGAGTTTGATTGTTGGCGGGCGTCGTTTGAGAATGGTGGTGAAGCGATGTTTGCGGGATGGAGTTGTGGAGGTAAAGAGGAAGGTGGTGGTGTTTGAGTTGTTGGCGGGCGTCGTTTGAGAATGGCGGTGAAGCGATGTTTCCGGGATGGAGTTGTGGAGGTAAAGAGGCGAAGGTGGTGGTGTTTGAGTTGTTGGGGATTATTGGTCCAAAATAACGATAGAGAAAAGAAAAACGGCTCTCTCAAAGGATCGCAGCCCGGTGAACACGGAAATTCCCTCTAAACAATGGTGGGGAAATCTAACTACACAATTACTTATCGTCATAACTGATCTAAGGACCCTTTATGGTGTATTGCGAATTTCCACAGCCGTAACAATATATATATATATATATATATATATATATATATATATATATAATATATATATTTATTGATGATTCACAATTGACGCTGGGGACCTGAGTATGTGCCTTTTCAAGGTTTGTTATCGTTCTTCTTCATCCGTTTCAGCTGTTCCCAAGTGTTTCCCAAGTTATGGCCATTTATGATACAGTTGGTCCGATGTAATTGAAACAATGCCCCAATCCAGTTTTTTTTTTTTTGCACGTACGGCCATGCACGTACGGGTACGCACGTACGGACCCGCTCTAGTTAATACACATAATACATATACATATATATATATATATATATATATATATATATATATATATATATATATATTATATATATATATATATATACAGTCGACTAGGCGTAAGTCGGCAGCGTGTAACTCGTCACTTTGCCTAAGTCGGCAGCGTCAAAAGTCCCGAATTTATCTAATGTTAAATCCCTTTGAATAAAGTCTGTAAGTCGTCATCTCTAAGTCGTCACTTCGTCTAAGTCGTCAGATGTTGTCCGTTCCCGCGTAATGGAAACTCAAGTAAATTACCACGCCTAACTCGTCACACAGAACTTCTACCTCGTGAGAAACCCGATTTCATGGAATCGTGATGCTCGCTCATTGGTTTACACCGCCAGTGATAGGCTATTTATAACTGCGCTGCGTTCAGCTCAGTCAGCGTGCCGTCCCACATGCATCTGAAGAGGTAGACAGGCTGCGCAATGCAGTCTCTGGCGAAGGAGTAAAGGATCGATCGAGCTTAGTGTTGAAGTCCGATCATGGTTATAAATGGCTTGTTTTGTACATCACCACACTCACTTTCACATAGGTATTGAGTGGTAGTCATCACGATGCTGTGTGTCATGTAATTTGTCGATGGTATATGAGTTTTCATTCCATATGAAACTCATTCTACATTCATTCCAATGAATGAATTCTAACAGCCATTCATTCCACATTTGTCGATTGTCATATACCATCACTGATGGTATATGAGTTGTCTTACAGTTGTTCATTATCTTTACTTTTGATAAAGTGATTCATGAATTCCATCTTTGCTTGATCACTTCCAACTAACCAATGAACCCCACCTACGCCCCAAGGATTGTGTTTCCCTTTTGGTACAATAGCCGGCTTAGAGATTGTTGCGCCCTCCACACGTACGTGTCCAGGCACGCGCGACTTCATCTTTCACCCACAGTCATCATGAATGTTCGCATACGCGTAAGTCGTCACATGTCTAAGTCGTCACTTTTTTCTCGGTCCCGATGGTGACTTACGCCTAGTCTACTGTATATGTATGTTTCATATTGAAAAATGTAAAATGGTGTCGTCATATATATATATATATATATACATATATATATATTTATATATATATATATATATATATATATATGTCGTCATATATAATATATATATATATATATATATATATATATATGATATATATATATCTATATATATATATGTATATATGTATTAATACAGTATATATATTATATATATATATATAATATATATATATTATAATATATATATATGAACAGACACCTGTTGGCCCAGAAGTAATAGGGCAGTCAGAGAATCCATATTTAAGCAGAGAAAGATCCTCCATGGTTCAAATCTTCCACTTTTGGGGATTCTGCAATCAAAATAATTCTCAATTAATGACATCAAACAAAAATCAAATAATTATCATAAATTATAAAATAATAATGAAATTGTAGTGACTATTGTTCTGGCAACTGCCCTATGAATTCTGGGCCACCCGTTATATGTACACTACGTGGCCAAAGGTATGCGGATACCCCTTCTTATTCGTGGATTCAGATATTTCAGCCACACCCATTGCTGACAGGTGTATAAAATCAAGCATACAGGCATGCAATCTCCATCGACAAACATTGGCAGTACAATGGGCCGTACTGAAGAGCTCAGTGACTTTCAACGTGGCACTATCATATGATGCCACCTTTCAAACAAGTCAGTTCATCAAATTTCTGCCCTGCTCGGGCTGCCCCAGTTAACTGTAAGTGCTGTTATTGTGAAGTGGAAACATCTCGGAGCAAGATCAGCTCAACCGTGAAGTGATAGGCCACACAAGCTCACAGAACAGGACCGCTGTGCTGAAGCGCGTAACGCAGAAAAATACAAAATCCACAAAAGAGTTGCTGCTTTATGCAGAACTGCTGTAGAGACATCGCAAAGTTAAATCGCCCGTGAAATCTACATTGCAGAAAATCCGCTATATTGCCTTCTCGTTTGTGTGCGCGTCACGTACATCGGTTCCGGTTTCACGCAAACAATATAACTTCATTTTAAAATGTCCGTTTTTCACCAGATTTACTTTGATTTCATGTCGAGCACCTCACGAAACCTCCGAAAATATAAACACAGATCTGTCAGACACTATGAATAGGCAGTCCCTCTGGCGGACAGGGCATGAGGTCAAGCATTGAATGCATTAAATCATATAGCTCAATGAAGCTCGTTAATTTTGGCACGTTCCTCAATTTTTTGTTCACTCAATATAATTCTCCAAACAGTAGAAAAAGATAAATTTAATGCTTTGGAAATTTCCACATTTCTTGTGTGTATTGGAGAAGGAGCGAACATAGTCTTGCTTGCTTAAGGTCCCATGACACCCAAAAGTACTGAAATTGCATATATATATATATATATATATATATATATATATAATATATATATATATATATATGTCCTATAGGAGTTTTTCATCGTGATTTCAGATCTGACAATGTTTTTTCACACTACTCATTCTGTAAAATGTAAAATTAAAAAAACAAACCTCTTCGGGAACGCCCCTAAAAATTCTGCCGAAATCTACTGAAAGGGCGTAACCCACATGACATCATCTCCAGGACGACAAAGGCTGCACGTAAATTACTCGGTTGGTGGTCTACGTGATTCTATTGGCTTCCTGTGTGTTTCCACATTCGATTGGTCGACTCAAACGCTTCGTTCATTTCTGCTTTAAAAAAATCAAACATTTGGTTTTGAATAATGGATGACATGGACTTTGATTTGTCTGTAGTGACAGTGAGTGTGAGAGAAATGAAGGATTTTGGTCTGAATCACATGGAGAATTGTCGGATAACGTAGTCGCGGGAGGTGAAGTTCAGGCAGCTGGAAATGAAATACGGCCTTACCAGTTCGAGCCCAAAGCAGGACAAGCAGAGGAAACTGGCGATGAAATTCCGGCGCTTCATGATGATAGGGAGGACATCGAAGGAAGACTTGGCAATAACAACTGGTTAGACAAAATCCTATTCTTAATTCAATAATATAAGTTCGACTTGCATACTGCTCGATATCAGAAATATTTTAGTGAGGCGACGTGACCAGCGCAGCGCAGCGGACATGTTGCACCGCGGCGAATGAATCGTAAGCAAGGCCAGCGCATGTCATCGGCCGTATCTCTCCACAATAAAACGAAGCAATCTCGCTGTCGGATACGATGAAAAACTTGTGTGCAGAACACACCTTGCGACACAATTTTCTCGAGTAGTCCGAAAATCTTGACGTTCTGTTGCATTTTATTTTATTTTATTCCTACTGTCGTCATGTGCACCAGTAGAAAACAATGAAGAAAAGAGAATAATAAAAGAAAGCTACAGCAGTCAGATTTATCGGATTAGTCGGACGGACGACGGATTTATCGGACTAGTCTAGACTCTAGAGTTGACAAGTAACTTGTATTAGCATGCACACAATGTATAAGTCAATGCGTAAGAGTCCGAGGCTATGAGCCTTGTAATAGGACAGATACATTTGTCTTTCATAGTTGTGCAACATATTTTCCCTGTTCATTTATTACAGCATTTTGGCTAAATGTTAATGAATAGCAAGCCAATGAAGCAGTACCTTCACTTTAGAATAAACCCATGTATGTCGAGTGCAGCCATACCTGGCTTGCATGTATGTGGAATCTACCTATCCCAGCAGGCTGGTTTCAACGAACAATTCAATAAGCTCAAAATATGGGTGCAGGTTTTTCACATTGTTGATTTTAAAATTATCTCCTTGCGCCTTGAAATGATGCAATATTAATCTTTGGTATTTACTTGTATGTTCCTGTAAGTTTTTTTTTTAATGGAAAGGTTCAACAGTCACATTTTATATTTTTGGACATGGTATAGCCCTTTATTGTGCATACATGTATTGGATTTGTACACGACTACAACAAGTAGTAAAGGATAAATAATTGCCTCGTGATTGTTGTGCACACACGGCTCAGAAGCAGAATTTCTTTTCCGCGAAAAACATCACAGAATTAAGACGATCAGTGAGATAGCAAACACATGTGCACAATGCATTTGTACGTACTTTATACGCGCGCGCGACATCTAATCAATCCACTCTGTGCGAGTCGCGTTCTGGAGATGACGTGAATGGTCACGTGACCTGCGGTTCGCTGAAGTCAACTTTTTGAGGCGGGGCATGCAAGTTGTGAAAAGCACTAGAAAATGTTCGAAATATGGTCTAATATCTCATTTTTTATTTTTAAAAAGAAACATGGTGATTCTTCACTAGGAAGGTCAAGTTAATATATTGTTACGAATTTGGAATTCGATCGCACAACACATACAGGTTCCTTTAGCTCAGATATGTCGATAAGTGCATGTTTCTATAGATAGCTTACCTTCCATTGTTTAATGGGCAGAAATCGATTAAGTGCGCTGTGATTTAATTTAATAGTTAGGAGCGATCACAACACAAAGGAAGACGCCCTCCCCCTCTTCTGCGAAGAGAGGAAGAGCCCTCCCGTCCGTGATTCCGTAAACAACTCCCTCCCACCCGCGGTTGTGCGGCACGGGGATGAGTCACGCCGGGAGCGGGAGGGGCCGATAAGAATAAAGAAGAGATCCTCTGCTTTTGTTCGGGCAGGGCTTTTAGTAAGCTAGGGCTTCTGCTTGGCTCGGTTAGGGTCGAGGCTTTTTGAAGGCTTTTTGAAGGATTTTTGCTTTGTTTGGCTTTTAGCAGCATTTGGGTTCTGCTTGGCGAGGGTTGAGACTTTTGGTTCAGTGAGCTCGGTTCTGCTTGGCGAGGTGGAGGCTTTTTGGAGAGCTTTTACTTCGGTTGGCTTTTCAGCAGACCTTCGGTTTGCTTGGCTCGGTTCGCTTTTTGGGCTCTGGCTTGGTCGTCGAAGAGAGTCGGCTTTGTTCATCGGAAGAGAGTTGAGCTGGTTGCTCGGCTCGGAGTTCTTGGTTCGTGTTGTGAGAGGCTTTGTTCATCGGAAGAGATTGAGCTGGTTGCTCGGCTCGGGCTCTTTGTTCTCCGCTGGCTCCCGGCTTGGTGCGACTCCTTGGCTTCATCTTGGAGTGGTTCTTCGAGATAGCGACGCATCGACGGAAGGATCCGGCCTCGTCTCACCAGCACGTGTTCGGTAAGCGCGAGAGGATTCGCTGGAGCTCGGGAAGGATCGCGGCTCACGGCGATTGGATCCAGCTCGCTCTCGCTGGAGCCCGGGTCCGAACAGCTGAAGACCACACGAGGTGGAGAGGTTCGAGATAGGTCTGGGTTCAGCTCATCTGTCCTCTGAGTTTGAAGTCCTTAGTAAAGGCATCAGCCACCATTTCTTGGTGTGTGTGTGCGTACGTGTGTCCGTGGGCCGTCTAATAAGTAGGAATTGTTAAGTGCTTTGTGTGCTGTAAATGTTTGCATCGCATTTCGTATAGTCGGTATAGTTCTGCTCTTAGTGCTTCCTAGTTCCCCATTATTATTAATAAATACCCCAATTGTTAAATGTTTCAGCTCGTCGCGTCGATTCTTTCATTGACTGAGCATTTCGTGTGTTGGTATTAGAAGCCGTTGGTTTGCCCTAAAAGGGGACTTCGGACGATGGTTCTCGGCGATTAAGCCGCTCGATCGGAATCGCGCACGGGACAGGCTCGCTAACGGCTTGTTTCGTACGAGTTCCATCGAGGTGTGGAGGCTCGGTGGATCGCCACGTAGTTCTAGGTATTTTGAAGAATTGGCAAATAACCCTGTACCACGTGGTTGGAAAATTGACTCTTCACGGTTCTTGCACAAGGACCCGTGGCTTCGAGTTATCCGGGCGGCGTCTATATTCGGCGATCGGTCGGGCCGACTCGACTTGCGGCTCCGTCAGAGCGGTCGGCTCGCGGCCGACACCCGGCACCGTAACATTATAAATAACCAGAAAGTTTTGAGTGTCATGGGACCTTTAAAGTAAATAGGTATATCGGATTAGTTACGACTCATTTATTTCTTTAAATTATCAGATTTCACTCCAGAATCCGACACTTCTTTAGGCCGGACGATATCCGATCCTCAAAACCGAAATATTATTTCGATGATATACTTTAATTAGTCCGTGAGCGTAGATTGTGGAAAATCATATCATATATTGCATGTAATCGTTCCAAGCTTCTAATTTGAAAACTATAGCACTTACAAAAGTGATGATACAGCGATTCGTCACTATTATGAACAGGCATTTGAAAATATGAGTGAGGAAAGTGGAAAAAAAAAAACTTTATCGTTAGAAATTGTTGCGGCCTGTTTCAAGACAAGGCATGGTTGAGTAGGCCAAAAATCATGGTGGCTTCAGACGCCAGCAAGGTTACCTATGATATGCCTTCAGACCCCATATAGAGCGATGACCGAGGATGCTCCTGATGAAGGATATAATTTAATAAAGCCGTTAATTATCTTCAAAAGGGGTGTTTTAATTAACCCAAACACCCAATTTTCAGTCATGCACTTCCTTGAAGTTTTCTTAGTGTGCCTGCGAAGTTTTAGGCTGCAAGGTTTCATTGTTTTGGTGTTATGCAGGAGACACACACACACACACACACACACACACACACACACATTGCTTCACCGTTGTAGTGTTGTGTGTGTGTGTGTGTGTTGTGTGTGTGTGTGTGGACACGCACACACAAGTTAGACTTCAGTAAACCGTCAAGAAGATTCATGTTTAAACTGCAGCAAAAATTAACCCGGGAGTGCACGACGACATTGTGGGCGGCCTAAAGGCATTTCCTTGTTTGAGGTCAGTTTCTTCCTCAGTCTCATGTTTGTGGATTAGACACATGTTGTCGTTTTTCTGATTTTCAGATGCATGCACGCACACACATACGTGCAGAGAATTGCCCTTGGGGATGGGTGGGGGGGGGGGTTGCCCATAATGGACCCTGGGTACCACCAGCACATGCAAAAATGGTAGAGTTTGGTCCAGAGTTGTGGAATTGTATAGAAAATAAAGAAAAGTCTATTAATATATATACACAGGCACACACACAGACCACACAGACACACAGACACACAGACACCTCACTCTTATTATGTTTTCATTTTTGGTGTGCAGAGTCGAGGTTCTTGGAAGAGCTAGAACACAGAATGGATCAGGAAGCACCATCACCAAAAGAACAGCAGAAAGAGAAGGGGAAACTGCCTACAGCAGGGTCAAGGGAGAAAATAGATGGAGACGGACAAACAAGGGATGAGCGTGTTAGGATGACGGGTATGGGAGAATCCATCCATCCCTCCATTGGGACCGTACTCTGTGCAGAGCATTGGTGCTGCGTAAGCAGTCTCCTTGGCTATTGGACACAATCCTGAACGGGTTGCCACTCTGACACAGGTATGGGAGAATGCAAGGGTGGATAAGCTGGAAATAGAAGCAAAATTGGGGAAGGAGGTGGGGGGTGGTTTAACGGGTGTAGAAAATATTATGGTTTTGGATGGGGAATGATCTGAGATGGTCGTGAACACCTGTCTTGAAGACCTGCAGGGAAGAATGAGATTGAAGAGGATGTGGAAGTTGGTTCCACAGGTGTGGAAAAAGAGGAACGAATGAGTGGAAGTGAGCAGTGATCCTGGATTTAGGTAGTTTCACCAGAAGGGGGTTGAAAAGGACGTGGAAGATGTATAGATATGCATATATACATACATATACATGTACATGTACATGCACTTGCAAAGGACATGTCGCTGCTGAAGATATAACCCATTTGGAAAGGGTTTTTTTTATAGTTTAAATTTACCTGCCACATCTTATCTACCTGTTATCAATAATGTAATTTTTGTCAGAATTACTGAAAAGTAATCACTTCGACCAACGGTGGTCTATCTTCTTTTCTTTTTTTGTAAGCGAGGCTTTCGGATGAAATGTTGATGCATTTATTGATTGTAGGGCTGGAGCATCGGTTTGTGACCGACCCTGCAGCATCAGGACATTTCTTTGTGGTTTGTAACCAGCGAAGCACCCCCACCCCCACGGGGGAAGCTTTATGAATGATGACCCTCCAGTGGGACATCGAATGTCCTGCGATTATTCTTTGGTTACGCTCTTTCGTTTTAAATTAATGGCAAAACAGTTTTTAGTCGCACCACGGCTTGAGCTTGTTAAACTCCACCATGTCCCCTCCTAAGCAGGGTGTTCCGTTTAACGCAGGGCCTGTGTAACTATGAAGATGTTTTGAGGTGGAAGTCACCGCGGAATGCTCACGACGTGTGAGCGAACAGTGAGCGATAAGCATCTGTGTGATACGATAAGACTGTTTGCGTCTTTGTACAGCAACCCGTGAATGATAAAAGGGTGTGTGTTAATTCACCTTCGGATGTATTATATTATATCCTTCTTGCAATGCGTTTGAAGCCTATTTGGTTTCACCACCCCCACCCTCGTTTCGCTGTCACCCGTATATATCTCGCTATTCTGAGCGACCAAAGCAGGCGTTATCGTTTATATATTTGCAGGTAAATATTGATCGTAAAACACCGGCAGATCGATCTGGGCAAGTTGCTTTCGGTATTAAATGCCTGCGTGAAACCATGCCTTGGTAAACGCTAAATAGGACAAGGCGGGCCTTCAAAACAAATCCCACTCAAACCCATCTGTATTCTCGACTCGCGCATACATCTTGGAGGGGGTAACCCTTGGGCTCGTGACAACACTGCGGCGCTCAGGACCCTGGTGTGGGCATTCCCATTAAAGTGACTGGGGTATATAATGCCCCACCGGTGGCACGGAGGGGGTCGTCGTCAGGCCCTGCTGCGGCTGTACACCGATTGCAGCTAATGAAGCTATTTTCTTGGCCCAGTAATATAGTTGGCTTGTACATACATAAACTAACCCTTGTTATCCCTCTCCCTCCCCCAACGGCCTACAAGGCCTGGGGGTTATTGTCTTGGCCGTTTCTGGCTGTCCATCACATTGGTTGAGTTTTCCTGTTTGGTCTATATCTGAAGTAAGTAATTTAAGTAAGCTGATGAAACTTGTGAACTGTTTGTCTCATGTATATGTGCCTTTTCGAGGTAGTGTGCGCATGATTGTGCACACGTGACTTTCGCTGCTTTTGTGTGTCAGACCTCAAGGCATCATGCCCCACCTGGCATGTCCCATGCTCCCATTTTGCCCCTTCACATGAGATTTGCTGTTGTACGCTGCGACATGAGCAGGATCAACAACTGCTTGGGTTATGTTTGCCCTTTTTGGAGTTTTTTATTATATCAGGTATTACCACATTTTAATTGGCCTTGGTGCCTATTTTTCGATGAAGCTGCTTCACTTGCCCCCTCTGTGTTATCCCTTCTGGAACACTGGAGCTTCTTTTATGTTTTGCATCGTTGGTAGATGGGAAAACAATCATAGTTTTTGTTCGTTTTTTTAAACGAACACAATATTATAAATATTTTCTGCTGGTCTGTTCGGCATTCCCATCTGAGCACAGCTCACAACACTTGGATCCTCGGTTCAAATTGCATAACATTACGCTCTACTGCTGCTACTGCTACTACTTTGACTTTTTTTATTGGCCCCAATTATTACCACCTTCTTGTGGGGTCGGCTAGAGAATGTTTTCGGCTCCAAGTCTTTTTAGCTCGCCTGTTCGAAGAACAGAGAGCTATAGCGATACCACCGGCGTGAGCGTGAAAATGTTAACGTTTTTGGTGCAAGTTATTTTTTCCTTTCAATGTTTTATCTACCACACTATTTTTATACGCCCTATATATATATGCGGCGTATTATGTGATACCGGCGTCCGGTCCGTCCGTCCGTCCGTCCGTCCCGTCCGTCCGTCCGTCCGTCCGTTCCTGTCGCACTCTAACTCCCAAAGTTTTTAACTTTCACGTTTCATATTTTGGTACATAGGTACAGACTGGGAGTCGGTGTGTCGTGACATACGTTCGTCATCTAAAGTGGATGCCGTTTTCCATGTAGTAGCACATTCTGTATATACCTTCTTGTTTGGGCGTATATTGTGCTCACTTGCGCTCTTGTTACTGATTACAATATACAATACATATATTGCTTAAAATTATACTTCACTGCAATGCTTTATAAAAAATATTAATTATTAGACTCGTCTTTTAAAACGAAATGTTAAAACAGGCGAGCATTGGTGGCTTTGACACCAACTCTGGTTTTTTTTGTGTTGAGGATTTTGTGTCGAATCGAGAATCATGGAGGAGCTATAACACAGAATGGACCAGGACGTAACAGAACGAAAAAATAGTAGAAAAAGGGAGAGGGATACACAACAGCAGTGTTGAGAGACACATAGAGTGAGACTCGGAGGAATAAGGGAAGGGGGAAGAAAGAGAGCCAAAAGGGGGGACATGGGGTGAACTTAAATGGATACAGCCACAAACTCTCCATCACAGAAGTATAAGGGAAAACTGGAGAAGCAGCAGAAATGGAACAAACCATAAAAAATGAAGAGGGTGAGGGAGCAGGGAGACATGTGGTAACCTGGAACTGTGGAAAAAGATGGGCTTGTGGAGGGTTCATGGGGGCAGAAAAGATCATGGTTGTGGATGGGGGACCTGAGATGGTGGTGAACAGCTCTCCTAAAGCCCTGGAGGGAAGAAGAGACTGGGGAAGTTGGTTATACAGGTGGAGAATATAGAGGAACGAATGAATGGAGGTGAGCAGTAAGTCTGGATTTTGAGTGTTAAACCAGAAGAGTGGTACTGACACCACATGTGAAAGGGCAGAGGGGGCAAGACCAGAAAGGAGGCACAAGACAACAGACCACTGACCTGCCACTGACTACAAACTGGCTGGCCATGGACATTCACGAACATGTATGCTAAGACGTAAGCTCGATCAAGTGATTTAGGCAAGAATGTGTAACTTCGTCAGGGTGCCGGCGATAACTCACCCACCCACTCTTCGCAAAAGACTCCATAGTATCGTTAGTGTCCACCGACTAATTATAGCACACGGGACACCGAGCCTTACGTCCATCCGAGGACTGGAGCATTTTGTGATCCAATGCTCTGCCTGCGAAGCACCATGACATTATGTTCTAACGTCCGTAATTCATGCTAAAGTACGCTGATGTCATCTTCCTGTACGTGCACAAGCTCCATGAACAAAATATCACTGTAAAAATGTAGGTAGGCAGTGTTGTAATTAAGGAACAGACTGTAATTGCAAAAATCCACATCCACAAAATCTTGAGAACTGCAGAGTGGAAAACTCAATAACTGGAAAACTCAGTGGAAAACAACAAACTCACGGTTTTGTCAAAAAAAGAAAAGACAAAGGCTCAAAGTCCAAAGATTCAGCTGAGAGAGTGGACTTTGTGAGTGAATAACATAGATCACGTGTGCTCAGGTCCTAAATGCCCTCCAGGAGTGGCAAGGCGACACAGGCCTGGAATAGAGGAGACACACAGTCTTTCAAAACAATTAAACATTGATCTAAGGATCAGAGGGGAGTTTGTCTGGGCCAGCAGGATAGCTTTTAGGTACGCACACTCGCCTTTGGGCTGTCTGGGCGAGGTTTGAATCCAGCTATTAACTGTCACCCTGGTGTTTCACATGCAGGCCCATGTATCAATGAGAGCATTGTCCATCGGAAGGACATTATGGGATTTCAACCTCACAGCTTCTGAGCATCGTGAGCACCTCACAGCTTTGTACATACTTTTTAGTATTAAATTTTTTTGGTAAAGCAACACAATGGAGTAAAAAGTATGGATTCACCTTGAAAATGATAGAAGATGCACGATTTTGAAGTTGGGAATGCTTTGAACGATTTCAGAAACATCGGCCGATTGTTTTTATTCCTTGAAAATTCCACATTTTTTTTGAAAGCAATCAACATATTGATTGTCAGAGTTGTTTTTTTTTTTACCGGAGATCTTGAAGAATGTAAAGGTCGGCCGTTCCGATGTCCTGGCTATCCTGATAGCATCATACATCATGGCATCTGTGCATCATGGAAGCACGTGGAGTGATAAGTAAATTCGTGGCCTGCCTCATAAAAGTAGACATTAACGAAAGTTTTTTTTCTCTCTCTCTCTCTTTTACAACTTTAACCGATTTATTTTCTGCCTGACCTTTTTAAAATGAACAATCGCCCTTTTTTGTTCGGGCTGCCGGAGTGCCGACAAACTCTCGTGTGGAACCACAAACTCGGCGAACTTCCTGCGATTTTGTTTGTAAATGTCACGCAAATTTCATGATTGTCAAGCCGTGCTTGTCATCAAGATGTGTCACGTCTTCCTTGTTGAAATGTCTTGCTTTTTGCACTTTCTGAATTAAATTATTCTGTAATAGTAACAGAGGCCCATGTGCTCACTCTTGAAAGACCTCTGGGGCGTATCACAAGTGGAGAGACGTTTCAAGGCAAGAAGCAACCCGGGATGGGAGTTGTTAGTTCGTCGCAGGATACTCGGTAGTAGTGACAGACGTTTGTCACTTATTCAGGGTGCCAGCGATAACTCGCCAACTCTTCGTTAGAGAGACACCGTGGGATCTTTAACGTCCAACAACAGCCAGTGCCGGCAGAGTCCTCTGTATGAGAAACACCAGGATGGAAGTTTATCGCTGCGACGAGATTCGAACCCATGTTGGACAAGTCAAAAGGCGAGAGCATAATCTCTCTTGAAGATGCATGTACCTTGCAAAACCCATATCCCTCGAAAGCGAACGCATATTGGACTGGGATTCAATTACTGATTCGCTCCGCTGGTTGCATCATTACCGAGCCACCGCCTGGCCCCTGCCACGTTACAGGACGTGAGGAATTCAGTAAAATTCACACAGTGGCCTGCTCTTTTTAGATCATCGTGGAGGATCTCTAAGTCTT
>CM068952.1:60328144-60339379 GCA_035128595.1 Eptatretus atami
CTCTCCTCTCCTCTCTCGCTCCTCTCCCCTCCTCTCTCTCTCTTCGCTCCCCCTCCTCTCTCTCCTCTCTCGCTCCCCTCTCTCTCTCTCTCTCGCTCCCCCCTCCTCTCTCTCTCTCTCGCCTCTCTCTCTCCCTCCTCTCTCTCTCTCGCTCCCCTCCTCTCTCTCTCTCGCTCTCCCTCTCCTCTCTCTCTCTCTCTCCCTCCTCCTCTCTCTCTCTCGCTCCCCCTCTCTCTCTCTCGCTCCCTCCTCTCTCTCTCTCGCCTCCTCCCTCCTCTCTCTCTCCTCCCCTCCTCGTCTCTCTCCTCCCCCTCCTCTCTCTCTCGCCCCTCCTCTCTCTCTCTCTTCTCGCTCCCCCTCCTCTCCCTTCGTCCTCCTCGCTCCCCCTTCGCTCTCCTCCCTATCCTCTCTCCGCTCCCCTCTCTCTCTCTCTCTCTCCCCCTCCTCTCTCTCCCCCCCTCCTCTCTCTCTCTCTCCCCTCTCTCTCTCTCGCTCCCCCTCCTCTCTCTCTCTCGCTCCCCTCCTCTTCTCTCTCTCGCTTCCCCCTCCTCTCTCTCTCGCCCCCCTCCTCTCTCTCTCTCTCCCCTCCTCCTCTTTCCTCTCTCTCTCTCTCTCCCCCTCCTCTCTCTCCTGCTCCTCTATCCCGCTCCCCCTCCTCTCTCCCTCGCTCACCCTCTCTCTCTCCCTTCCTCTCTCTCGCTCCCCTCCCTTCCTCTCTCCCGTGTCCCCTCTCCTCCCCCCTCCCAGGTTTTATTAAAAAAATGCTGCCAGACCATGTGACCTATTAAATATTCATTAACACCCTGATATCCTCAAGACTTGGGGGAACATGTAAGTGAAGTTTCCCTTCGATCTTTCAAGCCGTTCTGTTTATTCTTCAAGTTCCTCTACAAAATGCAAGTCAAGAATACCCCTTCCCCCTCCTTGCTCCCCCACTCCCAGGTTTTATTAAAAAATGCTTATTCTTCAAAAAAGCATAGCTGCTTTCGAAGAATACTCAATTCCTCTTGTACACTTGAACCATTTATTTAATACATATGCATACGGAGAATCAGAGGAGATCCAATAAAACGAAAGCAACACGTTTTATCCTCTGATCCTAATAGTACATGGATCTTGAGTTATTTTTATAATAAGCAAATGTAGGGAGGGTAACATCATGGAACAATATCTGGTCATTTTTGACACAGAGTCGCTGCTGCTAAGGCTGAAGTTTTGGGTTTTGAGGAAAAGATCACTCATAGCCTTTTCTGCATTAGCCATTCAGAGGTCAGCTTGAATTCAAAGGGCTGGAGAACAATTTATGATCTGAAGTCGAGAGTAATTCAAGCAGACATCTGGACATTACCGAAACACAAATTCCATTGAAGCTAGGACTCCAGCTTCCAGCCAGACTTTCAGATGACAATATATAATTATTAATATTTGAGAATGCCTTAACATTAATAAGCAAAACAGAATAATAGATAATTCTATTCTACTTATGCCTGGTGTTGGCTTCATGGTTAGGGTGGCGGGCTTTGAATCTGAGGGTTCCGAGTTCAAATCCCGCTCAGCTGTTGAATTAATACCAGGTGGGGTTAACTCGGCCTGTCATCCTTATGAGTCGGCAAAATGAGTGCCAGCATGCTGGTATCCTGTGTCGGAGTGGCGAACCCGTCCAGGATTGTGCCCAAAAGCAAGGAGACTGTTTTAACAGCACCAACGCTCTGCACAGAGTATGGTCCCAATTTCCTCCTCCTCATCTATTCCACTGAAAAAGATTATTTGGAAGGCCAATCTGTTTTGGGAAGAGGGTTGTTTTACTTGGTGGACTGGTAACCTTCCAATACAGTAAAATATATATATAAGGCTGGTATAAAATGCATATATATACATAAAAATTTTAAACACTATATATAATGTATGTAACATGAGTAAATACAACCCTTCGCTTCGCTGACGTCAAAAGTGGGGGTGGGGAGAAAGAGGGAGAGAGAGACAGAGGAGGCAGTGTAGAGTGAGAGGGGGAAGGGGAGGCAGAGAGGATGAAGGAGGGGGAGGTGGGGAGAGAGTGACACCTCACCAAACATTGCATTCACTGGGGGAGGGAAGGGTTCGTGTGTGTACACACACACCAATAGTGCTACATTTTATGTGACGCTTAATGACCGACACGGATAAAAAAAAAGTGTCAGAACAGTGGTTTACAAACGAACATAAAGTTTGTAAAATAATCCACTGGCTATTTCCAGGGAAACTATTCCTTGTGTCATGTCATCTCCAAGTACAAAAGCCATCATATCTAGCATCCAAGCCAAACCAAAGACTGGCCATCCTCATTGGAGTACAATCCTTCATTGATATCTCTAGCTTCTCACAGCTGATAAGGCATTTACCATGAACCAAAGAATAATGCTCCCTGATGTGGGCTGATGACCCATCTCCCATTCCTTGACCTTGGGTAAAGCAAAGTCCTGAACATCATCATAACAGCAGGCTGAGGCTCAAGCAGAGCATCAGGCTGAACAGTTCACGTTTTCTATCCCACTGATAGGCCAGATCTGGATCCGGACCTGAACCAAAATCTAATCGGCTTGTTCTCATCACCTACCCAACTCATCCACCAAGTTTTGGCATAATGCATCCATAATGTTTTGAAATATCATGCTGACAGACAGGGGTAAAAACATAACCTCCTTCACCTTCGGTGGCAGAGGTAATAAAAGATGACGAAGAATAAAGAAACAAAATAAAAACAAACACATACATCCATCCACTATAACATTAATACATAACATTTTGGTAAAACAACAAAGGTGTTCAATCGAGGCAAATACTTCGGAAGAGGAACTGCAGAATTTTATGTTTTATTACATTTTCAGAAAGAAACCAAATACGCATTTCTCCAAACACGGTTAGCAAGACAGGCACACATTTTCCAACTTTGTACCTTATTTCCAGTGGATGCAACTTGACATCATAGCAGCAAGCTCCGTGGTTAAAAGGGGGAGGCCGACTGCACAGGGTAAAACGTTCAGGGTTGGGACAAGCCATTTTGGCACAGTATAAGAGAAAAGATGAGCACTTTAAAATTGTGGGGATGGGGAAGCAATTTAATTATTCCATAAACCAATTACTTTGGGCTATATCGGATCTAACATCAATCAGTTGGATGAAGAAGGATCTCATTAATTTACTAATATTACATGATACAATCTCTGATCATATTCAAAGTGCCATAACTTGAAGCAAATAACAAAAAAGTGTTTCCGATTTTACAACATAGATTTTGCATTGGTCATAAGTTAAAGTGGGTTCAGGGCTGTGGGGTGGGGGCAAAATGTATTGAAAACAATTTCAAACTTTCGTCATTCTAAAAGGAAAGCGATCAATTCCAAAACATTTGGCAACAACATGAATGTATTAGATGTGCAGAACAACAAGGCAGACAGCTCAAAGCAGACTTGAGGGAGACTTTGCTTTGTTATCTCCAAAATGCACTCTTTGTGACTTTCCAAAGTAAAAGGATAATAAATAAATGCAGGGAACAGAATGGAGCATGTTCGAGAATCTACTGCACACCTTGATAGTATTTTTAATTTTTCAAAATACCATTCCCTGTTCATCCTTACATTTTTCAAAACACTTTCAATCACTAACCAACCAATTGAAATGAGACCTTCTGATTGCACATCAACAAAAGAGGAGGTTGAAGGTAAAAAGGCAATTTCCTGTTCAGATTTGAAAACTCCAGACATTTAACAAAAACATCACACAAACACAAACGGTTTGATAACATCGTATACCTGTAATATGTGAAGGTGCTGGATGGGCTCAAAATGCAAACTAGAGGGAGAGATTGGGGGGGGGGGGAAGAGGCGGTGCAATCGTACTAACATTTTTGGGAAAAAAAAGAAAAACGAAAAAAACCTGAGAATGATTGTAAATAATGTCCGTAAATCATTCACGTTATTTAATCATGCAGGGGTGCAGGAGAGATGGTAGTTTCCACATGGTAACCTGCCTGGTTCAGAGCACCACAAGATCAAAGCTAAAAGGAAAACGATATCGTTTCATTGGACAAGAACAATGAGAGAGACAGAGAGAGAAAAGAAAGTTAGGGAGGAAAGTGATTTATGAAAGGTAAATTGAGAAAAATAAGGGAGAGAGGAGCATGTATGGGAAATGTGTAAAGAGGGTAGAGAAAAATTAAGAAACTAAACAAATGGAGGGAAGAAGACGGTACACATTGAAGTAAACAATATAACCAAGCATATCTTTGCACAAACACAAATTGCTTGTTTTTCACCAGCTGCTTCACCAAATTCTTTCAAATTGGAAGTTCGTGAAGGTTTATATGTCTTGGACTTTTTGCCATCAATCCTGAAAATGTGATTCTTCGTGTGCATCTTTCCGACCATTTTAATTACCTTTGGGGTGTTTATATCATTTTCTGTAAAAACTATTTAGTCCCCTCCATTAGTCTGATGCATTACAAGAAATTAAAATAAAAACAATCAGAAACACCTTTTTTTTTGCTTTGAAATGGCATGAAAATTTACAACTACTGGTAATAAATAGTACAGCAGCTCAGCTGGAGGAATGTTAGAGGAGGAAAATGTGAAATAAAAGCCGAGAGTCAACATTTAGTTATGCTCATACCACAGTAAACTTGCCTCCAAACTGTCACCAAAACAAGCACAATACATAATCAACTCGAAAGTAACTTTATCTCCTTTTAACACTTATTGAAATTTTAAACAAAATAGCAAGTCCTGCTTTGCTCACTCATTTGTGACCAACACATGGTCGGTCAAAGCAGGTGACCCTTCAAGAAAATAAATCAAATCGTTCTGCACCAACTGTGATTCCAAAGCATTTGGTTGTCCAACTCAGTGGATGATCAAAAACAGTCTACGAAACAAACCAATGACTCAAAGGAAATATAGACAGAGAGGATGGTCACTCCAAAAGGTCATAAAAGCAAGATAAAACATTAACTCCAAGCACAACATCTCTAAACATAATCAATAAGTTAGTGCTCACAGTGGTTAAAGCCAATTGGGTGCAACAAACCGGAAATTGGAAAAATGAACGACAGATGGACAAACCAGTCTTGCATTAGTTCTGAAAATGTTCACACAAATGAAGAAATGTGTATATCTGGCAAATATATATAAATACACATACTCCAGCCTCTCCTACAAGTTTAATGCTCCATCGCACCGTGGTGCAATAAAATGAGGATCGCAGTGAAGTTAAGTCGAATGAGCTGTATTCCATCGCTGTCTGGAAAAGGGATGTGTTGTACTTAAATTCCGTGCAACCTTCAGAGTGGACTGTGCCAAGCATTTGTACCAAAAATATTCCTTCAGCCAAGTACGTTCATCATTGTGTGCGCAGCTGGTAGTCTGAAACATCGATGACATACGATGCATATTACAAAGCAAAACGGCACAAATCCAAAATGCACAAACCATATCAACATGATGCATGCCGTAATGATAGTGAGGAGTTCAACCTGGAATGCAAACTTTAAAAACAAAGGGACGCACATCACATGCTGCAGTCTTATTAACACAGTTCTTTCTTTTAACTGGGCAGAAAGCTCACCTCCATTCTGTGTGATGTAGCGAACCCACGGAAGAGCCTGATAACCGCTCTTCTCAATAATCTTGAGGTATCGCACCTGTGATGGAAAAGAAAAGGCATCATAGTGAATAGCGAGTGATTACAGCAATGCATAAACGTAGAAGCAATACCTGTGGGTGCTCACCTGGTCACGGCTGGATAAGATAACCAGGGAACCATTGGAAGGCATGAGATGACCCACAAAATATACAATGGAGAAGAAAGTAAATACCTATGGATTTTTTTTTTTAATGCCATGAACAAACTTTGGTACATCACAGGTGATGAAGGTTGTGGTCAAGTTTCATCGGAAATGTGTGTGTAGTTTCTGATAAGAAAGCAAATATCTGTTTGGGGGGTGGGGGGCAACCCCCCTGTAAGCTTCCTCCGTAGACCCCCTCAGACCCCGATTTTTTTTATTTATGCCGTGAACAAACTTTGGTATGCCACGGGTGATGAAGGTTGTGGTCAAGTTTCATTGGAATTGCATGTGTAGTTTCTGAAAAGAAAGCAAATACTTATTTTTGGCGGCAACTCCCGTAAGACCCCCTTTGGGCCCAAGTTTTTTTTTTAATACCATGAACAAACATTGGTACATGTACAGTAATGAACGTTGTGGTAAAGTTTCATCGAAATCGTATGTGTAGTTTCAAAGAAGAAACTGAAATTATTTGTGGACGGACGGACGGAAGACACATCATCCCACAAACTCCCTGGAACTACATTCCAGGTGAGCAAGTAATCATTAGTATTGCATATCAGTTATCTCAAGTTTTAAAAAAAAAAACACGTGCACGCATGCACGCATGCACACACATCTTAAGCTCCATTTAAAATAAACCGTTATTGTAATAATGGCATATTTTGATAAATAAAAGGTGTTATAATGACCATGTGTTAAAGAAACAAAAATGGATTGTATTTTGCAATAGTAATGAAATTTCAATATTTGGTGTGATCACATTTTTCATACAGAACAGCAGAAGCAGATATCCATTTTGGAACACTTTCCTGCAATTTCTGGAGAAATTCCATTGGGAGGTTCTTCCATGCATTCTGCAATGTTTCCCATAATTAGTCTTTTATTACCTCCACCACCGAAGGTGAAGGAGGTTATGTTTTCACCCCTCACTGTCTTCTTGTTACTTGCAAAATCGAAGATTTTTCAAGTATCCAAGTATGTTGGTTAGTCGATTTTGTTATTCTGTCTGTTTGTTTGTCAATCACCTACAGGTCACAATTTTAAACCGATCTTCACGAAACTTCACCACATGGTGGAGTTTGTCACAAGGAAGAAGCCTTTTGCTTTTAAGGTTAAAAGGTCAACATAGGCCAAAGGTCAACAACTTAGGTGAGGTTTCTAAAACCCTCAATTTTCATCCGATTGACTTGAAATTTTAAGAGGAGTTGTATATTTGGAGCAGGGGGTGGATTTTGCAAGTATCATGCTCTGCACGACGTCGTCTTGTTGCTTGCGAAATCGATGATTTTTCAAGCATATTGGTTAGTCTATTTTGATATTCTGTCTGTCTGTCTGTCGCCAACAGTTCACGATTCTAAATTGATCGTCATTAAACTTTACCAAGTTGTAGAGATGGTCTCAACTGAGAAGCCTATTGATTTTGAGGTCAAAGGTAATCTTGAGGTCAAATTAATGAAATCGTCATTTTTAATCCAATTGACTTGAAATTTGAACAAGATTTGCATATTGCGTCACTGAATTTGGAAACCAACTATTTTTTGAGGTCAAAAGGTCAAAGGTCAAACTTCTAAGATCATCAAATTCAATCTGAAAAATAATCAATTTTCATCTGATTGACCTGAACTTTGATCAAGATTGTGAATTTTAAAATAATGAAATGGACAATTTGATGTATCCATGACAACCTTTGGAGAGGGGGGTGGATTTTGCAAGTACCGTGCTCTGCACGATGACTTTTTCTTGTTTATTTGTCTGTGTACAGGATATCTCAAAAAGTTGTGGACAGGTTTGGTGTGTGACAAGGACGAACTGATTTGATTTTGGTGAAGATCCGGATCAGGATCCGACTACTAGAATTTTAAAAAGTGATTCTTCACCATTGAGAGACAGGGCCAAAAATGAATTATTGCACGATATCCCAAAAAGTTGTGGACGGATTCGGATGAAACTTGGTGGACAGGTTGAGTGTGTGACCACGACAAATTGATTCGATTTTGGTGAAGATCTGAATCTGGATTCGACTACTCAAAATTTTTTTTAAGCGATTCCTCACCATTGAGAGGAGATAGGGCTCAAAAACGACGTGCAGCAAGATATCTCAAATATATAGCACCTGAGCGACCACAAAATATGCCTTCCAGTTCGGGGATTTTTCCGCGTGTTGTTAGAATCTGAGGCTTTCGCTTCCATCTCATTAAAGCTTAGTTTTCCGAACTGCATTAATCGTATTTTTCTGTTATATTTTTGTCTCTGTGTTGCTGCTATATCCCCTCCAACATTCCGTGTTAAGTCGTACCTTATTTGTGCTGCATTTGTCAAATTTGTTTTTGTGTTGTTAAAGGCCTATTTTCACCACTCCTCGGAGAGCAACTGTGAAAATTGTGTTCTTTTTGTCTCCATATTCCTCATTTTGCTTCTTTCTTCCCAAATATTTTACTTCTACCTCCTCATCATTATCCTATTTCCACTCCTCACATCCAAAAATAAAATGAAATTTTAAAAAATGTATATTTTTCCACTTCAAAGCAATCTCATTCGACTTCAATTTCCTTCTGCCTCTACTTCCAGTTCTCCATTCTTTTTTCCACCTTTTTGTAATATTTCCAAACTGCTTCTTCATTGAATATAAACCCCTCTTCCTTTAATTTTTTTAAAAGCATTTTAAAATGCTTCACTTTCCTTATTTCTCCGTTCGGAGTGCTCCACATGTTCATTTTCTTCACAAAGACTATTTTCCAAAACTGTCTTACAGCTAAGTGCTTGTACACCTCCAAAACCCCAGGAGCACCTCTGGCTGCGACTTCGCCTCCACCCCCACCTCATGTTCGTCTGTGTGTTGCAACGTCCTCTAAACAATGTGCGTGTGTGCGTGCGTGTATGTGTGTGTGTCTGTGTGTCTATGGACAAACTCTTAACCACTTATCCCAACTCTCTTTTCCTCCTTTGTGGCGATTTCAATCGTCACCATGCAACTTGGCTGGGTGTTGGTACCTCTCTCACTAGCCATGGCATTTCTGCAAAAGACTTCTGTGACCCCATGAGACAGACTCAATCTGAATTTTCCCACCTTGATTTCTCCCAATGGAAAAAATCCCTTCTGGGTTTGGTGATGACCAACTTACCCACCAATGTATATTGCTCTTCCTCTGCCCCAATTGGCTCATCTGATTATGTGCTTGAAGGTCAACATCTCTCAAGCCATTCTCAGAGAACAGCCTCAGCACCGGCGAGTTTGGAAGTTTTTGGCAGAGTTCACTCAGGCAAACAGGCAGGGACTATAAGAAGCCATCACACTTTAGGATTGGTCCCCTATATCTACCGCCCCCGATACCAATTCAGCCTGTGAATTCTTCCACCAAAACCTGCTCTCTCTTATGCACAGATTCATTCCATCTCATCTTCAGTTATCTTACCCACACTCCTGCTCCTGGTACTCTGATTCCTGTGGTGAGGCAGTTGCTTTAAAACAACTTGCATTCTCCCCCTGGAAGGCAAATCCAACCGAAGGCAACCTCAAATCATTCCACAAAGTCTGAAACATTTGTGTGTGTACCCTCAGGAGAGCCAGAAAAAAACATCTGTCCAATTCTATCCTCCCAACAATGTTAGAGGCCCTCAATGTGTCATGAGATCAGGGCAGTCTCTCTAGATATATCTCGAGCTTTCGATACATTTTGGTATCCCACCTTGCTCTCCAAACTTTCTGCCTATGGAATCTAAGGCCATCTCCATTCTTGGATTACTGACTTACTCTACTCTTGTAGCCAACATGTGACTCTCAACATAACCCTTTCGTCTCCTCTCCCTGTCAAGGCTGGAGTACCCTAAGGTAGTGTCCTCGACCCATCCTCTTCCTAATATTCATTAATGATCTCAATGACTCTGGAAAATCCTCTATCTCTTTGCTGATGACTCCACTCTCTGCCACGACATCTCTCATCCTTCTGACAGACATACAGCAGTCTCTTCCCTCTCCTCAGACCTTGACAAAATCACAAACTGGTCAGTCTTGGAATATGTCTTTCAATCCTGAGAAATCCCACCCCCCCCCCAACACACACACACACTCTCTCTCTCTCTCTCTCTCTCTCTCTCTCTCTCTCTCTCTCTCTCTCTGAAAGGAACTGTTACGCAAACCCTCCCATCTACTTTCTCAACAACAGTCTCAAAAAGGTTCAGTCACTCAAACTCTTGGGTCTCACTCTCAGCCATGACCTCTCTTGGGCAAGCCACATTTCAAAGTTTGCTACAAAGCTAGACACGAGCTGGGCATCCTCCGTTGTGCAAAGTCATTCCTTGGCACACCTGAGGTCCTATCCACCTATAAGGCTTTCATCTACAGCTTGATGGAGTACTGCTCTCCCTTCTGAGCTGGCTCCTCTGAGTCACATCTTGCTCACCTCGATGCCATGGAAATCAAGGCTTTCAAGATCATTGGAATCTCTTGTGATAAAGCTGAGTCTCTGGGCTATCATTCGCATCGCCGACAGGTCAGTGATCTTCCTCACCTCATTTCTGGATTTGTATCCTCTGCTGTCTCTGAGCTCTGTCTCCCCCCCCCCCCAAGTATCTGCAGGAAGTGTGTGGTCCACCAGCAATTCCTCTTCGTGAAACTGCCTAAATCCACCAGAACCACTGCTCACCTCCACTCATTTATTTCTTTTCCGCCCCCCCCCCCCACTTGTGGAATGACTTTTCACACCACCTTCAATCTCATTCTTCTCTCCCAGTCTTCAAGACAGATGTTCACCACCATCTCAGGTCATCCCCCATCCAAAACCAGGATCTTTTCTACACTTGTTAAACCACCCCCACCCTCCCAAAATTTTACTGCTGTATCCATCGTGTCCACCCTTGCATTCTCCCCAACATCACCGTTACCTGCATCCTTGTTTGTCTGTCTCCATCTACCTTTCCCTCCACCCTGCTATTGGTGTTTCCCCTTTTACCTGCTGTTTCCTTTGTTATGTTGTGTATTGGTCTGTTCTATGTCCTAGCCCTAAACAATGTATAAAAAAAAGAAAAGAAAAAAAGACCATCAGCAAGAGGTCAAGGAATCCATCATCACAGTTACAAGGATACAAGGAAATCAGACACAGGCATGCCAGAACAGAGGGGGGGGGGGGGGCAGTTGCATAGTCCTACGATTGAGAGGGCCTAATGTTAAACAAGTAAAGGAACAAAAAATTACACACTTACATTGATTTTTGTTTTATTGGTTAATATCAAAATATTACTCCCAATATTATATAATCTATTGGCCAGTGGGTGGAAGCAAAATTACTGACCTTAAAGATTTTCACAAACTTTAAAGCTCGAAGAAAATCTTAGACCTCTTAGTAAGTCTCAATCTGAACTTTGAAGACTGCGTGGGTCAAGCATATGACAATGGCTCCAATATGGCAGGAAAGTACAGTGGT
>CM068952.1:60339986-60356026 GCA_035128595.1 Eptatretus atami
GCATGGGGTACCCAACTCAAAAGATGCCGAAAATTACTTCAGGGTGATGTGTTCTTCACCATAATTAACCTCCCCATCGAAGATCGGAGGTTACTGTTTTCACCCCTTTTTTTATGCTTGACGAAATCTACAGTTTTGAAGATATTGTTAGTCGTCTGTTTGTTTATTTTTTATTTTTTTAATTTTGTTTGTTTGTTTGTTTGTCGTAATCACGAAAAAAAATTCTGCAGACCACAGTTTCATTGAAATTTTTTGTACCGCATATCAGAGGCCTATGGAGGTCCTTTCAGGCCATAAAATTTTGAAGGTCAAGGTCAAAGGTCAAGGTCACTTTTTCGCAAATCAGGGTATCGACAAAACCCTCATTTTTTGAGTTAATTTTGATCGGGATATCTTCAAACTTCATGGGAATTTAGTTCATGGTCTGGCGCTCAGCTGATTAATTTTTGGTGGATTGGCCTTGACCTTCATGTGTTTTTTTTTGTTGTTGTTTTTTTTTTATCTGTAATCACGAATAAATCACTTTGCAGAGCACAGTTTCTTTGAATTTTTGTAACTTCGCAATCAGAGGCCTATAGAGGTTCTTTCAGCGCATAAAATTGAAGGTTCAAGGTCAAGTCACTTTGTCGCAAATCAGGGGAGTCGACGAAACTCTTATTTTTGAGAGTAATTTTGATCGATCGTCTTCAAACTTCATGGGAATATAGTTCATGGTCTGGCATTCAGCTGATTAATTTTTGTTGCGATTGGCCTTGACCTCATGGTTAACGCCTAAGGTCAACATATTTGACCCCAGGCAAATTTTCAAGTTTTAGGAACCATATCGTGTAGTACCTCAAAATTGAACACCTCGATGATGCTTTCTAGATATATCAAGCTGTGAAGACATTATGACGTGTTGGTGACGTTATGAGGCAAACACATATTTTTCATGGTTACCTCCTAGTAGAACGATTCTCATTGGAATCTCTCGTAGGCAGATATTCCTCAAGGAGTCGCTCCTGGTGGATAGCAGCTCTGTTCACCACAGTGTGACCTTAAAGAAGTCACACGTGGTCACCTTTTGGCAAGATACGGTCCCTACGGTGACATTGTTTATTTGTTGTGTTGTTGTGAACAGTATTACGGGAAAAACTCTCGATGGATTTTCGACGAAACTTGGTGGGGGATTAGGTATGGTCCAAGGATCATGCCATTAGATTTTGGACTTGGTCCAAAATCCAATATGGCCGCTATGGCGGCCATTTTCAAAAAATATTTGAAATTTTTTTTTTTCATTTCTACATGTTTTAAGTGATTTCCAACCCCCCCCCCCAAAAAAAATTGGTAGAGAAAAATTTTTGCAACTTTTTTCAACAAAATATTAGATTTTTTTTTTGCATTATCTACTGTTATATTTTAGTGATTTCAACAAAAAACATGCCAAAATTATAATGCGGTGATTTTGGATATATGTGGAATATACCCACGTAAAATCAATTTTATGTCTCAAGAATCTAGTTACGACGAATTAATTGAGTATGTAAAAGTTAAAAGTGTAAAAGGGAAAGTTGCAAACTATAACTCTGCAGCACTGTTGACGTCAAATTTAATGAATAGGATATCAGGTTCACTGAGTGACCTAGCAGTATTTTTGCGGAGGTTTTGCACTCTACCGTGTGCTCCCCTCTAATTAACCTCCGCCATCGAAGATGGACGGAGGTTACTGTTTTCACCCGTCTGTGGTTGTTGTGTTTGTTTGTTGAACAGTATTTACGAAAAACTCCTGGACGGATTTCGACGAAACTTGGTGGGGATTAGGTATGGTCCAAGGATCATCCATTAGAATTTGGACTTTGGCACAAAGTCCATTATGGCCCTATGGCGGCCATTTTAAAAAAAATTTGAATTTTTGTTTTGCATTTCTACATGTTTTAAGTGATTCCAACCAAAAAAAAATAAATTTGTTAGAGAAAAAAAAAACAAATTTTGCAACTTTATTTCAAAAAAATTTCGATTTTTATGTTGAAAATATTTTGAATTTTTTTTTTTGGATTTCTACATGTTTTAAGCGATTTACAAACCCCCCCCCCCCCCCCAAAAAAAAAATGTTTAGAGAAAAAAAAGAAATTTTGCACCTTTTTTTTCAAAAAAATTTCGATTTTTTTTTTTGGCATTTTTACATGCACGTCGATCTAGTTTAGTTTATTCAATCGTGGTTCAGTGAGATCTGATCCGTTTGACCTACAATGAATAGGATATCAGGTTCACTTAAGTGACCCAGCAGTATTGGCGGCGGAGGTTTTGCACTCTACGAGTTGTCCCCCTCTAGTTGACTTTGTTATTGAGGGCCTTTCATGTCGCTTTTCTGCAGTTAGGGACATTTGGTGACTTTTTGATTTTTTGTGGGACTTTAAGCAGTTAGATGAGAATGAGTTATTAACAAAAGCTAATCATTTTCAGCTGCGATACAAAAGTCATATTTCAAGTGACATCCGAGTGAAGTGCTTATTCTTAAAAGAATTTTTGATTAATTTCAACTCGATGCTGTGTACCGAAGAAAAATTTATGGTCAAATATTGAACTTGAGATTGGGCAAATGTTTTCCCCAAATGTCCTCATCGCGTTGGCATTTTTCTGTCATTGCCAGAACAGTGGCTCTAATGAGAGGAGCTTCAGTGTCCTAAAAACAAATTAAGTCAATTAATTTCGGTCCACCAATGGTGCAAGAACGTTTGAATGGATTAGCAATTTTGAACTCAACAGGACAAGGCAAAGTTGCTTGATTTTTCTGTTTGTAATTGATGAATTTGCCCAAAGAAAAGCACGGAAAGTATTGTCTGAATGTGAAGAAGTGATTGACCATTCTAATCTGAAATTCCGAATACAGAATAACATGAATGTACTATTGTATTTCCTGCTTCTTATTAACCTCCGCCATCTTCGAAGATGGATGGAGGTTACTGTTTTCACCCCTTTCTGTTGTTGTTTGTTTTGTTTGTGAGACAGTATTACGGAAAAACTCCTCGACGGATTTCGACGAAACTTGGTGGGGTGGGGTTAGGTATGGTTCCAGGATCATGCCATTAAATTTGGACTTGGTCCCCCCCCCCCCCCAAAAAAAAAAATGTTAAGAGAAATTTATTCTTTTTTTTTTGCATTTCTACATGTTTTAAGTGGTTTCCAACCCCCCCCCCCAAAAAAAATTGTTACCTCCCACCCCAAAAAGAAATTGTTTTTTTTTTTGCATTTCTACATGTTTTTAAGTGATTTCCAACCCCCCCAAAAAAAATTGTTAACCCCCCCCAAAAAAAATTGTTAGAGAAAAAAAAAAGATTTTTTTTTGCATTTCCTACATGTTTTAAGTGATTCCACCCCCCCCACAAAAAAAAATTTAGAGAAAATTTTGTTTTTCATTTCTACATGTTTTAAGTGATTCTCCAACCCCCCCCCAAAAAAAAATGTTACCCCCCCCCCAAAAAAAAGATTTTTTTTTTGCATTGCTACATGTTTTAAGGTATTTCCAACCCCCCCCCCCCCCCCCAAAAAAAAATTGTTAGAGGGAAAAAAAATTTTTTTGCAACTTTTTTTTCAACAAATTTCGATTTTTCTTTTTTTTGCATTTCTACATGTTTTAAGTGATTTCACCCCCCCCCCCAAAAAAAAATGTTGGAGAAAAGAACTATAACTCTGTCAGCACTGTTGACATCATATTTAATGATAAGAAAAAAGGTTCACTTGAGTGACCCGCAGTATTGGTGGCGGAGGTTTTGCACTCTCCGAGTGCTCCTCCTCTAGCTGTTATTACAGTACTGTACTCATTGTCTTGTATAATTTGATAAAATTGCTTGCAATTACCATTTTTATAAATCATTTCTAGTTCTTTTATTCTGTTTTGTTACTTGTAAGTACATCATGTACACTACATGTACATGTATACCCATACATAAATGTACACTACATACCCATACATAAATTAATGTATTTTGGCACTGATTACAAAAATACTTTAATGAGCAGTTTGAAATGGGGCCTACATTTCCCATCTGGCCTGGGGCCTATTACCAGCTTGGCATGGGCCTGGACACAGGGTGGAGGCCATCAGCCCATCATGCCTGTGGTGAACCCTTTAAATTTATCAACACAAGACCCAAAGAGAAAATGCCAAAAAAAAAAAATGTTTTTTTTTATCGATTTTTTAAGTTTTTGTCGTATTTGTATTTTTTTTTCTTATTCTCCCTCAGGGGAGGTTGCATGGCCCTGTTTAAAACACACAACACCCTTGATGAGACCCCCACAACAGCCATCCGTACACATGCACACAATCACCCATCAATGCTCAAACTACCGAAAAGTCCTGTCATCCCAATACCCTCTTATCGCCATAACTTCGGCAGTACCTTCTAATTCTAATTTAAAACTTAGTCTACTTTTCCTGCTGCCACTACCTTTCAGGAGACCATTCCATGCCATTAACTACACTCCAACTAAAGTCCCCTGCCTTGCTACCGTCTTAACTATCCTTTTTGTTTACTCTCAGGCTATGGCTCTTGGTCCTATCACTGTCTACTCTTTTGAATAATTTATCTGCACATTTCATTATCTTAAACATCTCCATCTACTCCTCGTAACCACTCCTTTCTAGTTGTAAAAGCCCTGTCTCCTTCAGCCGCTCCATTAGCCGAGTCTCGCTCGGCCCGGAATCAATCGAGTAACCCTGCGCTGAACCCTCTCGATGGCATCTTATGTCCTTCCCTGATTGTGGTGACCAAACTGCACACAATATTCTAGATGTGGCCTCACTAAATTCCTGAACAATTTAAAAACACCTCTTTATTATTTAATGATCCCCCTCCGATACAACCTAAAACCCCATTTGCTTTACATATAGCTGCCTGCTACTCCCATACTATACCTAAAGTATTATCTATTTTCCAAAATCGTTGATATGAAACCTTCCTTTTCTCAAACAACCTCATCTCAGATCGCCAATTTGGTTTCAGACCAGTTCACTCTACCTTGGATTTTCTGCTCTTACTCTCCAACAATGAATGGAGCCTCATGTCAGACATGAGATCAGGGCTGTCTCTCGAGACATATCTCAAGCTTTTGATGCGTCTGGCATCCGCCTTACTCTGCAACTCTCTGCAAGGAATCAGAGGCCAACGTCCACACATGGCTTATTGACTTCCTCTAACTGCGGAGCCAAGGTAGTGGTGTCGAACGGACTATTTAATCTCTTCTCGCCCTGTCAAGCTGGAGTGCCACAAGGCAGTGTTCTGGGGCGCCCAGTTTTCCCATTCCTTAATCTTCATCCACAATCCGCTGACTCTCATCTTCCCTCAAAGTGTTCAATTACAGCTATACAGCTGTGCAGCACCATTTTAGATCCAAAACAATGATCTCTTATCCAAAACCATGAGTCTTTTCTACCCAGTTGACTTCCACCCCTCCCCACCTCTTTTCCAAATTTCAGTTTATTCCTTCTGAGAGTTTGTTTCTGAATCCATCTTGTCCACCACATGCTTCCTCCCTTCCTACACCATTAATTTGTCTCCAGGTCTCCATCTATTTTGTCTTCCAATGTCCCCCACACCCCCATTCTATTTGCTTTTGTATGTTTGCAATTCCAATCAGTTCACAGTGTACTCGGCTCTTAAGACAAGCCTTGACTTGTTATACGAATTTTTTTTTCGCAAAGCCAAATGTGACAATGAAAAATGTTTATTTTCAAGGTGGCCCTTAAGATTTTTGCACAATACTACACATCAGACTAGCAACAATGCAATCTGCGACGACATTGGTCAAGTACAATCTCTTGAGTTGTCACCTCTTGACCATTTGTGTCGAACATCAGCTGAGGCCTCTTTTTTTTTTTCTCCACCCAAACACGTTGGTTACCTTTTATTGCTTTTTGAATTTGATTCTCTCTGCAACCATTTAGAGACTGAAACAAAACTTTCAACAATACGGCGCCCACCATGGAGATTTTTTTTTTAAAAGCAAAGTTGCGTGATTTTTGATGAAAATGCAGCTGGCATTCCAAAAGTCTTGTTTCTGTTAGGCCACGGGTTGCAGGGTGTTTTCCAGTATTATGAATAAATGGCCTCGACCTCACTTGCGTTGGCGAGAGAACTGACCACCAGAGCTAGTATGATATGTTTATATGTCCAATATGTTTGTGATAGACATCTCAAGGTAATAAAACAGAAAACCAATGTTAACGTATACATATTGAACCCCCTAAATGTGCAAACATGGTTTGAAACAAGGAAAAGTGAGCATTTTATAAAAAAAAAAAGAGAGAAGATGTGCATTCTAAGATGCTGTTGTGTGCAAAACAATTAATCCATCTATGAAGTAACTTTGTTCTTAATTGACAAGGTAAACCTGAATGCCAGAGGTGGTAAAGTATTGGTATCTCAAACTTGACCGGTGAGTTGGTAGTCTTTGCCCTCTGGTTGTCCGCCTCCACACTAGGTAAGCCAAGTGCGCTCGCAATAGGAATTCCTTGCCGCCCTTCACTCAAGGAAAAGGGGGGGGGGTGAAGGATTCAGCTTGACAGAATATCAATCAGAAAAGGAAAAGAGAAGCCTTCAAGCTAGATTATTTTACCCATTCTTGAAGATGATAGGAAGTTTTATAGAAGACATGAAAGTTATTACTGATTAGAAATGTAAATAAAATTATCCATTCAAGAGAAATAGTTTGTAAATGGTTTATCGCCCCCCCACCCCCAAGCAATACAAGGTACCGTATATATACATAATAATTAAAAAATCCAACATACTAATTTTAATTATGAAAACGTAGAAAATAGAAATCAACCTGAATGCATAGATTTGAATCTTTTGCAAAAGAGAAATCTCAAAATGCTTCAAATTTATTGCTGGATAAATCACAGACAGGTGAAAGGCAGACTCTTTGTCGAGCATATCCAATCAATATTTAGGGAAGAAAGGAATGATGCCTGGGACGTGGGGTGGTGGGAGGATAAAAGAGGAGGAAGTGAATGAGGAGGAATAAAGAGGCAGAGGAAGAGAAAGAGAGGTGGGGAGGAGAAATTATAAAGGCAGACAAAAAAGGAAAGCGGGAGAGGTCGAGTAAAGGGAGGCAGAACAGAGAAATGAGTGGAGAGGAGCAGGCAAGAAGATAGAAGAAGAGCAACGGTTTAGAGAGAAAAGAAGGCAGGTGGAAATAAGAGAGAATAGAAATAGAAGGGCAAGCACAAGAGAGAGAATAGAATAGGAGTGGAAGAAGAGAGGAGGAAAAGAACAGGAGTTAGGAAGAACAAGAAACAATGAAACAATTATTCAGTTTCACATGTTCATGACATTTGAGACACCGACATTGTGAGCTCCATTTCATGGCCAACAACATATATCCTGACATTTGGCCATCTCTTTCAGGACTGTGTTTTTGAAGTTGTGAGCAGCCGGATTTAACCTATCTATCATACGATGTGAAAAGCAGGTGAACCAGTTTCTGTCCAACAGTGAAAACGAGAATCAGCACATTTGCCTTGACAACAGTCAACAGACCTGATAATCCTGTCAAAAAGTATGCAAAAAGAACATCCCATGAAGAATTTGAAGGCTAATTGAACGTAAAAAGTAATAAAGAAAGATTGGAAAAGTTGCGTGTGTTGGACACAAGGAACTGATAACGAAACTCATTTCACAGCAAAAATGCCCTTTACAGAAACCCCTTCTCAGTCCCAACTCACAAGGAGATAGACGTTTGATGACACAAATTGGAGCGCAACTTTCAGGCAGCCATTTCACGTTCCCACACTGGTCTTAAACTTCGTGAATCTGCCATGTTGGGAACAAGGCACTGGATCTCAACTGTTTTTGCAGTTGAGCGACGCTAAACTGACTCTTTGCCTGCAGGTAGAAGTTGATGGCAAATCAGAGATGCAGCAATTTATCAAGTTTCTTCTTTTTGTTTATACCAACCTCGATAAATTTAATCAAAACGCACAGCGCCCTGCAAAATAAAATTACGATTGTGAACAAATATTATCAATTGTGATACATCACATCAGATGATTGACATATTGTTATGAATCTGGAAAGCCATTTGCCATAAACAGACAATAGTCCCTCAAGCTTAGTATTTCAATAACGTTGTAGTATAGTTAGATTCCTCCCTATGTTAAGGGAATTACATGTGTGGCGCTGCGATGTTATTTTATGTTCGATTATTGCAATAACCCAACGCCAACAAAATCAACTTCATTCTTCGCACCATTCGACGCCTTGCCCACGTGCGTTCGACCACGGACTGGTCCGGAGGTTCCTCAACTCAGAACACGACCCACCCAGGAACAGGAGGGGTTCCCCTGTCCGAGAATCACGGATGGCCAGCTTGTCACCCCACGAAACCCTGTTCCAATCAGGGCAAAGATTACTTCAAAAGGACCGATTTACCCACCCGGCCCGGGGGAGGGAAAGAATCGCCGGCTCCCTTTAGGCTCGCTGGAGTTGGGTTGGATTATCGGTGGGGAAGGGGTCGCCAATGCTCTTGATGTGCGTCGTTTGGTGTTCATCGTGCGTTGTTTCAAGCTGGTCCTCTGACTATTCCAACAGCGTCAACTTCCATCTCTGATTTTGTCGAGCAAAAACCCGGAGTCCGAGCCAGGGATCTCCGTGGCCCTCTGTGAGAAGCGACCTGGCCCCCGCTGGACCCCGCTACGACGGTTCTGGGCACGTGACCGATCGCCGAGTTCACACCTGCAGTCGCGGGCAAAACCGCACGAGGCGGCCAGGTAGCCGACCAAACTCTGACCTCCAGTCTGTCTATCCCTTGGCTGCGAGAGTCGAAATAAAACATCCGGGTCCATTTTATTTTGGTTGTGTGTGTCTGTTTGGTGGTCCGCATCCTACAAGTAGAAAATTGTATAAGTGTTGATTGCTCATTGCACATTTTCCTGCATTACGTGTCAGTCTTGTCTGTGTCTCCCTCCCTATTTATAAATAAAACCCCTGTTAAATGTACCGCTCATTGCCTGGGTCGTTTCTATCATTGACCCAGCACGGTGCGGGCTGAGAAAGTAGTGAACCTCAACTCTATTCGACTTAAAGGTCGGAGCGGGTCCGTTTCGCTCTCTCTCTGCCCTGGCTCCCTCGTGCCAAGCTGACTCGACTCCGCCTTCTGTCATTCACTATCGCTCCGCCTGTCATCACCCGTCGACTCCGCCTTAGTCGTCATCGTGGACTCCTCGTCCTCTCTCTCTACCCTGCCTCGCCTCGTCCGCTTCAAAGCTGGTCTTGACTCCACCTTCTGTCGTCATAACCTCGACTCCGCTTCTGTCGAAATTGAATGGACTCCTCCTCCTCTTCTCCACCCAACACAACGCTGACTCCACCTCCAAATATCAAGCCGCCTCCTTCATGCCCAGTGGTTCCGACGCGAGCTGCCGAAGCAGGGAGACGACGCACCAGCTGTCAGCGTGCGGTACCGCGCGCCACAAAGCTTCCCCACAACGTAGTTTTGGTGGCACATTCGGGTAAGCCGCGATCAATTAACAAAGGTACCGAGAGACGTTGCCTCAACTCTCCTTCCGTCTTGCTTCAATTTCCTCTTCTCGGGTTTTTCTGTGGTGTCGTGTTGTGTGCGTGTTCGTGTATGTGTCCAGCGCTGTCCATAAAAGTATGCCTGCAGAAGATTGTTATTATTATTTTCGGGATTTGGTTCGCTTCTGCGTTCGCTTTCATAAATTTTCTTGTTTATTTTGTTGCACACACACCCCTCTTCCATATCTCTGCAAACACACCCAATAAATCTCTTGATCGTACCACATACTTTCCTCGACACCATTTGTTAATAGATACCATGTAGGAATGTTCCCAGCTCATTTTTGCTTCCTTCTGCGCTGGTCCGAATCTTAGCTTAGGCCGGACTTTATTCCCAGAATCTTCCTTTTAGCGGTACGTCTTGCAGTGTCGCTCGGCTGCATCTGATTCTGGTAAAGAGTGATAACGGTTTCTGTGCGGTGATCGGCTTTCAGACAAGGCGGTACAAGGGCGTGTTCTCGCGTAATTAAATCACGTTGATTAATTAGGTTAACCCGAGTTCTCCACAGACGGAGGACCTAGGTCAGTTTTGAGTTTATGGCGTTACGGCAGCCAACCGCAGATATATATCCGTGTGCGACGGCCATGCAATTCGTGGCAGTCTCGTGGGAACGCGAGATAGCTCCCCCCCCCCGGTGGTATTCTCACCGACCCCCGGCTCGCCAACAATATAAAGTGTATATATACTATATATTACAACATACATCAGAGGACCACTATCTGTGCAGAGCGTTTGCTGCTTAAGACAGTTCTCTTTTGGGTGTTAGGCACAATCCTAGGATGGCTCGCCTACATTTATACCAGCGATGCTGGCACTATTTTTCCTACTCGGAAGAGATGACAGGCGAGTTAAGCCACTGGTATTAATTCAAAGCTGTGTTTTTGAATCAGGAACCTCGGGCTCTCCCCATGTTTTGTATATATAATATATTTTTTTATATAATATACTATTACATATGTTTGTGGAACAGTCGCAGAACATACGTTATTTTAGTGTATGCCGATAAAGTCCGTCGTTCAGTCTAGATCTTCCCTATTAATTCGTCTTGTCACCCTTTTCTGTGATTTGCCGTTTTTTCTTTTTCTATCGTTTTTTCAACCATTTTGCAGCCACCACCACTTCCGTCCACCACAGCAGCCCACAACCACCTTTTCTCCACCAAGCACATTGCGCCAACACATTCTACCACCGCGCCACCGTGTCCACGCCACCACCAGCCACACGTCAACACCAACACCCTCTCCACCGCCTTCATAACAACGACATCTCCCCCACCATCTCCTAGAACGGCATTCTCCCCCACCCGAATACATCGCCTCAACTTCAACACCTCAAAGCGCACCATTTACGAATCACCACAACCCTCTTCTCGTCATCCGGCCAACAGTCCCCGAAGATATACAGAAATCCGCCTCACAACAACCACCTTTACCAACCACCGCCCAACCACACCACCTCACTACCACCACATACGCAGCCACACCACTTCCTCCCGAACCACACGATTACGCCAGCCACACCACCATTACAAACGCAACCCACCACCACCGATATGAGGTTGCAGAGGCCTGGCCTTCCGTGTCGCGTGGAAGCAGTGTGATCCCCGTTTCCCCTCTCCCCACATACGAATGGCATTTCGCTGACAAACGCGCGTGGTTTCACCTGTTAAGGGTATCGAGAGGTGAAAGACCTACCCAAGCAATTTGAGTGGCAACGGTTTGCAAGCATCCCGATTTTGTGCGGGAAACGCTTCCTTCTGGATTCACCGCGGTGTTCTGGAAGAAGGGTGGGAGTTGAGATTTGCGGGGCTGTGTGTTTATAAATGTTAAGGAACGCGAAGTTGGAGAAAAAAGATTTTGTTCGTACCAGGAACGCGAGCGCTGAGGAGAATCGCTCTCTCTCTCTCTCTCTCTCTCTCTCTTCGTCCTCTTCTCTTCTCTCTCTTTCCCTCTCCTGAGGATCGTGAGCCAGGTCTTGTTCTTGGTCGGTCGTTGAGCGAGAACGGGAGAATCCGAGGTTCGAGAAGATAGGCGTGAGGGAGAGACCGTAGAGGGTGGTACGAGCGCGGTCAGGCGAAGGAGACAGGAGCCCCAAGAAATCACACACGGTCACGTTCTCTTTCTTCTTTCTGTTTTTGATGTTTGTTTTTGGCCATGTGCGAAGTAGAACTGTTGTTAAGTGTTGTGAAAATAAATAATAGCGGTGTAGTGCTTTTTGTCTTGCTAGCTCTTGCCTTCCCGCCAAATTCCATTGCTGTTCTGTATACGTGCTGTTTATTTTGATACGTGTTGTGATAATTGTGCGTGTTTAAATGTTAACCCTTTGTGTCTCTTTCCAATGAACCTGTCTTATTGCTGTCGGAATTAGCGGGCTTTTTTAATGCCGATAGAAAGAATTGGGTCCGCGAGGTCTCGCGATAATCACACCGCTCGGTTATCCGAACGGAAGCGAACCGCTTAGTGGTTCGTGTCCAGCAGACTCGCTGAGGTTACGTCTCTCGGTGGTCTGCGCCGCGGCGAATACTTAGTATATTCGATAATTCGGCGATTGCCTGTCGCACGCGGGTAGAGTGCTTGGACTAGGCCATGGTGTCGCTTGGAGCACACCCGTGACTGGTTTCCGGCGTTGTTTCCGGAAAGTGCGACTGAATTGTCCGTTCGGTGGGCGAGACGGCGCCATTGGCTGAAAGCGGTGTTCGCAACGGCGGCGTTGCGCAAATTCGTTAACACTTGTCCGGGCAGTGGTCGATCCATCCCGCCTCAACAAAATTAAGGAACCAGATCAAGGGGGTTGCGAGGCGACCCTCCGGTTCCATCAATTCGGGCGATATAAATTTTTTTATTCCGATACGCAAAATGGCCGACTCAAGGCGAACGGGGCAGTGAGGTATTGATGTAGAGTTAGATAAACACATGGTCCAGGGACACCCGTGATGGGGCAGCCTCTTACCCCAGGGTGGGAAAAGTGGCGTGCCACACCATGGGTTATTTTTATATTACAAACTGCAGAACTGAACGTGGTCAGTGGATGCGGCCAGGCATTGGACTAATGCAGCAGTTAATGGCCGTCATGGACCTTGGCGTGAGCGCAAGGATTGGAGTGCTGCGAAACATGGCGGGGATTGATGTTAAAAATGCTCCGAGAGTTTGCAAACGGGACAGGACGCTTACCTGAAGGAAATATGAAGTCGAGGGGGAGTTGTGCGGCGGTTCGGACCACGATAACGGGTGGAGGAAGAATTGACGGAGAAAATAAGGACGATTGGACGAGAAGTGTATGAACGCACGGATGACGAGCGTTGCCGCCACGACAATTATCGGGGGAACTAAAAATCGGGACACGAGGGGACGACGGAAGGAGTTGAGGAGGTGACGGAGACGCAGGAGTGAAGAGAATACGGAGAAAATTAAAGGAGGCAGACGGTCGATGGTGACGGAGACGAAGGAGTTGAAGAAGATAACGGGAATAAGGAGGCAGAGGTTGACCACGGTTGACGGAGGACACAGGAGTTGAAAGAATACGGAGAAATTTAAAAGGACGGTAGAGGTGACGGAGACGCAGGAGTTGAAGAATAACGGGAGAAATTAAAGAAGGTAGATTTCAGGTGCGAGGAGACACGGGAAGTTAAAGAAATAATGTTAGAAATAAAGCGAGATAGAGTGACGACGAAGGAGGAAACAGGAGAAGATCACAGGAGAGAAACTACATTGAACGCGAGAGGAGAACGAAGGAAAACAAAGAGTGACAGAAACGCAAGTCACGGGAAACAGACGAGGGCGAGACGAAAAAAGGTAGAGGAGAGACTAACGATAAACGACGGGTGAAAAGCAAAGCCAACACACATGGACGGTGTGGAGATACGAATGAGTGAGAGCTCGGGGGAATGCTCGTGACCGGTGCAAAGCAGCCGGTAGCTCCTCCAGCGAACGACTGGGGAGGGAAATTCCCCTTGAAGCGGAATTCTCGACCAGAGTGGTTCCGGTCGAGCTTGCGAGGTGAGGGGGCGAATGCTGTTGAAGGTGCACACGAAGCTTGAGGGGGTTGAGACCCGGAGCGCTTGAGGTAGCGCGATCTCCCAGGTGTGTGGTTTCGAAGGGTTGTGCTGAACGCACGCATACGCGATGAAAGGACGCATGATAAAATGGCATGCATGGATGAAGCACCGTGTTTGTGAAAGAAACCGCGTGTGTGTGCGAAATGCGAGCGTGAGTGAGACCCGTGTATGGAGAAGCACGATGTGTGAAAGAACCGTGGGATGTAACAGATGACCGCCGTGTGAAAGAGATGAGATCGGTTATGCGGGAACACGCAATGCAATAGCCCGGTGAGAAGTGTCATGTCGGTGTGTGAGCTCATGGCCGTGGGAGTGGCGGACAGTGAGAATGCGACAAGACGGACCAGCGAGGGACAAGGCCCGAGTATCGGCGCGTAGCTGTTTTGAACGCGCGGGTTTTGCACGGCAGCGCGGCCACTGGGTCCGTGCCTTGCTTGACGCCGAGGCCCACGTGCGCGCTTGCGGGAGTGAAACCCTGATCGGAAGACGCAGCGGAATGGATTAGCCGATCCCACGGCCGGACAGAATAGGTGGATATTGGATTTTGGACGGACAGGTTTCACGCGCGCGTTGTTTGTGTAAAGCTCCGAACGACGAGCATCTGTGTTCGCGTGGGGAACCCTGCGAAAGCGAGGCTCGTTTTAATGCGGCAGGGTGACGTCGTGGCTGCTGGTTCGGAATTCCGGCAGGCGGGAATATCCCTGCCAGATGGTGACCGTCGGAAGAGACGAGGTGTTGAGAAACGGACAGCTAGCCATGACGTCACGGAGTAAGAAGCGCAGGTTGCGAGTTTGCCTGCGCTGGGTTGCGAGTTGCGCGTGGTGGTGCGCATGAAAAAAGAAAGTTTAAAAAAAAAGCAGCCTCGCTTCGGGGTGAACAGGATTACGGGACAAGGGTGCAAGGACCCGCCCTGACCCGGGCAGGGCGTGGAACGAGTTAGGGGAAGGTTAGGTTAGCTGCCGGACTTATGGGAGGGATAACTTCCTATGGGGCCCGTGGAATTGGATTAGGTAGAGGGATCAGTTTGTTTAGTTAGGATGGGAAATAGTTTTGAGTTTGGAGACAGTGCACAGACTTTGGATGTGTAGTGGGGACGTAGCTTTAGTACGTAGGTTAAATGGTAATGTGCACTGTTTTAGGGATGACGAGGGAGCATAGGTATTATGGGGGATGCAGTGAGAAGATGGCAAGTGATCAGCGATGTGTTGAAATGAGTTGGAAATGTCTTGGTGAATGAGTGAGGCCAGCGGGCCTGAGTGAATTGGAGTGAATGTGAATGCTTGGTCGGACGTTGATTGGGGGGAGGAGGTGACTCCCACCCAGGACCCCGGGGCGGTAATGTGAGTAGTGGGTTGTCAAATTGACCAAAATGGAGGGTCGTTTTTGTGGTGGGAATGTAGACTCGAAACCCGTTGAGGGGTGCGGGAGCCCTTGTTTGGGGGGGGGGACGGGGCTGGGAGCGTGGCTAGGCGAACGGTGGTATCGCTTAGTGGGTACGCCCGGGCACCGGGGAGTGGCCCGGTAGGCAGGGCCATGGGGGGGCGGGATAGTGTAGTGGGACGGGTGGGGCCCGTGATGCGGGGGCCGGAGGCGCCATTGGCCGCGTGGGCAGTGCATTGGGCGGCACCCAGGGAAGGGGCCCGGGGCGCCAGCCTGCACACGTGGAGCGTTTCAGGGGAGTAGCCATGGAGTCACACTCCCCAGTGTTTAGGGAGCTGGTAGGCTCGGAGGCAGTTGCGGGCGGGGTGCCATGTTTGAGAATCGGAGAGGGTAGTTCCTGCCAGGGAGGCCACGCGTCCAGCCACGAAACGTGCGAGGACGATGGAAAATTCGAGGGCGAGGACCAAAATTGTGAGGACACAACAAGCGACGGGAATCTTTGGTTTTGTGACCAGAGTTAAGCGAGAGGCGCTTTTGGAAAGCCCCGGGGTAGTTTAGGAGTAATAATTGTTAGGGTTTAGTTGGAGATGTACCCTCCTCACTCCGATCCCTTCGCTCTCGTTGTGGGCTGACTCACCTTGGTAATAGATCGCTGAAATCTGAGGAGGCCATTTGAGGCTTGATTGTGGCTGACCAGGACGTTAGCTCTTCCCTGATCCCCCCAGAAGGGACGTAGGGGCTTGGGAGTAGATCTCTCATCTTTTGGGGTTGACTTTGTTATTGAGGGCCTTTCATGTCGCTTTTCTGCAGTTAGGGACATTTGTGGACTTTTTGATTTTTTTGTGGGACTTTAAGCAGTTAGATGAGAATGAGTTATAACAAAAAGCTAATCATTTTCAGCTGCGATACCAAAGTCATATTTCAAGTGACATTCAGAGTGAAGTGCTTATTCTTAAAAGAATTTTTGATGTGAATTTCAAACTCGATGCTGTGTCACCGAAGAAAATTTATGGTCAAATATTGAACTTGAGATTGGGCAATGTTTTCC
>CM068952.1:60372879-60393250 GCA_035128595.1 Eptatretus atami
GCGGACCTAAAGTCATCATCACTCTACGGCGGCCGTACGACCTCTGAATTGACAGAAACGTGCGGCGGCCGCAGAGTTCTGCGGTGGCCTCAGGGTGGCCTACGCCGTTTGCTATCTTTTACAGGTGGTAAGGTCGCCGTGGAATTATAACGCGGAGTTATTAACTTTTTCATTTCTACGTTCGCCGTAGCAATTCGACCAGCCGAAAAAAAAATTGCGTTAAAAAAATAAAAATTAACCCATTCGTTACCGTCCGTCTGGCCGCACGTTCGCCTTAGGGCCCCTGCGGTCGCCTTGCGGGCACCTTAGGCTACTTAGGCTACCTTGAGGCTACCTTGCGTCTGCTTGAAAATTCTATGGCCGCCGCAGAGGCCCCTTAAGGTCACCGTGCGACATCAATCAAAGACCGTACGGCAACCCCACGTTTTCGGTCTCCACAATTTCTAAGGCCTAAGTCACATTTGCTCTACGGCGAGGATACGGCGGCCGTACGCCCTCTGAATTGACAGAAACGTGCGGCGGCCGCAGAGTTTCTGAGGTGGCCTCAGGGTGGCCCTACGCCGTATGGCTATATTTACAGGCCGTAAGGTCCCGTGGAATTATAACGCGGAGTTATAACTTTTTCATTTCTACGTTCGCCGTAGCAATTCGACAAGCCGAAAAAAAAAACTGGTAAAAATAAATAAATAAAATTAACCCATCTGTTACCGGCCGTCTGGCCGCACGTTCGCCTTGGGCCCCCTGCGGTCCGCCTCTGCGGGCACCTTGCGTCTGCTTGAAAATTCTATGGCCGCCGCAGGAACGCCCTAAGGTCACCGTGCGACATCAAATCAAAGACCGTACGGCAACCCACGTTTTCGGTCTCCACAATTTATAAATACGCCGTGCAGCTCCCCGAAAAATAAAAACATATGTGACTGCTACATTGTGTGACCGTGGAAATACTGGGCCGCCGTATAATTGCTAGTGGCCTAGATTTTGGAGACCCACGGCCGCCGTGGCAAATGTGACTTAGGCCTAAATACGCCGTGCGGCTCCCCGAAAAATAAAAACATATGTGACTGCTACATTGTGTGACCGTGGAAATACTGCGGCCGCCGTATAATTGCTAGTGGCCGTAGATTTTGGAGACCCACGGGCCCGTGGCAAATGTGACCTAGCCTTAGTTACTCAGCCCGTAGGTTATTTATTTTTGGGACACAAATACACTAAATGTCGCACTCAGGGATCCGAGATAAAACGACTAGGGGAAATTACACATGATGGCACACGAAAATTCGACGACTCGGGACGAGTCTGTAAAAAGGGGAGGGGTAGTGTTACGCTGTGGAAATTCGCAGACACCATATAGGTCCTTAGTTCAGTTATGCCGATAAGTCGTGTTCAGTTAGATTTCCCCACCGTTGTTTAATGGTTTATTCGTGTCACCCGGGCTGTGATCTTTGAGTTAGCCTTTTTTCTCTACTATCGTTATTTTGGAACAACCACAACGCCAGCACCAACCACTTCTCCACCACGCCACCACCAACCACTCTCACCACAGCCATCCACAACCACCTTCTCCACCACGCCACAATGCCAACCACCTTCTCACGCCACCCACCAGCCACCATGTCAACCACCAACCACCCTCTCCACACCGCCTTCATAACAACGACATCTCCCCACCATCTCCTAAACCGCATCTCCCCCACCCGAATAACATCGCCCACCTTCAACACCGCAAAGCGCCACCAACCACAACAACCACGATCACCACAACCACCTTCTCGTCAACCGCCAACATCCCCACAGACAACGAACAGCCGCCTTCACAACAACCACCTTAACCACCACCGCCCAACCACACCACCCTCACTACCACCACAAACGCCAGCCACACCACCCTCCCGACCACCACGAACGCCAGCCACACCACCATCAAGACCACCACAAAACGCAACCACACCACCACCGCATTTCCACCTCAGCACGGTTGCCAGAGGCCTGGCCTTCGTCGAGGGAAAGCAGGTGATCCCCGTTTCCCCCTCCCCACCAACGGAATGGCATCTTCGCTGACAAACGCGGTGGATTTCACCCTGCAAGGACAAGGGTGAAAACCCAACCCAAGAAATGAAGCAGGCAACGGTGCGAGCATCCCCGATTTTTGGCGGGAAAACGCTTCCTTCTGGAAGTTTCCCGCGTGTTCTGGAAGGAAGGGTGGGAGTTGAGAAGGGGCGGGGCGTGGGTATAAAAAAGAGGAACGCGAGCGGGAGAAAAAGAGTGGGGAGTCGTCACCAGGAACGCGAGCGCTGAGGAGAATCGCGCTTCCTCTCTCTCTCTCTCTCGCTGAGGATCGTGAGCGAGGTGGCGCTCCGGACCGAGGGCTCTCTGGGTCGGTCGTGACGAGAACGGGAGATCGAGGTCGGAAGTAGGCGTGAGGAGAGAGAAACGTGAGGTGGGGTACGAGCGCGAGGTCGGGCGAAGGAGGACGAAGCCCAAGAAATCACCACACGGTCACGTTCTCTTTCTTTCTTTTCTGGGTTTTTGTATGTGTGTTTGTGGCGCCATGTCCCGCAAGTAGAACTGTTGTTAAGTGCTTTGAATAATAAATAATAGACGGTTGTAGTGCTTTGTCTTGCTGCGTCTTGTCCCTTCCCGCCAATTCCATTGCTTTCCTGTATACGTGCATGTTAGTGTTTTGCATACTGACTGCATGTGTGTGAATAAATGTGCGTGTTTAAATGTTAACCCGTTCGTTGTGTCCTCTTTCCCCAATGAACCGCCGTATTGCTCTCGGAATTTAGCGGGCTTTTTAATAGCCGATAAAAGAATTGGGTCCAGCGAGGTCTCGCGATAATACACCGCTCGGTTATCCCAGAACGGAACGAACAGCCGCTTAAGCGGTTCGTGTCCAAGCAGACCTCGCTGAGGTACGGTCTCTCGGTGGTCTGCCCGCGCGAATACTTAGGTGTTCGATAATTCGGCGATTGACCTGTGCGCGCGGGTAGAGTGTTGACTAGGCCGTGGTGTGCGCTTGGAGCACACCCGTGACTGGTTTCCGGCGTTGTTCCGGAAAGTCGCGACTGAATTGTCCGTTCGGTGGGCGAGACGGCCACCATTGGCTAAAGCGGCTGTTCGCACGCCGGCGGGCACGGATTCGTAACAATAGTATAACAAAATATATATATATATATATATATATATATATTATTTTTGACATTGCACAGGGCAGTCTGAGCATGGTGGAAAATGAGAAGGGCATTCTTCCACGTCACCAGGATCACCAGATATGCCTCCTCCCACATAATTATACATACTTTTACCAAAGTTTAATTTAAATCCTTGAACCTAGATTCAAAATATTAAATAATTCTCGCTGCCAAACCATGCGTCCAATTAGGTTGAAATTTAAAACATATATTCCCCTTGACTACTACATCATAATTGCGATGTTTCACATCAATTAATAAAGCGGTTCAAGAGAAATAATTTTTAAAAAGATTTTCATGCAATCCAATATGGCTGCCAAACCATGTGAGCTGTTATTTATTCGTGAACACCCTGGTATCCCCAAGATTTGGGGAACATGTGTGTGAAGTTTCCCCTCGATCTGTCTGGCTGTTCTGAAGATTATTTTTAAAGGTTTTAGCGTAAATCCAATATGGCTGCGAAACAATGTGACCTATGATGTCTTCGGTGAACTTTTTGTTCCTTTCTGGATAAGTGATCATACCTGTTAAGTTTCCCTCGATCTGCTCAGCTGTTTCGGAGATGAAGATTTTTGAAGGTTTTTATGCTAAAAACAATATGGCTGCCAAACCACGTGACGATGATGTCATCAAATCCCCCCCCCCCCCAATCATTTGAGCTCGAGATTACCCTCAAACATTTTCATACTGATCGGACAAATAATTCAATGTATGCAATTATGACATCATAATGAAGCCACCTATGACATCATCAAACTCGATGGTATTCATGGAGTACTTACCCTGCAGTCTTGAGAAGGACTTGGTGCAAAGTGTTGGTTTTTTTTGGTTGTTTTTGTTTTTTCTTTGATCCAATATGGCTGCTAGACCACGTGACCGATGACATCATCTTTATCAAACCATATGTCCCACAGGTTGTTGATCAATTTGTTAAATTTTGCATTGATCAGTGAAGCGGTTTCTCCTACGAAGATTTTCAAAGATTTTCCCTTCAATCAAATATGGCTGCCAGACCGTGTGACACATGATTTTGCAAGTAACAAGGATGAAAACATAACCTTTGTCGACCTTCGGTGGTGGAGGTAATTATCCAAGTTTGAACAGTTAAACACTACTGTACTGTAAAAAGCATACTTTCTAGATTCTGAATGCATCAGATCATCCAAAATTTTAGCAATTGCAAATGTGCAGTAATCATGAGCACTGTACATCACCTTTGCTCAACCGAACCCTATAGCTTAAGCAGGCATACCTTAATCATGATCTCCACTCGGCTGTGCAAGTGCTTCTCAATGACTGACTCAATCCAAATCAAAGGCTTCACCTGCAACAAACAAACAAACAAAAATTCTTCAAATGTTAATCTACTTGTCTACCAAATTGGCTTTGAATGAGTCGAGAAAGCCAAATAATTTCAGAAACGTTTGACTCAACCTGAATGAAGATTACTCCACGATTAACAATATCTTACACCTAAACCAAGACAATCTAGAAAGATAATCTTACGTGAGTGTTCAGACGATAAGACATCAATTCAAACTCCCCATCTGGTGGAATGAATGAGATCGTCCGATCATTCTCAAAACGAGAGAGGCGCACACACTGGTGGAACTTCACATCCTCAAGCTCCACCGCTTTGCTTTTCCCTCCTTGGTAAGTGAAGAGGACATCTCAAATTCACTTCTTATAAAAAACATAAAAAATTTATAAAACAACAATAATTTTAAAATAATAATACCATCCTTCATGCTGCAAATCTATCTTAGTGGTGCTGCACTATACTCAAAATATGAAAATGGGGCTTCTGAAGACTGGCTATCGGCTTGTCATCAATTATGCCAACTAATTAACAAGATTAGTACTGTATGTGATTGCAGCAGGGATGGCAGGATAGCTTGGAGGTGTGCGCACTCATCTTCGAATCTTGACCCAGATATAAACTGTCATATTATGGTGTTTCAGATGCAGAGCGAGGCATCAACGTGTGTGCCGTCCATCGTATGGACACTAAGCCAGAGGACCTGTCGTCCATCGTATGGACACTAAGCCAGAGGACCTGTCTGCCAGCACTGGTTGTTCAAAGTCGTGAAAGATACCACGGTGTGTCTTGTGAAGAATAGGAGTTATCACCAGCACTCAGGCCAGATTCCAAATTCCTGCCACATCCAGTTTAAATGTCAGGCCTCTGTTATGGTGTTAAAAAATAAATAAATAAACCTGACTCCAACAACATTAGTTAAGTGAACTAAACAGGACTTTCATCAAGCGACTTCCACATACTTTCGAACAACACCTCACTCTCCCTGCTGTAAAGCATGCACACCCACTCACAGCAACACAAACTGTCCACACGACGCGCAAACACGTACACAAATATATATTACTAGATAACCCGTGAACCCGTTGGGTTCCCGTTGTGACAGCGGTTGATGCAAAAAATCATTTCAAGAAAAAAAAAAGATAGCTCCAGCGAACTATACCGCTGAGGTTGTTTGCATTGATCAAATACTCCCGAAGAGGACTTGACTGAATCGGGAATTTATTTTTTAATAATTTTTTCGTTGCTTGATTTGAACAAAACTTGATACTGCACACCGCAGGAGAATGGTAAGTAAGGTGGCCCTAAAAAATTTGCACTATCATGTACCGTTTTGGCTGTATTTCAGGAACATACATACATACATACAAGATGAGAGTTTTAGTAACATATATATATATTATATATATAGATTGACATGATCTGCTTCAATTAAATTTAGCAGAAACTTCAGCCAAGGAACATCTACAAGAGTGTAACATATTAGAGATGTCTGCATTATAAATGCCCGTTACATTAGCATATAATGTTGCCAAGTTGAGTTTGTCAAACTGCCGAAAACGGTATCTCATCTTTTACATTTCACAGTTTCACATTCCTGACAATTCCCAATGTTTTTGCCCACACCTTGAGAACCACAAATACCATCAACATATATTTGTTATCTTTTGTAATCCTATTTTCTGAAGATCCAAAAAAATGTAGCCATATAGACAAAGAAAAAACGTTTCTTTGCGATTTCAGACTCATTTCATCTTGACGGGTCACATTTTTCCATGCTTACTCTATAGTCTTAAATAAGATAATCACCTAAGCATGATCGTGTCATCTCACGTATCTGGTTTTCAATGTATCTGATTAAGGTAATCTTGCATACATCGGATTGCATAACAAGGCAACAATCAAAGTTCATTCTACAAACTGCAATGTCAAATAAAGAAACGTTTTCACAATTCCCTCCAAAACTTTTCAACTGAACTTAATACTAATGCAGTGAGAATAAAACAAAATAAAAATAACTAGAAAATATAATTTCATGTGAATGCATCAATGGATATGCCAACTTTTTGAACCCAAAAGCTAATCAGTTAATCTTTCTATTACAGTTCATACTTTTACTAAGTTGGGTTGGAATCTCTTTAATAGTTCACAAGTTATCGCAGTAACGAAAATCTGCTGTGCCCGCAAAGACAGACAGACAATCGCAAAACATAATAAGGCCTCTGGGCTGTGGAGACACACAAAAAAACATCGGAATTGATGAAATTACTGCCTCAAATGTAAAACATAAATATTGTGCGAATTCGCGCCCGCCGGCGTTGCGATCGGCCACGTAACTCTAATCGCGAACTCGCCCACCGGACGGACAATTCAGTCGTGACCCTCCGGGAACTACCGCCCGGACTAGTCACGGGTGGGGGTTTACCTCACCACGATCGTGCCAATTGCCCACCCGCGCAGGATAGGGTGCTCGCCAAATTCGACCTACCTAAGTACCTGCGCGAGTGTTCGACCGGGCGATCGTACCTTGCCGCAGGTTGACTTCGGACACGAACCGCTTAAGCGGTTCGTTCCGCTGCTGCAGAGATAACCGAGCGAGTTATCTCGACCTCGACGGTTCCGATTAATACGGGCGTTTTAACCCACTATCAATCCCTTACGTGATGCAAGATGGAGATTCAATAAAAGGAAGGAGACGAAGTAAAGCGGGAAAACAGTTCAACAAGTAAGCACATTTATTTCACACACACGGAAGGCACGTATATACAACCATCAATCATGCAACAAAAGCAAATGCAAGGATGCAGAGCTACTACCGAATAAAAAGGGCAATGTACAGGCACAGACACTTACTTAGCAGTTCTACTTATTGGACACGGCGCCACAGCATGCATTCAACCCGAAAGAAAGAAAGCCACCCTCACAGCAAGGAGGCAGACAGGTCCGTAGACCAAATGTACGTGATCCTGGAGGATCGGCAGGTCCACGAGACCGGAAGGTCTTACCCGCGTCTCGTGACGCGATGGCGGGCAAGCCGCAATGTTCGCGCAGCTGCGCCCCGACTCCGTGCCCCTGGCGTGGTCGGCGAGTCCTTCCGGCGTGCTGCGCGCGAGCGGTTTGTTGGCACCACGTTTAGGGTGGGAGGAACGGCCCCCCGGCACTATCTCAGCGCGGACGGGGGGGGGGGGGGGGAATTGCTGATGCTCAGGGAGAGGGGAATGCTGGCTGGCTTGGACCCCACGACGAGACGAGCGACCCCCACACCGCAACCTCGTTGCCGACCGCCGTCTTCCCTTGACTCGAACTTGAACTCGACCAGCCGCCTGCAACCGAACGCGCGAACTCCAACTCCGCGCGAGTCGCCTTGCGCTCGCATCTTTCTAGGCCTCAGGAGGAGCCTATATGCAAAATATCGGATCAAAACGCGATTGGAGGCGGGGCCACGCCACCCTCTGTTCAGCCATTGGTCGGGCAAAAAGGGGCATGAAGCCTTTTTGATCCGAATTTCTCCCTCGGAAAGGCCGCCATTCGCGGCTCGCGGCTCGATGTGTTTGCACCAATCGCCGAACGGGCCTAGACAGCCCGACGTTCAGTGTTCACAGGTGTGCGGTTACTGGTTGTGAAGGAGAAAGGCGAAGGTGGTGGAGTTGTTCGGGGCGTCGTTGAGCTCGTTAGAGAATGGCGGGTGAGGCGATGCTTGCGGGGTTGGGTTGTGGAGTGAAGGTAGTGGTGGTTTGGTGGAGTTGTTCGGGGCGTTGTTGATGGTGGCGATTTGGTTGTTGGGTGGTGTTTGAGTTGTTGGCGGCTTAATGGTCGAAAATAACAATAGAGAAAGAAAAATGGCTAACTCAAAGCGTCGCAGCCCGGATGAATCCACATATTCCTCTATACAACGGGTTTGGCTAACTACCATGAACTACCGATATATCTCAACTGAGACTCTTTATGGTGTAATTGCGAATTTCCACAACCGTAACAATATTATACGATATAGTCTCAAACAATCTTGTTGTTTAACTTAACTCCCAATTCATATGTTTAACAACTCCAGATATGCTGTCAATTCCACCTACCCATGGAAATTACAACAGCAAATATCATCATCGCTTCGCTCACAGGAGTACAATGAGTGGGGGAGAGAGAAGGGAGGGGGAGAGAAAGAGGGTGTGGGGAGGAGAAAGGAGGGGTGGGGGGTAGGGGGAGAAGCAGCACAGAGGGGGGGGCAGGCAGGCAGCGCCGAGGGGGGGCGGGCAGGCAGGCGGCGCGAGGGGGCGGGCGGGCAGCGTGGGGGGGGGATGGAGGACGGGCAGCGTGAGGGGGCGGCAGGCGGGCAGCGCGAGGGGGCAGGTGGGCAGCGCGAGGGTGAGCCGCAGCCGGAGGCCGGGAGACGAGGGCGAGCGGAGGCCGGCGAGAGGCAGCGCGAGGCCGGCGGCACAGCGCAGAGGCCAGGAAGGAGGGAAAGGGAAGGCAGTTTAAGGGAAGGGAAGGGCGATAAATGCGCCCAAACGAAAACATTTTCTTTTTAACTGCTGGGTTCAATAAATTAAACCAGGCAGGAGCATTGAAACCATGGTATACATCTCGCAAATTCAAAACTAAACCGTCAGTCCTTAACAGCCCCCTTAGCAGTATGGGAGGGTGGAGGAGCAGGGGGAGAGAGAGAGAGAGAGAGAGAGAGAGAGAGAGAGAGAGAGAGAGAGAGAGAGGGGGAGAGTGCATAAGGGGTGGCGGTGGGGGGGGAGAGATTGAGAGAGGGTGAGAGAGTGAGTGACGAGTGGGGGGGAGAGACGGAGAGAGAGAAAGAAAAAGAGGAGGGGAGGAAAAGGGGGGCATTCAGGGAGATGTGACATCCAGTTTGATGGCACACATTGATGAATCACCCTGCCTATGAAACACCAGGATGGCAGTGTATAGCTGGGTTGGGATTCGAACCCAGCTTAGACAGCTTAGAGCGAGCGTGCATACCTTTCAGCTATCCTGCCGTGATGTTAACGAAATGTTTCATTTATTTTTTGCATTTATTTATGCTGAAGTGACGGGTCGTATCATGAAAGAAGATCATACGAAAAGGGGAAATATGGCGTAAAAAATGGCGCATTTTGAGGGAGCTAGCAACCGCCAAATACACTGCAGAACAACACGGGGCCAACACATGCAAGTGGCCCCTGAACATTGTTCAAAATCGATCGACATACAGTATTCAGTGACAGTGCGAATATTGTAGAGTACTCACGAAGTGGCTTAAGCACTCCAACGAAACGGTTAAGGAAGGGCTGGCTTGGCAAGCGATTCGCAATCGCCAAGTCGTCATATTAAACACACACCTCTTGGAGACACCCAAAATATCAAACTATGTCCGAATTAGACAAATTAACACTTTTCTTTCACAGTAGGAAGTGCTGCCAAGTTGAATTTTGGAGCGTAAATTTTGTGATTCGTTTTAGTTTAAGAGTTTCTCGAGGTTATGGCTTGTGGGGGAAATGAAATAAAGCCATGAATGCTGGCATCTCCGGGAGTTTATGAGCATTGCAATGTATCCAGAGATTTGTAGGTATGATAATCAGGCATTCGATAATGAGTGAGGAAAGAGAAAAAAAAACAAAAAACAATCGTTCAGAAATCATTGCAGCCTGTTCTAAACCAAGGTGTGATTGGTTGAGCAGGCCAAAAAAAATGGCGAATTAAGACCCCAGCAAAGTAACCAAGAATTTGCCTTGAGGGAGAGTGAGGTGGCTGAGAATGAGTCTGATAAAGGAAGTAATTAAATAAGGCCATTAACTATCTTCAAAAGGGGTGTTTTAATTCACCAAAACAACCAATTTTCACTCATGCACTTCCTTGGATTTCCCTTCGTATGCATGCAAAGTTTCAGGGTGCAAGGTTTCATGGTTTTGGAGTTATGGACACACACAAACACACACACACACACACACACACGAAAGGGAACAGCTCCAATGGCTTCAGTGCTTCACTGGCGACTCATGACCTGCCATACTTTGCTTCAAAATGTTTCGCCCATTCTCTTCGTATAATCTGATATATAGAAGGTTAAAGTTGTTTCCAACACCTTCGTCTGATTTTAAGATATTATAGCCTATGCTTCTATTTTGGAAGAGTTTGTGGGAGCTTACGCCCAGTATTCTCAAAGAGAACTTTGTCGTTGAGGCCGAGGCGTAGTTCAGGCATGCCAGACAAAAAGACACGCATCTTGATGGAGCCCACAATCTCACTGCGTAGAACATTTCCATTGGCACTGACCTGTGCACAGACAGTAGGTTACGTTAATAGGGCAAAATATCTTACAGCCCATGTCTACATTTATAATGGGCCATTTCCATTATAGTGTCAAGAAAGTAGAGCAAGTATAGCTGAGCTTCAATAAAAAATAGTCATAAAAAGGAATTCCAATTGAAAGCGGTTGACATCATTTAAAGAAGACTGCTACTGTTTGCGCATCGCAAAAAACTTAGAATAAACCTCCCCCCCCCCAAAAAAACAACAACATACCAGCAGATTTACAGACTCTATTACATCGAGGAAGACCTCATTCTTGCGGTACTTAATCCCTTCAGAGCGCCAAGACACAGCATTGGTGACGGTAGCTGGAGGGCGAGGTGCACCGACATCTAGCTTGTGGCCCTCTTGTGTGATGTATCTGAGAGTGTGTACAGGGTATAAAGTCCATCAACCTGTTTATACATTTAAATACCACAATATTATATTGTTAAGAATCTTCTGGAATTATCATTTTCATTGACCTATGCTTTGCACAGTCATAGGAAAGTGCAGGGAACTAGAAAGACACTCAATAGAACACACACCTCCAACAGGCTAAACAATTTAGGTTTTGGATCCCACAGATAGGCCCGATCTGGATCCGGACCTTAATCAAAATCTACTCGGCTTGTTCTTGTCACATAACCAACTTATACACCTTGCTTTGTCATAACTAGTCCATAACTTTTTCAGATATCATGCTACATATCATTTTGGCCCCATCTCTCAATGGTGAAGAATCACGTTAAAAAAAAAATAATAATAATTTATATATATATATATATATATATATATTACAAAATTCTCCGATCCGGATTCAAATTCGGATCTTCACCAAAATCAAATCAATTTGTCCTCGTCATACACCGAACTTGTCCACAAAGTTTCGTCTGAATCCGTCAATAACTTTGAGATATCGTGCTGTATATCGTTTTTGGCCCCATCTCTGAATGGTGAAGAATCATTAAACAAGCCGGTAGGCGGCGATGGGTCGCCGAGCATGGAAACTATAAGATATAGAGCAAAATGGATGTCATATAGCGGATAGGGAATTATGATTCCCTATCCGCAATTATGATTCCCTTAAGATTATGCATATCAAATCTCATCCAGTTCCATCTACTGATAACTACTCGGTAGCCATTTGAATGAAAAAATACCGAAAATGCGGTTTGATCGGAAATCCCCAAAGTTCGAGGGGGTGCTGTGGGCGAACAAAGATCTAAATCGAAAATCCGGCTCGATCGTTTGTGCACAATGTATTCCAGACGATTAGTGTGAATTTTCATGACCATCCGACCATAACCCTAGGAGGAGTAGCATTTGGCGCGAAGGCACCTCCAGCTCTCGCATATTATCGATTTTTGCACTAATTGACCTTTGACCCCTGACTAAGCGAAATCGGTCAATATGTCCTGAGGCAAAGTTGTAGTACTCATCGAGTACCATGAACCTGCAAAGTTTCATTCGTATCGATGCACTCACCTGGTCGCTAGGGGGCCTTCAACTTTCGCCAATTTTTGCGCATACCCTAATTGCAGGGGCGCTGCGGGTAAAGTATTCCATACATCACAAAACCGGAATATATTTGATAGAGCATCACCTGTAGATAATTCGTGCCAAATTTCATAACCCTACGTGGGATAATGGCTTTCGGAATTGATTTCACGTGAACGGTACCGATTTTGAAGGTTTTTCGATTGTTGCTAGGAACCAAAGCGTCCCTAGCAACCATCACAATTTCCAAGCACTAGGTCATAAGATGTACCTACCACCCAAGTTTGGTCAAAATCCGCCACGTTTACTACCAATTATGTTGATGACAAACGAACAAACATCCAAACAAACAGACAGAATTACTGACAATAAGGGTCACCTATTTCAGCGACCCAAAATTACAGTATCCAGATTCGGATCTTTACCAAAACCTAATCAATTTGTCCGTGTCACACACCTAACCTGTTCACAACGTTTGGGAGATATCCTGCTCAAATGACAACAAATAAACAAGAGCGCAGGTGAGCACAATATACGCCGAAAAAGTCTCTTGTCACACACACCACACACACACACACGCACAATTATATATTCAAACACGTCAATTTATGAAGAAAAAGAAGGTATATACAGAATTGTGCTACTACATGGAAACAAGCAACCACTTTAGATGAGGAACGTATGTCGCCACAACCCGTCTCACAGTCTGTAGCTATGTACCAAATATGAAACGTAAAGTTGAAACTTTGAGAGTTAGAGTGCGGACAGGAATGGACGGACAGACAGACGGACGGACGGACGACGGTATACATAATACGCATATATATATATATATATATATATATATATATAATTTATATATATATATATATATATGTTACGGCTTGTGGAAATTCGCATTACACCATTCAGGTCCGTAGGTGAGATATATTTCTGAAGTACATGTGTAGGTTAGCCCAAACCCATTGTTTAGAGGGAATTATGTGATCATTCGGCTGCGATCTCTTCAGTTAGCCGTTTTTCTTTTTACTCTTCGTTATTTTGAGCTCCACCTGCACGACTCGCCGCCAGAGGCCCCCTCCGTTGAAGAGGCTACGCGTTCCTATTCATTTTCATTTTTTGTTGGAAGGGCGCCAAGGCGGGCATTCCTCGCCCCCGAAAGACAGGGAGGGAGGGAACGAGAGGACACGCCCCGCTTCGAGTGCCTTCGAGGCGCGCCTAGAAGGGGTGGAGCCAAAGAAGGGGCGGAGAACAGGGCGGGCGCCGGCAGAAAAAGCACGGCGAAGCAGGAGAAGTCGTTGCTGAGTTCTTTTTGGTCGTCGAGAGGAGTTGTTGCTGAGTTGCTTTTTGGTCGTCGAGGGAGTTGTTGCTGAGTTGCTTTTGGTCGTCGAGAGGATTGTTGCTGAGTTGCTTTTGGTCGTCGGGCAGGAGTTGGAGTTGCAGGAGTTGAGTTGCTCTGGTGAACTTGGACGTGGCTGCGACTCAAGTCAAGCTGTCTCCTCCTGCTGTCCTGCTGCTCTGCGGCTGCTCTGGTCCTGCTATCCGTGGGTCGGTGCAGAGTCCGAGGCGTCGAGAGGCCGGTACGTCGCAGGCGCGAGGCGCGCCGGAGAGGCCTCGCCAATCACGCTCGTCGGGGGTACCAAGCACGTCGACGGGCGCGAGGACTCAGCACGAAAAGGGAAGTCGCACTTCCTTTCTTTTGGGTTTTGTGTAAATGTGTGTGTGTGCGCCAGTCCGGCAAGTAGTATTGTGTAAGTGGTCCGTGTGTCGCGTATTCGGTTTTAACTCCTTTTTTATATGTGCATTTCTTTAATTATTATGTTGCTATAAATACTTGCTGTCTTATGTGTGCAATTGGTGTGTAATAAATGCTTGCTTGTTGAATTGTTTCCCCGTTTTGCTGCGTCCTTCCTTCGTTGGGTCTCCATCTTGTTTTACGTAAGGGTACGTAGTGGGCGCGGGACGCCCGATAATTAATCAGGAACCGTCGAGGCCGACGATAACACCGCTCGGTTATCCGATAGCACGGAACGGATCGCTTAAGCGGCCGCTATCCGAAGTCGACCTGCGGCGAGGTGCGGTCGCCCGGTTTACCATCCGCGTGGGTACTTAGGTAGGTCGAGTTTGGCGAACACCCTATCCACGCGGTGGCCGATTGGCACGATCGTGGTGAGGCGAAAGGCCACCGTGACTGGATCCCGGCGTTAGTCGAGAGGGTCACGACAGAATTGTCGTCCGGTGGGCGAGGCGGTCGCGATTCGAGTCACGTGGCCGATCGCACGCCGCGGGCGCGAATTCGCAACATATATATATATATATATATATAATATATATATATATATATATATATATTATATATATATAATTGGGCGTATAAAAAAGACAGACAGACTGAAACAATAATCTCTGTCCACCTATTTTGTTTCTGCAAAAAACAATTTAAAGGGCAATCTGTTTATCGAGGCCGACGGGCGATCCGCCCGTCGAGCGCCGCATCGGGGCCGATCGGGATTCGCCTGTCGAGCGCGCATCGAGGCGACGGGCGATCCGCTTGGAAGACTTTGCGAGTAAAATGGAATTATATTTGCCATTTGTGATGCAAGAATCTACCTCGTAAGAATGGCGAATGAAATGGTTGATAGTTGATAATGACAGGGGATGGAGGTGGGTGGCTGCCATAAAAATCATGGCAAAGTTAAAGTGCTCCCACCGCAAATGAAAAATGTCACTAGTGAAACAGAAAGCCAACAAAGCAATGTGTTTTCAGTTTTTGCTGCTGAATGTTGAGCTCATTGTGTAGTTGCATTAATGCTTGTCACATTTGGCTCGGCGGCCGTAGGGTCTCAAAAATCTACGCGCCACTGCAATTATACGGCGGCCGCAGTCTTTCCACGGTCACACAATGTAGCAGTCACATATGTTTTTATTTTTCGGGAGCCGCACGGGTATTTAGAAATGTGGAGACCAAAACGTGGGGGTGCCGTACGGTCTTTAATTTGATGTCGCACGGTGACCTTAGGGCGTCCCTGCGGCGGCCATAGAATTTTCAAGGCAGACACAAGGTAGCCTCAAGGTGCCCGCAAGGCGACCGCAGGGGGCCCTAAGGCGAACGTAATATTTTTTGGGGGGGGTTGGCAAAATTCATTTTGCATTGATAAGAGCCTACGGCAGCCGCACGAATAACGCAAGCCCACCGTATGGTCGACGTGGAACACATCTACGTCATGGCTACGGCTTGTCGAATTGCTACGGCCAACCTAGAAATGAAAAAGTTATAACTCCGCGCTTTAATTCCACGGACACCCCTACGGCTGTAAAAGATCGCCATACGGCGTAGGGCCACCCTGAGGCCACCTCAGAAACTCTGCGGGCCGCACGTTTCTGTCAATTCGGGGGGGGGGGGGTACGGCGCCATATCCTTAGCCGTAGAGCAAATGTGACTCATGCTTTACACTGCACCAGGAAACACACATGGTCCCTCACATCAAGATTCAACTGCAGGGACTCACTCTTGCAGTATCTTGCTATCAGTTGTCTGTGGAAAACCAAAATCCATCAGCTCGTCAAGTAACTCGTAAATAATCACAAAATTGTCCCGAATGCTCTCCTCTTCAAGCTCTTTGAAATACTCAGTAAACACCTGCAGGAAGACACATCCTATGTTTAAGGAGCTGCAGCTGATGGGTTATTCCATGTCAAATCAACAAGCAATGTTTTCAACCTCCTTCAATTTGAATGAATTTCAACAAACTTATTGGCTGAATTGAAAAGTTTACCTTTCAGGATTTTAGGCCTGAAAGCAAAATAGCTTCCGAGATATTGCACGTTAAAGAAAAAACAATTTAGTGCCATTTATGGTCATCTCAAAAGCATCTTTTGATCTATCTTTGGCCCTAATTTATTGATCTGAAGATTATTTTTGTCTTAAATGAAAGCTGATAATAAAGCTCAACTCTATCAATCGATATGCATTTAATTGCAGTTGGACTATATTCTATACCAAAGGTCACCTTCCCTACCTTTCTACCCTAGTGTTACTTTCCCCTATCATGAGTGTTGCAATCCTTTTGAGAGCCATGGATGGAGAACTAGTAGCTTGTAAACAATTTCAAGAAAAACAAGTGAGGGTCCCATCACTTGGGTTTCAATTTGGAAAAACATAAAAGAAAAATATATTGTGTACTCATTGCCAAATATGTGCAGAAGACACAAGAGGATCACAACTGGACCACAAATTCAAGTACAAGAGGAAGCTGGGTCATGGGGAATTAATGTTGGGAGGGATGCGTTTGTTGATGTGGTATCATAATTCAAAAAAAGCAATGGAAAAAAAAAAAAGGTCAAAAGGTATCAGGTTGGGGTAACTGCAATGAAATAAAACCTTATCCCATCAAATCACCAGCATATCATTGTATTTACATGTACAGTACATGTTTGGCTGGCAAGATAGCTTAGAGGCATGCACTCTCGCTGCTGAGGCATCTCGTCTTGAATCTCAGCCCAGCTACTATCATCCTGATGTTTCGATGGTAGGGTGAGGGATCAATGTGTGTGCCGTCCCTCGGATGGACGGTAAATGGGAATCCTGTCTGTCGGCATTAGTTGGTGGAAGTTAAACACCCCACAGTGTATTTTGCGAAAAGTAAGGGAGCTATCGCCGGCACCATAGCCAAATTCCAAATTCATGCCCATATGTACAAGCGTCACCGGCACAACCCCCTCAGCCAATGATGCTACTGACAGTGGTGTGCTGCATACAAAAGAAGAAAAAGAACATGTACATGTTGCTGCATGCAAGGAAACATTGGCACACAGAGAACCCATCTAATGTGCATGATGTATCCCTTTCGTCTAACACAAAATCTACATCTGGTTTATCAAACTTCCACAAGCGATCTTTGTATATACAAAAACTAAATACACTTGGGGACCACCAAGAAAAAGTGTAACTGCAGAAAACTGCCAAATATTACTCCGATACTGTAGTTTTATAAATTAGAAATTTAACTTGATAAATATTTTTATTTATCCAACAATTTCAAAGCTTATAATTTGGGGAAATAAAGGCAAGACAGTTTCAGAATTTCAAATATCAAGCAAATGCAGTAAATTGAAATCCGACAGCATTTTTCATCGTCATAGTCTCAATGAAAAAAAGGAAACGCAGTTTCAAATTAATTGAAAAAGGAACTTGAATAAGAAAAAAGCAAAGATCGAGTCATTAGGAGAAACCTGAAAAGGATTCGGGTTTTAACTGCTACTCCTCTACCCCCAAACCCATCCAATGTGCAGCCAAGTGAGCCTTATTCAAAAAACGTTTTTTGTAAGAATTCACTTCTCCAAGGCTTAAATGCAGCAACAAGTATGACAAATTCAAAGCACTATATGCATTATTCACTTACCTGGACCACCTTGTAAAGGAAAGCAAAGACCAGAGCTACGTTTGCATTTTTCTTTGTTGTTGCAACAACTGAGGAAAACAGTCAAGGAATGAATGGGTAAAACATTTAAATCGTAACAAATTAATTGCTGTGGGAAGGGGAAAAAATTATACATCCAACAAATCCTCTTTCGATTTCTTTCACGAATAGTGTCACCATTATTTTTATAGATTGTGAAAGCATACAGGCTTTGGAAAACGTTTTGCAATGGCACCCAGACATATTGACATCAAAACATGCTTACTGCAAGAAATTGGAGGATCCAGCCAAGATTAGTTTATTTCAATACAAGCAAATACAACCCATCGCTTCACTGACGGGGATATTTAGAGGGAGGAAGGGAGGGAGAGAGAGGAGGGAGGGAGGGGAGAGGAGGGAGAGCAGAGTGGAGGGAGAGGCAGAGGGAGGGAGAGGGCAGAGGGAGGGAGGGAAAGGGAGGAGTGAGGAGAGGAAGGAGGGAGGGGAGAGAGGAGGAAGGGGAAAGAAAGGAGGGAATATTATATTAAAAATATATATATAATATTATATTATTAAAGAATATTAAAAAAAAACATTCCTGGGAATATTACTACAAACAAACTACAGTTGGAAGTTGTCTGGTGCTCAATGACGATCCTCAAAAAAACCCTCGGACCAAAAACTTGAGAGAAAAAAAAAAAAAAAAAAAAACTTCACACCTTGCGTCCATGATTCGTGACCGCGTTTACCGAAACGAAAGTACAGTAGATACTTTGAGACCTGGGAGGACTCCATTCCACATTCTGAAACCCACATATGGAGTTAACAACCAACAACACCCACACACGGGGCAAAGTGCCATTGTGGTAATACAGTAAATATACACACACGTGCAAATGTACACACGCATAAAGTACATAAAAACGACAAACAATTTACCTTTAAACAGAGTTCTTTGAAAAAGGAATTCAAGTGGGAAATTAGTGAAATTCAATTCAAAACTAGGAGGGCACTCGATAGAGCGCATGCCTTCGCCACACAATGCCTGATCCAGGAGAACATATTGGGCCCAATATATTTTTGAAATATCATGCTGTATATCGTATTTGGCCCCATCTCTCAATGGTGAAGAATCACTTTAATAATTAAATAATTCTTGCATCAGGATCTGGATTCGGATCTTCACAAACATCGAATCAATTCATCCTTGTCACACACCCAACCAGTCCACCAAGTTTCATCTGAATCCGTCCACAACTTTTTGAGATATTGTGCTTTGTAGCATTTTTGGCCCCATCTCTCAATGGTGAAGAATCACTTTAAAAATTCTAATAGCTGGATCCGGATCTTCACCAAAATCTAAACAGTTCGTCCTTGTTACACATCCAACTGCTCCACCACATTTCATCCGAATCCATACACAACTTTTTGAGATATACTGCACACAGACAGACAGAGAGGGGTGAAAACATAACCTCCTTCCATCTTCAGTGACACAGGTAAATATATCAAGCCACAGAACACAAAATGTCAGTCTATGCCTTCACAGCTAGAACAAACATGGCAAACACGAGGTCGGATGGACCTTATTGTTTTCATATATGTATTGATGTCGAAGTTAGGGGTGGATTATGAAAGATCACACATAAAGGTTAAACAAAGCGATATCCTGTGAAAAATAAAATTGCACAATTTCAGCGGATGAGACAACTCCCGAGGCACCCACCACAAGACAGCGTGGGACCCAACACAGTCGGAACCGTACGTCCAATCAATGTATTAGATTGAAAGCACAGGTACTTTTACTGAAATGAACAAAGCAGCTTGGAGAGTGCTTACCAAGTGGCTTTAGCACCCAAACAAGCACTCCAACGAAATGGTTGATAAGGAACGGCAGGATTGGCAAGCAATGGGAGATCGTGGATTGGTCATATTAAACACTTCCCGGAGACGCCAAAATTTCAAATCATAATATAATGGGCGTAAGCCTAGAACTTCTAATACACTTTTCTCCGAACATATTCTGTTCATACATCCAAATCTTCACATTATGTGTTCCATGTATTTATGCAGGTGAAAGCAGATTCAAAAAATCGAATATCATATCATAATATTAATATATTTAATATATAATGGGTGTAAGCCTGGAACTTCTAACACACTTTTCTCTGAACATATTGTTAAGGATTCAACGGTGGCGGGTTTCGGACGAGCGCGTCAATCGCTATCCGTACGTACCCAGTTTGGGTTTTCGCACCCTACTCTCGACAGCCATATGTTACAGATTCGGCGCCACCCTAACCACCGCCGTCTCCGGGGTTATAACGCCGGCTGGTTCGGCACAATTCTCGCGGTACGCGTCTCGAAACCACAATACCAAAATACACCTGTACCTTACCAGCTGGGGGAATAGACCCCGGTTACAGACTGGTTTTGTCAGAGACCGAGCGGATCGTTCCTCGACGCGGCATGAACAAACCCAAAGCGGCAACTTCATAGGAATCAGCCAGATTTATTGGGGAATTCGGGGAACACGACACAAGCAAAGCATTCACGACAATGTTATAATTAATCTATAACCCGTTCTTAAACTAGGGAGCTACGGATTACGGGTTTTGAAGGGGACCCTAATGAGATAAGCCTTAAACAACATGCAGACAAGACATAGACAGCATGCAGACAAGACAGAG
>CM068952.1:60429179-60440280 GCA_035128595.1 Eptatretus atami
GTACTTATACTGACATAGACATACACTATACTACTACATACATAGTATACCATTAATTCTACTACTACCAATGCTACTACTACAACTACTACTACTATTACACTGTCACGCACACCAACTACTGCTAATAGTATTACTACTACTGATACTACTGGCATTGACATCTACTCAACATGGAGTCTGGAACAATGATGGGTTCTCTTGTGAAGCCCATTTGTATGTACCAATTCCCCTAAACGCTGCCAATACGTCAGTACACGCGTAGATGTAAGTTAGAAACACTTTCAGTAAGTTCTGTGGTTGTCCGGAAGACGTCAATTTAATTCGTCTACATACGACAATGTGCGTTATACATACGTTACCAAATAGGTTCATAGCATGTTATTCAATGGTTAGATGCACGTTTTACTTAGGTTCAAAAACATGCTACACATAGGTTAAACGCACGTTACTCTTACGTTCATAGCACGGTAGCCATGGTTCAAGGCCAGTTATACATAGTTTCAATGCACGTTACTCATACTTTCCAAGCACGTTAAACATAGGCTAAGCTGACGTTACTCATTTGTTCAAAGCACGTTACTCAACGGTTATAAATTGGGTTTCAAGGATGGTTGCCATTAACTTGACGTGCTTCGACTTATGACTAACCTACAAGTAACGTGTGTTCGCCGTGTTTAAACGATCGCGGAACGTGCAAGAACAGATGCCAACGCATGCGAAACGTGTGAGCCTTACGTCGAGTACGTCTTAAAATTTTCAGCATGCTTGAAATTTCACGACGTATCGAACGGACTAGTAATATGCCAGCGTACTTCAATGATTTCGAGCATAATCTTAACGTATACTCAACTTTCCTATAGCGTATTTGACGTGTGCCTAGCGTTGTAAACCCATTTTCATAGAATGGCATACGCTGGCAAAATCGTCAAGGTGTGACTGCGATGTTGACAATTCAAAATCTCGGGCAGTTTTGATTTCAATCGGCGTCCGGCAAGTTCTCAACAGGCTATGCCACGAGTTCGCCGGCGATACGTATAGCGCGCAAAGGGTAAGTTGAACTATCGCTTGTCTTAGGTTTTGAACGCCGATCACCAGGTAAGCATTCGTTGGTAAAAGTTATTGTATAACACAACGAAACGTTCTGGCCGTTACTAATATGTTATGCAAACGACCAACACGTTTTGAATACGCCAAAAACTAAAAAAAAACATCAAAATTTCAGCGTACGTCAACGTTTTATATACATTTTTATACGTTGCCATTGCTGGCTTAAACGTCAGGTGTTGACAGGCCCTAAAGGACACGTCTGCAGTCTGGGTTGATAGCCCCACCACTCTCTCATGAAAGTATAAAATGCTTTGAAATGTAAAAATTGTTCAGTGCAAGTACCTGAGGAAGTATTAGAATCTCAGTGGCTTGTGCTCCTTGGAACTGACCAAGTACCAAGTTAGAATAAAACTCTCTGATGTAATGTGGAAGTGAATTGAATCGGGTTGGTCTAACTGTTAACTAAAGTAAGAATAAATGAAATAGAACCAAATAATATTGCAATCAATGGGGATTCTTAAGTTCATTGTACGAGGGTGAGAAGTGTATGGTGTATAATTAGAATAATAAATTTTTTCACAAGGAAGGACTTGTGTGGACATCGGTTATCAATGTCGATAGGGTTTATTGCAGGATTTATAACCAAATCGGACAAACGTTAAACTCTGTCTGAAGTCAAATAGGATTCCACAATCGGCCAGGTAGAATCCTTCAACGATCAAAACAAGGTGGGTTAAAAAAATACACATCAGCACCCCCCTCCATCATGCAACCATCCTACCTCGTTCGGTCTCACCGGACTCACCTGATCACAATCTGCTCGAGGAGCGCATCTTCTCCCCTGTTCCTGAAGGAGGCCATCCTGCCTCTTGCATCGGGTCTCGATACATTCCACAAGCTCCCCCTTAATGTCCCTTACCTTCCCCTCTATATGTGCCTGCTCGTCTTTTACTTTATTCAATTCGTCCTTTACCTGCTCTATCTCCCCTCGCGTCTCTGACAATTCTTCCTTCGTCATCTAAACCCTCCTCGTTTCGTCCTCGTGTTGTCCAATCATTCTCCCAGTTCCTGCGTCTCCGTCTCTACCTTCCGTCCCATGTCTCTAACTATTTCAGTCATTTCCTCATGTCTTAATTTGCACCCTTCTCTTGCGACCTCAAATTCCCCCTTGTTTCCTGCTGGCCTTCTTTTAACTTTTCTATCGCCGTCGTGGTCTTTTCCATTTTTTTCTTTAATGCCCTTGTCCTTTTTAAATTGCCTTACCCCCTGTCCAAGTTTATCTACATCCCGTCCAACCGTCATTATCTTGTCCGTTACATCCTCCTTACCCGCTTCTATCGCAGACCAAACACCTTCCACACTCCCTTTCAACTCGGTCATCTCCCCACGTACAGTGCCGATCTCCTCTGCCATTTTCCGGTCCATCGCCCGCATTTCACCTTTCACCTCCTCCAGACTCGCCTGCAGGCTTAAGCCATGCTCTGCATTTCCCCTCGCTGTGTTCGCATATCTCCCCTCAGTGTTTATGCGCTCACATCCATCTTGCTTTGCATTCCCTGCATTTCTTCTTTCATTTATTTTTCATGTCTATCATCATGCTCTGCATTATCCCCACAAACTGGTTCATATCAAGTGGCCTCGCCGGAGCGCGTCCACCATGATGGTGCGCGAACCGGGAGGATCGGGGGGGGGGGGATTTGATGGAGGGGGGTCATACGCCACCCTCCCACGCTCATTATTTCTGGGTCCGATCGTGGGGAAAGTTCTTGCATGGGGCTGTCCTGCACTGTGTTGTCCTGGACCATGGGTTCCACTACACTTACACCTAAACCCACCTGAGCCAGCTCGTCTTGGCTCGCCATGGTGCGTATTGAGAATAAATTTCAACACTCGTAATTTGGAGGAACGGGGGGGTTTTTGCTCCGCACACCCCTGATCCGAATCCCGTTAATTTTGTGGAGGCGGAGGGGGCCGAATCCCACTCCTGACACCAATTTGTTGTGGGCTGGGGGTCGTGGCAGGACGACCACCAGACGAGCAGTCGGCCCGTCTCCCACCGAACAACGGAATTAAAAGGTCGTCACCCCGGATAACTCCTGAGTCGACGGGTCACTTAAAGGACCGTGGTCACCAATATTTTGACGGCGTGAGGTGGGGTCCACTTGTCTATTCCAATTTACCTAAGTACTCATGCCATCGAGCTACCGGGGAAGCCACACCCTCGGCCAACTCTGTCCGAACCGAGTCGCATGTACCACTCGGGTCCGGCGTAACCGAGCGGGATTACCAGAGCCGTGCCGGTCCCAAGACAACTTACGGCACAAAACGGCCTTACTACTTCTCAAGCCCGCACCGTGCTGGGTCAATGTAGAAACGACAGGTAACGAACTGGAACATTTAACAGATATTTATTTACAATAGGGAGGGATACACAGAGCAGACTTAATCACGAATATAATGCAATGTACAATGAGCAATCAACATTTATACAATTTCTACTAAACAGACTGGCGCCACACACACACACACACACACACACGAGAAATTGGGCTGGTTGGCCTTTATTTGACCCTTCAGCTCGGGTGGGAAGGCGAGCTGAGGTAAGAGTTGTTCGGGCACCTTTCCGCCTCGTGCGGTCTGGTCGAGTCGAGCTGGTTTGGGGGGGGGGGGACTCGAAACCACACCTTCGTCACCGCACCAAGCACAGGGACCAAGAATGACGCAACGGACGCCAGCCAGCACGAGAACGGACCAGACGAGACGAGCACTTGCGGGCAAGACAAGAACGCCAGCAGGCAAGATGAGACATCCAGCAGGCAAAACGAGGGCAAAACAAGGCGACGAGGCTTCTTCCTTGGCTATATCGCACACTCCTGGACGGGTCGCCACTCCTATTATTCATTTCTCACGTGAGGTGGGAGGGGTCCGTCCTGAGGTAATCTTTGCCCTGATTGGACAGGGTTTCGTGGGTGATGTGCTGGCCATCCGTGATTGGACAGGGGGGAACCCCCTCCTTTCCTGGGCAGAGTCGGAGCTCTGAGGTGAGGAAACCTCCGCTCACGTCCGTGGTCGAATGCACGTAGGCAATGGCGTCGATGGTGCGAAGTAATGAAGGGAATTGATGTATAAAACTAACTAGAAAATAACTCACAGCGCACATACACTTAATCACCCATAAACATAGGGACGGGACCCTAACTACAAACACATACTTATCAAAATAACTAAGCAAGGACTGCTGTTCTGTTTGTGTGAAAATGGCTTCCAGATTCGTAACAGTACGTGCTGTAGTGTTGAAAAATAAACGAGGGGTCATTCACAAGGCTCTCAGACCGAGATACTCCCAATAGTCCCAGAAATGCGAACGTTTCTGTGTTGCTCGATCGATAGTCATTTCCTATTAACAAGAAGAGTGCACCATAGTACCTAATTGATTGTATGTACGGGTTGCGACGTGTAAAAACCCTTCGCGTCTTCTGTGAGTATCTCGGTCTTACCATGACTCGGTGGTGTAAGGAACGGATGGACTACAGCGTCCACTCTGGGGTTCTGGATCTGTAGAAGTCGGTGGTTTGAATCCCATCCGAGTCATAACAAACATTATTTAACTAGAAGGGCACTCGGTGGAGCAGAAACCTCCGCCGCATGATTCATGAGAACATATCGGGCCCAATATATTTCTGAAATATCATGCAAAAAATCGTTTTTGGCCCCATCTCTCAATGCTGAAGAATCACTTAAAAAAATTATAGTAGCCGAATCCGGATCTTCACCAAAATCTCATCAGTTCGTCCTTGTCACACACCCAACCTGTCCACCAAATTTCATCCGGATCCATCCACAACTTTTTGAGATATCCTGCACACTGACAGACAAACAGACAGAGAGGGGTGAAAGCATAACTTCCTTCACCTTCGGTGGGGGAGGTAACGAGAAAGGCACTCGGTGGAGCGCATACCTCTGCCACGTAATGCCTGATCCACAAGAACATATCAGGCCCGATACATTTTTGAAATGTCATGCTACTTTCTCGGTTTTGGTGGTGGAGGAAAAAAGTGGTACGTGCTGCTTCTTTGCTTGACACTCAGCATTTAAAAGGAGACAGCACGGACAAACGACGGACAAACAGAATAGCGCTTGCCAGGAAACTGCTTCGGTGGCACCGATGCTCGGTAAATAGTTCGATACGTCTCTCTGTAAGGAGAAAGTTCTGAGAACTCTCTGAACGACCCATCATACATCATACAAGGTAGGATACATGCACTGCGCATGCAATCCATGTACGTGTTTTGGTGCACAGCAGAAATGTGTCTAGTTTTGGTGTTCTTTCGCTCCTATAGATGATCCTTGTTGTCCTCCCTTTAAAGCGTTTTTAACGGCATCGATTGTGCGTTTTAATTGCCTTTGAGTGGCGTATTATGCTGCATTATGGTTGATCACATCTTGGGAATGAAACGGTCAAATCATGAAATCACGGCAGGAAAGCATATCCCCAACGCATTCGCACTCCCCCTGATGTCGCCTCCACTCCCTCCTTCCAAACCTCACTCCTTCTCTTCTTCACCCCCTGGTATGGCTTTAAGCATCCTAGCAATGCTCGGGTTCTCTCTTTTCGTGGTCGCAGATAAACCGTAATCGATTCCACTTCGTATCGACAAATTGTGCACGTCCCTGTTGTACATTGGACGTGCAGTACGTGTGTGCCATTCCCAAATCGCTTGCCTTCTTGTATCGTGTGTCCATTGTACGTGACGTCGCTCATCCGTCCTTTCCTCCCCGCAGGGCGCAGCTTGGACAAAGACATTTTGCGAGAAGCCTTCGCAGAAGCGGCACTCGCAGCACACGACGACGAATCGATATAGCGACGCAGCGGGCAAGACAACCTCGTTTTGGGGAACACCAAGTCCCTATTTGAGAACCCAATAAAATCCTCTCTCCTTTCCCTTTTATGGAGTGTCCTTTGTGGAGCAGCGAGCTGCTCTTTTACACATTTCACGAACACCACGCAGTGCACCTTTAACATGTATCCCAAACACTCAGACATATTGTCAAACTCACTGCGAATACCGCCGTCGGTATTAGCACATCGCAGGCTCACGTACTCCCAACCCCCCTCCCCACCCCCTAAAAAAAACAAAAAAACACCCATCCACATAACCAAACAGCACAAAGATGAGCTCGGCGGTGCTTTAAATACCTAATGAATTGGCCACAGGAGGGAGGGGTGAATGGGTGGGGGTGGAGGGGGGATGCCCCTTGGGTGTGGCTTCGAGGTTTCTACAGCTACATGGTGTATACAGTGAGGAGGGGAAGGAGTGCAGGACTAGGGTGGAGGGGAATGAGGATTGCAAGGGAAGTGATTGTTTTGTGTCTCAACAAAGAGCCCGATTGCTGCTTATAAGCACTACCAGATTTAGGGATGGCCAGGTGGGGCCATGGCCCCGGGGCCCCCCACATTTCGGCCCCCCCCCACAATTTCGATGACATTTTGAAAATCCCTTGAAAATGTGCTTCTAAAGTTTTATCGTGTCGGTGAATGAAGATTGTAAACTTCTTGTAAGGATATCTTTTCAAAATTGTCCATCATTGTGAGGGTCCTTTTCAAGCTTGGCTTTTTCAAGCCGTTTCTTCCACGGTCCACAGAACGGATCCAACGTGGTCAAAAATTCCTGGGGCAAGCCTCGCGGCATTGGGGGCCCGCATTCGGATCCTTTTTTGGATCCATCATCGATGCTTCGGATGGTTGAGCGTGGCCAACTAACAACGGCACTGCCCGCCAGAGCCCAGCAAGCAGAGACGGAATACAGAGGTCCAGCCAGAGGAGAGGTGAAAAGGTGAAAGTCGACGTGGTAAAACTAGGCCAGGCCAGCACAGCACACGGCCGCAGGGGTAGTATGTACACACTGAAACTGCGGCTGGCAGGGAACGCTGTCAGTACCCTGCTTACTGGCGCGCACAGCACAGTAACACGGTGTGACTTTCTATGTTCCAGGTTTGTGAAACATACTTGTTAGAAAGTCTTTGCTGTTTCACCATATGTATGAACATTTGTACTCTTGTGCCCATGAATGTTTCATGCAATTTATGAATCCATGTTGGTGTAGTGCAAGCCTGTAATTCTTATTTCTTGGCGTTTTCCCACCGGATATGGTGAGAGCTTCCGGTTTCTTGTCGGTTGGTGTAAGTGAACTGTCGCCATATTGTCTTTGCTCGCTGAGCGAGACTTTCGTTATTCGTGCCATTATATTAATAAACATTGTGCAGAAAGGGAACTTCGGTGTCTCGTCTCATCCAAACCGTTTGATCACGGTATTTTCCTGGATCCGCGGTTCATCGTTATCCTCCGTATTAGCAGACTTACCGTAGGTTACCAGAACCTACTTTTCAATACTTGTGTTCGTGATTCTGGTACGTCCCACGTGCACTCTGACAATATCTCGGTTACTCGGTACCTACCAGTGCAGAAACCACAATGAGCGCTTTGGTGACGACAGGCACAAATCCAGGCTCCACGGAAATATGACGTGGTGCTCAAAAGCGGAAACGTTCCAAGGAAAAAGATGAAAGACACAAGGCCGTCGTCGACAAGACCCAGAAAATCTCAGAGTTTTTCACTCCTGCACAAACAGGCATTCCTCCATGACAGAGGCTGGAACACCAACAGAGACAGAACAAGCGGATTTGGCAACGCAACCCCGGCGTCAAGATTCGCCCAACATCTCGGAAGGTTCCACCGATGAAGAACAATGCATCAGATGAAGAAGCGAGAGATATACTGACTGATCGTGGACCTGGCTTTGCCAATGACATTGGATGTTGGCCTCCTGAGTGACCTCGTCAGAGATGATCGACTACTGGGCATCACGAGATTTGGAGCCCCTGCAGAATTCGACTGGTCCCTTTGATTCATCCATACAGTTTGTTGAAGGTAGGAAACGCTGCTGCTCCAAAATCTTTTTTACCGTAGACTACAAAACGGAGAATCCGTAAAAGGTCCTGGCTTTGCTTCTCCACATCAACCGGAAAACTGTACTGCATCGCTTGCAAGCTCTTTGGAGGCGCTACTGCCCTGGGCGGGAAGGATTCAATGATGGAAGCATGCCAGTCGTTCTATCGAGGTGCATGAGCGTTTGCATGGACATTGTGCGAATATCATCCCTTGTCAGACAGAGCAACATCCGCAGGTCGTGTGGACACTGAACTCGTCAAACAAGTGAGTGAGATTGCGTCCTATTGGAGGGAGGTGCTAAAACGAAGTGTGAGCGTGATATCGTTTCTCGCTGAGCTGGTCTGGCATTCCGTGGATCGGATGAAATTGTTGGGTCACAGACGAATGGTAACTACCTTGGTTTAATGGAATTACTTGCGAATACGATCCATTTTTGGCGCAGCACATTCAGAAATATGCCAACCAAGGTAGTGGCTACACCAACTACTTATCATCTATGACATGTGAAGAGTTAGTCTCCATCATCGGAAAATCTGTTCTGGATAACATCGTCGCTCATGTGAAGGAGGCAAAATACTTCTCTGTGTCAGTCGATTCTACTCCTGACATAAGCCACATCGACCAGCTCACAGTTATTCTACGATACATCGAGAACGAGGCTCCAGTGGAGCGTTTCATGACCTTTCTGAGCAACACAGGACACACTGGACTCCAGCAAGCGACGGCATTACTGGATTTTTTGAAAGCCACTGGATTGGACATCGCTAACTGCGAGGACAATCTTAATAACGCATCTAATATGAGTGGCCGATACAACGGGATGCAGGAATGATCCAACAGGAGAACCCTCTCGTAATATTTGTGCCATGGTGACGCACTCACTACTTAGTCGGTCAGTCGGCCGTGGGATGCTGTAGACCTACAGCAGCATTCTTTGAATTCGTGGAACAAGTGTATGTATTTTTTACAGCTTCCACATCGCGCTACACCAGATTATTTGATGCCCTGAAAGCCAAAGGTCTGCAAATACCAAAGCGCCTCAGCGACACTCGCTGTCGGCTCATCTGATGCAACCCGAGCTCTTCTAGACGGTTACAGCGAAATCATGGATGTCCTCGATGAAATCGCAAACGATGAACAACTGAATAGTGAAACGAGAAACACCGCCGAGACACTTCACCAAACGATGTGCACGCTCGAGATAGGGTTCTATGCTGGTTTCTGGTCTACTGTCCTTGGTAGGTTTGATCGTACGAGTAAAACCCTTCAGTCACAAGCTACCGATCTCAACACAGCCGTGCAGCTCCTCAATCACTGGCGAGCTTCGTGCAGTCATTACGCGATCAGTTTGATACATTCGTTGTTGATGGAGTGGAGCGCTCAGGTACGGAGGAATTCACTCGCGGATCGCATAGACGAAAGCGTAATGTCCGCCTCGCTCCCTTGGACTACGGACACACTCCAGAAGTAGAACTAGACGCCAAGGAGTCCTTTCGCATCAGTGGATACGTTGCAGTGATCGACGTACTGCTGTCGCAGTTGGAAAAGCGTACAAACTTACAGCGAGATGAGCAACAGATTTGGATTCCTGCGTGCTCTTGTTCAACTGAAGTGGAGCAGATTCGAGAGTCATGCTCGGAGCTCATCGAGCTGTATCGGGAAGATCTATCACCTGACCTCACAGAAGAAATGATTCAGTTTCAAAGCATGATGAAGGAGTCAGAGCCAGACTCGGGCCGTACTGAACTCGAGATGTACAGTTTTTTTCATCGAGCGAAAACTCACCGATACTTTCCCAAACGTGAAGTGCTGCTTCGGATTTACCTCTCACTGATGGTGTCGAACTGCTCCGGGAGCGCTCGTTTTCGAAACTCAAGCTTATCAAGAACCATCTTCGCTCCACGATGGGGCAGCAGAGACTGGTCAATCTGACCATCATTTCAACTGAATCCGATGTGCTCAATTCCATGCAGGTTGACAGTATCATATCTGAGTTCGCTGCCGCGAAGTCGCGCAGGAAGCTTGTCCATTGATTAAGGCACCGTGTGTATGTTCATTGATGTGGATGACACTGCCGTATATTTGCGGTCGCTGGAAGTCGGCTATTAATCACCATTTCGGATTTCTCTTGTCCAGAGGGTTTTTAGAATTAGAAGATTTTTAGTCGAAGTTCGTAGTATGATTAATGACAGTGCGTCATTTGTAATTTTTCTTATATTGGTCCATTCTCTATCTCTTACTCTTGCAGCAACAGCATTTTTGTGATTTGATTTTAGAATGAGCTCATAGATAAGTCAACAGCCATATCAATAACAATCCGTCCATCTTGTCATATTGTCAGATTTAATTTAATTTGTGAACATGTATGCCAAATCATTCCTGATCAGGATCTGCCAAATCTATAGATACAAGTTCAGTGATGATGAAAAGCAGTTTATAATTTAAGTTGTGATTAATCTCGCAAATTTGGGGGCCCCCCACAATCATTGTGCCCACGGCCCCCCACATGGTAAATCCGGCCCTGCTTATAAGGGGGCTTTTGCAGAGGCGAGAATCGGACACAACGCGCTGAGCTCACGTCGGGTCCCCACACGTCACGCCTGGAGGTTTTTCTTTCAACCATCGTGTCCTTAACCCCTCCCCTAGTCTCCCCCATCCCTGAACCAAGTCCTGCCCAGACCAGGAGGCTCCCATCCACCGTAGGGTTATCCATCAGGCTGACTGGCAGCTCTCAGTTTATGAAACAAGACACTTGCGTCGGTGCCAGGGTCATCACTCACCGAGTGGGTCTCATGTGTTCGGGTCTTCTGGCTCCAGGGAAACGGTGCTTCCCTCCCTTCAGATTTCCCTCCCTGGCCCTCTCGTGCCTCACGTCTCCCCATCCATTCCGGTTGAGCGCTCTCAGCACGGCAGGAGCGATGAGACGGCGGCATTGCTGGAAACTGTGCAAGAGGAAGAAGAAACTTCCTGAAGAGGGAGCACCGCATTGGAGATGCCGCCAGTGCTTTAAGCGGAGCTCGTGTTGCGTACGATCTTTGGCAGAGGGCGATCCGCCGTTCCACTCACGACCCTCTCCCCACCCCCAAACCCCTCCCTCCCGAA
>CM068952.1:60444385-60474734 GCA_035128595.1 Eptatretus atami
ATAGTTCGTTGTAATCTTCAAGTATTGTGATGTGATTAGAGACGCATATGGGGGTGGGTGAGTGGTCACTAGCCTGCATCAGAGGGGAGTGGGTGGTTTGAAACCGGAAGTAGAGCAATGCGTACTTTATGAACTGCCCCTATTCCAGTCTGGCAAGAGTAAGTAGAGTTTCCCACAATAGGGTCCCGTGACCGTTTTCCCGGGACCCAAGGTTTTGAAGGTTGATTTTTAGTCAATTTGAGGGTGCGATGAAAATGAGCTGGGGGAACCTCGTGAAATGTGGGCTAACCTCGGCCAGATGCGAAAATTCAAAATAGCCGCCTATGCTACTTCCAGTATATCAAAAATGCATAATCTTGGTTCTAACATGTCCGCGATTTTTATGATTTTTGGGGTCAAAATATATGTTTTGAAGGTCAGGATGTCATATATTGAGCCATGTTGATTTGGTTATATTTAAGGCGTTAAGTCACAAAAATTGAAGTATAACTTTTCGGGGGCAAATCAAGATGTCCGTCGGAACATCTGGAAAATAGAAAAATCAAGTTTCTCTCATAATTTATTGGCGAGTGAATCTTTTTCATGCAAAGTAAATGTTTGTTTATATGTGGGGAGTGGCACAACAAATTGGAGACAAGAAAGACGGACGCAAATCATTGTTTTATTTTCAGAACATGATATGTGTACATAATATCAATTTCTGAACTTTACAACTGTTCAGGTAGGTTATACCATTCTTTTGTATTGTCCTTCCTGTTATTTATCGGACAGTAATATGATGAAAGATATCAACATTCCTTCATTTTGTCTGTAGAGCCAAAGTGTTTCAATGGACAAAAGGGAATAAAAACATGAGATTATTAATTCCTGGCAATTGATCGCTTTCGCCCGCGTAAGTATTTTGCAATTTGCTATTGACAAGAGTTGAAGTTTGTCTGTCAAACTGTCTTTTATCTAGAGACAGTCATAATATAAATAATATTAACATCTCTATATTTTGACTGTGCAATGTTTTTTACAGTTGTAAATAATGCTGTTGTAATTAATACACAATCCATAGTGACTGATACAACAATCTGGCTTCTATGGACATGGGAAAAACACAGTTTATGAGAAAGGAACAGGAACTCCAGGAGGCACGCAATCTTTTGAAAAGATGTTGGCAAAAACACTTCCAGTGACACAAAGAGGTGCTTCAGCAAGGGCCACATTCAGCTATTAGACACATTATAATGGACACAATCCAGTAAAACGTTAGGTGAAGCCAGAGCACGGAAGTGGGTCAGATGAAAAACAAGTCCACGTCGCCGCATGCCAACCAGATACCGATTCTCAACAAATCTGCATGTTGACGCGAGTTAACTACCAAGTTTACATTCACTAAACTATGACAAGCCGATGCACGCCCCAACATCCACCAACCATGGATGGAAATGAAAGACGGTAAGATTGTGTGTCAGTGAGGTAATACCCATGATGCACTCCAAATAAGTTTACTGAGCTTGGTTGAACAAGAACAGACATGTGCACGATGATGATGAGGCTGAATAATGATAAGTTTGTGATCTGAGCAGCGACCTCAGATAGTGATCTGAAGGATTACATGTAAGTGTTATCCAATGGAAGTTTCATTTCAATTTAATTTACAACTGTAAAAACATGCCACACGTCAAATATAAGAGATGTTAATATTATTTTATTATGACTGTCTTAGATAAAGACAAGTTTGGACAGGTACATCAACTTTGGTCAATGCAAATTACAAGAATACTTACCGGAAAGCATCAATTGGCGCGGAATCAGATAATTCATGTTTATTTTCATTTTTCCATTGAACACTGTTGCTCATACAGACAAAATGAAGGAATTGTTGATATTCTTTCATCATATTCATGTATTCTAGATAAAGTACAGGAGGGACATACAAAAGAATGGTAATACTACTGAGCAGTGTAAAAAGTTGAGAAATTGAATATTAATGTAGCACATCGATGTTCTGAAAATAAAGACAATGATTGCATCCTTTCTCTTCTTGTCTCAATTGTTGTGGCACCCCAACATATAAAAGCAAACATTTACTTGGCATGAAAAGATTTACTGCAATAATATTATGAGAAGAAAATTGATTTTTACTATTTCTCGCAGATGTTATCGAGACAATCTTGGATTTGGCCCCGAAAAAGTTATATTCATATTTTGTGAGTCTTAAAACCCTTAAATATAACAATCTGGAATGGTAATATATGACATCCTTGACCTTCAAACATATATTTTGACCAAAAATCATAAAAATCGGACATGTAGAAGCAAAGATATGCAATTTTTGAATCATACTGGAAGTAGCATTGGCGGCATTTTGAATTTTCGCATCTGGCCGAGTTATGCCCACATTTTTCACGAGGTTCATGCCAGCTCTTTAATCAGCCACCCTCAAATGACTAAAATCAACCTTAAACCTTGGTCCAGAAAAACGGTCACGGGACCCTATTGTGGGAACTCACTAGAGTTACTTTTTGAACTTTTTTGAGTTAGGCAAAAATATGAGTTCTGCGAGTTGTGATTGGATCATTACGATCACTGGTTATCGACTCGGTGCACACAGCATTTTGGTAAATGAGTGCCAGACAACTGTTTATAATGCACAGATGGCACACCCGTGTTTTTGGAATGAGTGCATGCACTCATTTTTCACTGCCACTCATTCCTGTTGAATTCCCAAACACCGCTTGCAATCCTCATGTGTCCGTACGTACTTTTACATGCAAGGTGCCTGATCTTTGTAGAGAGAGTTTACAACACGGTCGATGCATAATCAAGTTCCAGGATTCCCCTATTACCGAGACCATTTCGTGGACCCCAGGTATCACATACAATTAGCATAAAGCGGCGCTTGTTGTTGTCAGGATCACTTATTCAGAAAAGTGTCCTTCATCATTTATTTGAAGTGACTGTGACTGTTCTGGCGATCTGCCATTCTACGACCAGATCCACGAGCCATGAATTGATTATTATAGATGCCCACCTAATTTGATTTTGGCTTCTGTCGACCTCTGGCAGAGATGACCGGCACTCCCATCGGGGGTATTTTTTACTGATGCTTTTCATGGGTTTTTGGGAAAAACTATCCAAAGTAAACCTTCTTATTCTTCTATCCAGTTATGGTGGGACAACGCGAAAGCTCAAATTCGCGTTTTCTGTCAATGTTAAAGTCTCTTTTCCACGAGTAAGAATAAAATTGCTGTTTCACTCTTGGAAACTGAAATTTTGCAGTAAGAGGAAGACTTGGCTAAGCTACAAATGACAGGAAACTTCGTTATTATTGGGGAAAAAAGTCCTATCTAAGAGAATGATTCATGAAAAGTAATGGGGATGTCAGTGAGACTCAGAATCCAAATGTGAAGTTTTTCTGACACCGCCAAATAAAAGGTTTTTTCCAGTTAGAAGGGGTTAAGAAATCCGAAAGGCAGATTTTCTCCTTGTTGGATGCTAAAGGGATATACAAAATGAAAGAGACGTTAAAAGACTTGTGAAAAATTAATTTTTCTGATTATTTGCGAAGGAATCTTGTGTAAAGATTGTGTTGAGATGATAAATCATGTTCCTTCTTTGAGTTGGTGGTCAGCGTCAAGCTCTTGAAAAACCGCTTACCCTGGAGGAACTCAGCATAGCTCTGAATAGCTTTGAATGTGGAAAAGCCCTGAATCGACGGACCTTCCAGTGGAATTTTTTACAGCATTTTGGGACATCTTAGGTCAGAAGTACTGTTGGTTCTGCAAGAAAGTTTAGCATTCTGGCATACCTACCTCTCAGCTGTCGAAGAGCGGTGGTTTTGTCTCTCCACAAAAGCGACGATCTCCGTCAAATCAAGAACTGGCGCCCCATTTCATTACTGTTGTCTGACTACAAACTCTTTTCCAAATTGTTGCGCAATTGGCTAAAACTTGTCATCGGGACTCTCGTGCACCCTGACAGAGCTACTGTGTTCCAGGGTAGATAAATCTTCTGATACATTTTTTAAATTAGAGATTTGATTGATTGTGGCCTAAAGAGGAAGAAGGGGTTTGTTTTTTGATTTTCCTTGATGCAAAAAGGCCTTCGATAGTATTCATCACACTTATATGTTTCAAGTGTTGCAAAAGTTTGGCTGGGTGAAAGGTTCATTCAGTTTTGTTAAGTTGTTATACAACAATATATCTAGTTTGTGTAAGGGTAACGATGGTCTCTGTCCACCCATTCCGGTTCAGAAAGGTGTTCGGGCAAGGCTGTCCATTGTCAGGTTTACTGTTTAGCTTTTTCTTGAGCCATTACTATAATCTAGGAACTCTCATTCTGGCTTTGTACCGTCTCCAGAAGAACACCACTATCGTGGTGTCTGCATATGCTGATGATGTCCATGTGTAGGTAATAAAATACAGGATCTAACTACTCTTCTGGGATCTTTACGTAGTTTCATCTTGCTTCACATTTTGCAGTGTAATTGGCAAAAGAGTAAAGCTCTGTGGGTGTCCTCAGCTTCAAATGTACATCCGTGGGCTTCCTGAGCGCACCTCAGTCTCTCCAAAGATCCAAGGTGGATGGGAGGGGGTGAAATACTTAGGTGTTTATCTTGGCCCTATCAGTACTCCTGATTAACTGGGAAGGAGTGGTAGATCACGTAACCAAACGTCTTAAAAATGGAAAAGGTACCTGCCGCAATGTCTTTCAGAGGTCGTATACTAATTATTAATACTTTAGTTACCTCTGTCTTGTGGCACAAAATTCATCTGTTTACAGCCACCAGATGTCTCGCTTAAAGAGATTCAACAGATACTGGTGAACCTTTTTTGGAATGGTCATCATTGGTTGTGGTCAGACTGACTCTGTCGCCCCTTGTTCTGATGGTGGCCACGGGCTCATTGACGTAAAGTGTCGTCTGATGGCCTTTCGGCTGAAGTCGATACAACGAGCGATCAATGTGGAAAACTGCCTTGGCGCCCCGTAGCACAACGAATATTGAGACAGCTGGATTGCTCGGCTTACGGCCTTGAGTTGTTCCTAATTGAATCAAAAAAGATTGAACACGTCTCACCTTCCTCTGTTTTACCAGTCTGTTGAATGCTTGGCAAGCAGAGTTGGTGACCCTGCCAGAGGATTTGTATGATATTAAAATGTTTGTGGGAGAACCTCTATTCCTCAACCCACTCTTTCCAATGTTCCAAAAAAGCCATTGCTTTTTAAAAACTTCATTTCAGCTGGTATCAAAAATGTTTGGCATCTTCGTGACTCATAAACTGTTGCTGGAAGTCTGTTAAATGAAATTGCTGAAATCACTGGCACAGGTCATTAAGAGCTGTAGGTAAAGAACTTTGTAGATGTCATCCCTACCTCTTTAAACTTGGGTTGCAGTGGAGTACGGAGGTCCAATGGACACCCCATAAGCCTTCACTTCCCGAGCTTACTTGTCCAATTCACTAGTTATACTCCATCTCCAGTCAGTATTGGCCTCTTGTTTATTTAGTAATCTTGACAGTAAATCTATTTATCGTTTCTGTCTTTCTGTTATTAATATCATTACTCTGCAATCGGAAGTACTGAGGTGGAAAACGCTTTTGCCGTATGCACCCCCTTCTGACCTGCATGGGATCGATGTATTGGCACACCAATAACAAAAAGATCAGGTGACTCGCAATGGAGACTTGCTCACTGGTCACTGCAACAAACTCCTTTGTCAACCGAATCGATGTTGCTGTATCAGCGCTTTGTCGTTTTTGGTAACATCACTGAAGATTTGTTCCATGGATATATTGATTGTGTACGATGTTGTGCCCCTTTTTTCTTTTATTGAGCAATATATTTCATCGGGTAAATGTCCCCTTTTCACTCCGGTTTTTTTATTTATTTTGGCCTCAGAGTCAATTCAGGTCATGAAAACTTGTTAATGTTTTTGAACTATGTCCTATCAGAGGCAAAATTAGCGATCTACCTGTCGAGAAAGCCAAAATGAAAGGCAAACCTTTGAGCAATGTAATGTGATTTTGTATTTCCAACCCTGATTTCAACTCGTTTGAAACTAGAATTTAATTATTACAGAAATAATACAAATATTAATACTTTTGTTGAAACTTGGTGTGTTGGCAAGATGTGCAATGTAAATGAAAATGTATTAGAAATTTACGTGGTTTTTTCTTTCCTTGTGTCTGAAATTTTCTTGTTTGAATTGCCCTTTTTGGTGTTTCTATGACTTTGTTGATTTCTCTTTGAAACTTGTTTTTTGGTTTACTCCTTTGGTTTTTTGTATTTTTTTATTATAATAAAGGAGTCAAAAGTCAAAAAAAACAAACCTCTCACTCTCTCACTCTCTCACTCTCTCATCATATCATTATCTCTCTCTCTCTTCTCTCTCTCTCTCCTCTCTTCTCTCTCTCTTCTCTCTCTCTCTCTGCTCTCTCTCTCTCTCTCCCCATCATAATCATTATCTCTTTCTCTCCTCTCCTGTCCTCTCTCTGTCCTCTCTCTGTCCTCTTCTGTCCTCTCTCGTCTCTTCCTCTCTCTCTCTCTCTCTCCTCTCTCTCTCTCTCTCTTCTCTCTCTCTCTCTCTCTCTTCTCTTTCCTCTCTCTTCTCTCCTCTCTCTCTCCCTTCCTCTACTCTCTTCTCTCTCTCTACTCTCTCTTACTCTCTCTCTGTCCTCTCTCTCATCTCTTCTCTCCACTCTCTCCATCATATCATTATCTCTCTTCTCTCTCTCCTCTCTCTGTCCTCTCCTCTCTCTCTCTCTCTCTCTCTCTCTCTCTCTCTCTCTCTCTCTCTCTCATCTCTCTCTCTCTCCTCTCTCTCTCCCTCCTCTCCCTCTCTCCCTCCTATCTCTCTCCTCTCTCTCTCTCTCTCACTCTCTCCATCATATCATTATCTCTCTCTCTTCCTCTCTCCTCTCCTCTCTCTCCTCTCCTCTCCTCTCTCTCCTCTCTCTCCTCTCTCTTTCCCTCTTCTCTCCTCTCCTCTCTCTCCTCTCTCTCTCTCTCTCTCCTCTCTTCTCTCCTCTGTCTCTCACCTCTCTCTCACCCATCTCCACCCTCTCCACCATATCATTATCTCTCTCTCTCTCTCTCCTCTCCCCTCACCTCTCCACCATATCATTCTCTCACGCTTCACGCTTTACGCTCTCTCTATAAATATATATATATATATATATATAATATATATATATATTATATATAATCTGGTTCTTTCTCCATTCTCTCTCTCTTTCTCAGTATCACTTTTTTTTCTCTCTCCTATCATGTATGTCTCTCTCCTCCATCATCTCTTATCTCTGCTCTATCTATCATAATATTCTCTCTCCTTATCTCTTTGTCATATCTTTCTCTTCTCTGGTCTCTCCCTCTCATTTTCTCTCATCTTCTCTCATCTCCATCATATAGAGAGAGAGAGAGAGATAATATGATATCTTTCTCTCTCCTTCCCTCCCTCTCTATCATCTCTCCTTCCCAGAGTGAATCTTGATTTTGTGTTGGATCTCCATTCCTTTGACAACTGCGCTAGCGTGGGGTAAGTTCTTCTGTGTGTGTTGCGTTGAAACTGATTATAAAGTTCCAGAGCGTCTTTATAATGCTTTGCAAATCTTAAGTTGCACCAATGAAAAGTGAATATATATGTATATATACACGTCTTGATGTATATATACAAAAAATGGATACGCACGTCTTTCCAACATTTAAGTATTTTGGCCCTAAAAGAGATGAATGCATCTCCGACAGACAAAGTTGATAGTTCATGTATCTTTGAATCGTGCCTGCTCCTGATGACAATCCCCTTCTCGTGTGTGCGTGCGTGTACATGTTTTTTTATAAATGAAGTAAAGTTTGAGAGAATAACGATAATGTCGATCCATTCTGACAACCAACCCCTTTATAACCAAAACTCTTCATGATGTTGTTTACGGCTCTTTTTCAGCTTGCGGGAGAGGTTATCCCAGTTGGAAACGCAAGAGGGCGCAGCGACTCATGGCCACCTGGACCAGGTAATTCTCAGTCAGGGGGCATTCACCTTACGCACGCCAAAGCACCTTTTCCGTGACCAACCTGCAATGAAAATCGGGGAAGGGGGGGGGGGGGGGGGGGGGGTGGGGAAGAGAATATGGGCTCGTAAGTTGTAGACTTTCTCTTGTTCAGCTAAAAAAGATGCTTTGAACTTTGACCTCAGCCCTGACAAAGCCCAGTTCATTAGCGACTAAATGTGCTCACCATGCACTGTGGTTGGATAAGGAGGCATCCCTGTTGGAAAGATTTTCACCGTCATTCATCATGCTGATCACCAGTTTTCCATTCCCATCTAAATTGGTGATGGGCCATGATGCTGGTTACACAGGTTCAAATCCCAGATAATTATATCCATTTGGCAATTGGCGCCATCCTTGTGATTCATGTACACTGACATCTGCAAATGTCTTCCTCCTTCATGTGATTTATACACAAGCTCTTCTATGAACCATAGATTAATGTAAAACGGATCACATGCACCCATCACAAATATTATTAGACTCGTTTCGGCTAGGCGCTTGAAAGAGACAAAAGAGGGCTTATAACTGGCTGTGGCGGCGGCTGTGTGAACTCCCATAATTACAGTCACGCATCGGTTATGATATGCACATCGGATTTCCAGAACCATCACGTGTCTGCCTTTAGCGCCCCTCGAAACAGGTCGAGTTTTCATGGAGAGAACGCACCGTGAAAATCTCCATCTTGGCAGAAGATCCCAGTGAAAGAAAGTCATACAGGATCTGTGGATTTGTATGTAGTTTTGTCCGAGTGTTGTTTTCACGCTGCGATTGTCCGGCCATTCCGTTTTTTTGATCGCTGTGTATTGAGAAGAGGCGCTCAGAATGGAATAGCGTTATTGCAGCGCGATATGATGGTTGCGCCAGGGGACGGTGGGGTCCACGGCCCGGTGGTTTTCAATGTGGCCTGGTGAGCTCGTGACTTTCCCGTAACCCCCCGTTCTCTTGCAGAGCATTCGGAGTGTCACATTTGAGGTGCCGGGAAGCGTCACGCAGAGCGCCCTCGATGCCTTCCTGCAAGTGGGTTTCTGCATCTCCTACCATTCCCACCCTCTGGTTGTTTTACTTTTGCCTTTGGTGTGTGTGTGTGTGTGTGTGTGTGTGTGTGCGTGCGTGTGTATTTGATTTGATTTTGACCAAACGCCCTTGTGGATTGTCGTGTTTGAACTGTATGCTTATTGTTTTCATTTCAGGACCTTTTGTGGGAGAAGAAAATGCTCAATGAAGAAGGTCATTGCATGGAGGTACTTCGGTTGAAGGTACATGCATATAGTAAAAACGAATCTTTCAACATGCATTTTAAACACGAACCATTATTATCAAAAGGTCGATCCTTTCTGTGTATCGAGTGGTGGAACTTGGAAGGAGTTGTCGGTCTCTTCATTCATACAATTTATAAACATTTCATTCCATATTAAGATGATATAGAACCCCAGGATAAACACATTTGGTGCCAGTACATGCTGAAAGCCTCGTTCATCTATTAAGGATGGATGAGCTCTTTGAGTTGTGTATTCTCCTTGTCAATCCCATTAAATTGTCCTGTATGGAGTACATGTAACACCAATTTAACGACACCCAATTAATCCCACATGCTTGTGGGGTCAGCCAGGGAAAGTTTGTTTGGCCCAAGTCTTTCACGGACTGGCTGGCCAGGCCTGACGTTTGACTGAATGTGGCAGGAATTTGTGATTTGTTCTGGGCTGCCGGCGATAACTCGCCTACTCTTCATGGTAGACACCATGGGATCTATAACGTCCATCAATTGATGCCAGTATTCCGGACATCCAGCTTAACGTATATCCGAGGGACGGATCACTCACTTTGCAATGCAACCATCTTTCCCACGAAGCACTGGTGTGACCATTGAAAGTCAGGTTGGGAATCGAACATGGTCTGGACAGCTCAATTATGAGTGAGCTACCCCCAAATCATTCTGGCGGAGCCTGAGTGGGGGACATAGGTGGGAGAAATTGGGGTAAAGTAGTTTTGTAATAGATAGAGTACATGACATACGTGACCGTGCGCTCTGCAGTGGCCATCACTATTTTTTTTTATAATATGGTCACCTCTATGAGCTCTCACAAATCCAAGCTACCCGTAATGCAGCGCCAGTTTGCAGCGTTCCACGCGCGATTGAAATGAAAACGGAGTCCCATTATGCACACGATAACGATTTACAGGGAGTGATTCGATTCGGGAGGATGAAGAAAGTTATTAGCACGTGGTATTTCATAAATCGCCATGTGAGCCATTTGCCTTTTTTCATTACGGGGGTGATGGGGTTGGGTGTTCAGGTTGGGGTCGAGGCATCGATTTGACATTCTCACATTGAAGGTGGAACCGTAAACGTTACATTCCAGAAGAAACAATTATAAAATCGTGCGCTCGTGCACGTATATATCCCCACCCTCCGCCCCCCAAATCCCCCACCCTTCCCTTTTCCCACCCATACCCCTCTTGCAAAGCCCATGAAAAATCCGAACGTTAGAGGCAGCAATATGTTATATTCATGTGTTGTGTCATTTTTATATATAGTACTGTACAACACGGGCATTTCTCACCATGTAATTAAAATGTATTCACAATTACAGCTTTTAAACAAGGGTGAAAGTGGCATTATTAACCCCCAACAGGGTGGCAGAGCTTATATTTTGGGTGCTATCAGTCTAGCTGTCCATCCATCCGTGCATTCGCCCATCCATCTGTCCGTGCGTCCGGCCGGAGCCTCCACTCGAAAATGACTCGACGCGTCTTTCATATTCGCCACGTGTATGCAATATCTTGGCACGAGGAACATCAAATGATTTTGGGATCATAGCCAAAAGTCATGGGGCAGACAATTTTATTTCCGAATGCCGGCAATTTAAAAAAAAAATAAAAATACTGAACTGGAGAAAATAGTATAGGATTATACAGTGCAGTATATGCTTTTGGGAACCATTATTTATGTATATGTATACACTTTACCATCTCCACTACCTACGTACCACCGTGAATTACTTATTTTTTTAGATGCACTTTACCATTATCATGACATTCAACACCATGTAATTATTTTTTTATATACACACTACCATGTCCACGACCTACATACCACATTGAATTATTTATTTATTCATATATACACGACCATCTCCACTACAACATACCACCTTGAATTATTAATTTATATTCCACCTACCATCATACCACCTTGAATTATTTTTTTATATACACACTACCATGTCCACACCTACATACCACATTGAATTATTTATTTATTCATATATACACGACCATCTCCACTACCAACATACCACCTTGAAATTATTAAACTTATATTCCCACTACCATCATACCACCTTGAATTATTTATTTATATACACACTACCATGTCCACAACCTACATACCACATTGAATTATTTATTTATATTCCCACTACCATCTCCACTACCTACATACCACCGTGAAGTACTTTTTTTTATTTTTTACATACACTTTACCATCATCATGACCTACATACCACCATTATTTATTTATTTATATACACACTTCCATCTCCACTACCTTCATACCACCTTGGATTATTTATTTATGTATATGCTTTTTAGCATTGTACTACGTTGTGCAATTTTCACATGAATTTCACATTACACCTAGAATTGTTTATTTATTTATTTATTTATATTCACTTTACAATCTCTACTACCAACACACAACTTTGAATGACTTGTTTATTTTTGCATACTTTACCATTGTTCCAACAACCTACATGCCAATTTGGATTGTTTATTTATTTATATACCCTTCACCATTCTACCAACAACCAAAATGCCAAATCAAATTATTTATACACACTTTGCCATCACCACGACTGACATACGTTTAATTATTTGTTTATTTATATACACTTTACCATCACCGTGACCGACATAACTTTGCATTACTTATTTATTTATATACACTCTACCATCTCCATGACCTACATACCACCTTGAATTATTTATTTTTTATATGCCTTTTAGCATTCATCGTACGACATAGTGAAATGGTCACACAGATTTCAAATGGTCTGTCTGGTCAGGCTGTAACGTTTTTACCATTTGAGCTTTTGTCATCAAATTTTGAAGAAAGCTTTATTATGAGAATATGGAGAAGACAAATTAAGAATTCTGTCAAAAGGTCAAAGGTACCGTTTAGCATACGGAAGAAGTCTAAACACAAAGTGTGGCCCTACATAACCTACACGATGGGCTTTGCATTTTCAGATGCTTTCTAGTGTATTTATTTGTTAGTTTATACAGTTTTTTTTCTTCTTCTTCGAGATTATGATGTACCATACTTTGTTACAGTGTCGGTGAAACTGAAGCAGTTTATTGGCAAGGATTATAGTGGGTGGTTTGTGTTTGCCATTGCCTTCCTCGTACTACTTTGGGTAGGGATTTGTAATTTGTTCATGATGCTGGCAATAACTCACCAACTCTTCACGAAGGACACCGTGGGATCTTTGGCATCTACCAATTAATGCTGGCAGAGTTTAACGTCCATCCGAGGGACAGCACACACATTGAGGAATCGCCCTCACTGTGAAACACAGGAATGACAGTTTATAGCTGGACTGATATTCACCCAGGCTCGACAGCTTCGAGGATTGTGGGCATACCTCAAGGCCATCATGGCAGCCAATATATATGTATGCATGTATATACTGTATGTATATATTACTGTATGTATATATATATACTGTATGTATGTATATACTGTATATACTGTATTATATATATATACAGCCGTTTTTTTATAGCCATTTTTCCCTGCTGAGCAGGGTTAGCTTTTCTTGAGGCAATGTTATTGGCCGGATGCCCTTCCTGACGCCAACCCTGGTCGCTCTTACGACACACAGGGATATGGTACACCTATTCTGACCGGGCATACACCGGGACCAGGACACTGGTACTCATTTCGCCGACCTCAGAAGGATGACAGGCTGAGTCAACCCCCTGGTGTTAATTCAGCAGTCAACGGGACTTGAACTCAGGACCTTTGGATCCCAAGCCAGCCACCCTAACCATGAAGCAACACCAGGCTCATACTGTATATATATAATATATTATATATATATATATATATAATATATATATATATATTCTGCATCTGGATTCGGATTTTCACCAAAATCGAATCAATTCGTCCTTATCACACACCCAACCTGTCCACCAGTTTTCTCCGAATGCGTCCATAACTTTTTGAGATATCCTGATTGCAGACAAATAAACAAACACAGACAGGGGTGAAAACATAACCTCCATCCACCTTTGGTGGCAGAGGCATAACATTCTAATCTGTTCTCCATTTTACCACCTAGACCAGATTCTAACAATATGTGCATGACGTGTAAGATCTACACATCCCATTTTTAAGGTGCGGTTGGGACTTGTCCTCGATGAGAACTTGCATCCATGTTAATTATTATAATGCTCTCAGCCACTGTTCAAAGATATCCTCAAAGCATGCCAATAATTTATCTGTTAATTTCATGTACTCTGGGCCCGTTGGTCCATTGGACCAATTTTCATTGTCTTCACAACCTGTAGCATACCCACCTCTGTACTGCTTTAGCATTCGCTTGCCTTTCACCAAGTCCAGATGTGTTTGGGCCAGGGCAAGGATTATACATTCTTATTCTTATTGCCAAATATGCTCTCCTATTATTATTGTTTTAATCATTAGTATTAATTAATGATGTTGCTACCATGTTGTCATTCTTTTTTTTCTTCTTTTTTTTTACAAGCATGTACCACCCATCGCTTCCTCATGGGTATACTAAGTAGAAGGGGAAAAGAGGAGGGGGAGAGAGGAGGGGTGGAAGAGCGAGGAAGTAGAGAGACTGAGAAGGGGTGGGGAACGAGGAAGGAGGGGAATGAGGAGGGTGGGAGTGAGGAGGTGGGAGAGTGAGGAGTAGTTGGGGGAAGGAGGCAGCATAGGGGAGGGAGGCAGGTGTGAGGGAGGACAGGAAAGGCAGGTGAGAGGGATAAGGGAAGGCAGCATGAGGGGAGGGGAAGGCAGTGTGAGGGGAGGACAAGGAAAGGCAGCGTGAGGGGAGGGTAAGGGAAGGCAGCTTGAGGGGAGGGCAAGTAAGGCACTGTGAGGGGATGATCCTCCAGACATAACCACTGTCCGGACACATCCGAGAGATAACCACCGTCCAAACATAACCGCAGTCCAGCCACATATGGAGATAATCACCCTCTGGCCATAACCACCGTTCGGATATGTCCAGAAATCACCACCTCCGGATACGTCGGATATAACCACTGTCCAGATACATCCAGAGAGAGAGAGAGAAAGATATAATAAATATATATATATATAGGATTAGCTCAGATCCCCCATAAATCCTGTTTAGCTAGGTTGTGTGGTATAAGGGATGTATATGTGTGTCGGGAGGTGTAAGAGACTGTTTTGTGTTCGTACAATGGTGGTGAAACAAGAGATCCCTCTGTTCCTACCCCATCCCGGATAGGCCCTCCCAGCCGGCTGAGGGGTGTGGCCTGGAGAGAGGGTGTGGCCAAGGGGAGGAAGTGACGTGAAGGGAGGGCCTTTGGTCGGTTTCGCCGAGAGAGGCGGGCTGTGTGTCGAAGGGCGAACGAAAAGAAACGTGGTGAAACTGTGAGCGCAGTAGTGGTCCGGTCGGCTGTACAGGGACAGCTATGTCTGTTTTTGTGGAACGAGCAAAGAAAGGCAGGGAAGGCAACAGAGAAACCACGAGTGCTCGGAGTCGTTTCGAAGGAGAAACGAAGGCTTCGTGAAAAGAGCTGTGTGTGGAGAACAGTCGCTCTCGAAAGAGTGGTGTTTTCGGAGCGAGACGTAAGAGAGGCTGCCTGCACCTCGAGCCGCATCGACTCTTGTGGGAGGTGATCGACAGATTTGGCCTGCGTCTGGCGTGACCCTCCGTCCGTCACCTCACGGCTGGACACGTTGTCGATCCCCTGGGGAGCTCGGCACCTCGATTTGGCCTTGTCTGGTGCACCGCCAGGCCTGGATTTGTGTGCTGGACCTAGAGAGAGATTGGCTGAGGCCCATCGTGATCTGGCGGACTTGTGCCGTCGACATTGCGGGGGCCAGAGCGCGCGGAGACCGCGTGCGTGAGGTCTGCGACAAACGGACAAGCGCCATTTGCCACGGGCGGGTTCGAGCGGGAGTTCGAATCCGTGGACATTCGCCTGTTACGAGCGACATTCTGCTTTTTGACACTTTCCTCTCGTCCATGAGACATCACCATACTTCTGTTGTCTTGCATGCATGCTGTTTGTCTTTGTCTGCACGTGTTGTATAAGGCATATTTCGGTAGCGACCCCCTCGAAACCTGTAGGCCTGGTTCCCTAGTTAAGAACGGGTTGAGAATTGGTAATAAAAACATTGTGTGAATTTTGCTTGTGTTGTGATCCCCTATGTTCCCCAATAAATCTGGTTAATTCGATATGAAGTTGCCGCTATGATTAATTCGTGTCGCGTCGAGGAACGATCCGTTCGATTGGCATATAAAACCAAAATGGTTACAGACTGGCAGAAAACGCTCGGCATCTGACAAAACCAGTCTGTAACCAGGGGTTCTATTTCCCCAACTGGCAAGGACAAGGATTACGTTGGTATCGCGATTGAAGGCGCGTGACCCGAGGCCTGTGCTGAGCCGGCCGGCGTTATAAACCCCGGAGACGCGTTGGTGAGGTGGCGCCTCGGACCGGGTGAGAATCCGCCACCCCGGATCCGCAACAATATATAGATATGTGGGAGGAGGGTGCTGCACTGCTTCGGAGGTGCTGGAGTGAGGGTGGGACAAAGACAGAGGGAGGTGTGAGGTAGGGGTGTTAGCAGATTGAATATGTTATGCTTTATGACCAACACACACACACACACACACACACACACAACACACACCACACACCACACACACACACACTCATCGCATGACGGATGGGAAAAATTTGGCTCTGTAATTTAGAAAATGCATTCATCGGTGAACGGCTTGAAAATCAGGTGTTAGGCCCTGTCACACCTTGACGTTTTAGCCAGGAATGGCAACGTATAAAAATGCACGTAAAACGTTGGCGTACGCTGAAGTTTTGAGGTTTTCTTAAAGTTTTGGTCGTATTCATAACGTGTTGGTCGTATGCATAACGTATTAGTAATGGGCACAGAACGTTTCGTTGTGTTAAAGATAACTTATACCAACGAATGCTAGCCTGTTGTCGGCGTTCACAACCTATGCCCAACGATAGTTTAACTTAGTCATAGCGCGCTGCACGTATCGCTGACGAACTCGTGGCGTTCTCTGTTAAAAACCTGCTGCACGCCAATTTAAATCAATACCGCCCTGAAAATGGAAGTGTCAACATCGCAGTCACACCTTGACGATTTAGCCAGCGTATGCCGACCTATGAAAAATGTGTCTAAAACGCTGGGACACGTCGAATACGGTATGGGTAAGTTGTGTATACGTTAGGAGCACGCTGAAAAACAATGAAGTACGCTGGCATATTTCGTGGTACGTCTAGTACGTCGTGAAATTTCAAGCATGCTGAAATTTTTACGACCTACTCGACGTATGGCTCACAAGTTCCGCATATGCTGGCATAAGTTCTCAGCACGCTCCGCCGATCGTTTACACACGTCGGCCACACGTTACTTGTAAGTTACTCATAAGTCGAAACACGTCGAGGTAATGTTTAGCATACCCGAAACGTAATTTTTAACCTACGAGTAACGTGCTTTGAACCTATGAGTAGCGTGCTTGAACCTATGTGTAGCGTGCTTTGAACCTATGTGTAACGTATCTCAAACGCACATTGGCGTATGTAGACGAATTTGATTGACGTCTTCCGGACGACCACAGAACTTACTGAACGTGTTCTAACTTACAGCTACCGTATAATGGCGTATTGGCAGCGTTTAGGGGAATTGGTATATACAAATGGGCTTCACAAGAGAACCCGTCAGTGTTCCAGACTCCATGTTGAGTAGATGTCAATGTCAGTAGCAGTAGCAGTAGCAGTAGCAGTAGTAGTAGTAGTAGTAGTTCGAGAGAATTTAGTGATGTCGATGTTATTAGTAGTAGTAGTATAGTTCGAGAGAATTTAGTGATGTCGATGTTAGTACTAGTAGTAGTATAGTAGTTCGAGATAATTAGTGATGTCGATGTTAGTAGTAGTAGTAAGTAGTAGTAGTTCTAGAGAATTTAGTGATTGCGATGTGTATTAGTAGTAGTAGTAGTAGTTCGAGAGAATTTATTGATGTCGATGTTAGTAGTAGTAGTAGTAGTAGTAGCAGTAGTAGTAGCAGTAGTAGTAGTTCGAGAGAATTTAGGATTCGATGTTGGTAGTAGTAGTAGTAGTAGTAGTAGTAGTTCGAGAGAATTAAGTGATGTCGATGTTAGTAGTAGTGATAGTAGTAGTAGTACTTTCAAGTAACGTGTTGCAAAGTGTGAACAACGTTCATGTAGCGTGCTTACAAAACGTTACTCATACGTTAGAAATAAGTTTCGGGTACGCTATACATTACCTCGACGTGTTTCGACTTATGAGTAACTTACAAGTAACGTGTTTCGACGTGTGTGTCAACGATCGCATAACGTGCCTACAACTTATGGCCAGCGTAGCGGAACGTGTGAGTCATACGCCGGCATACGTCGTAAAATTTCAAGCATGAAAAAATTTGAGGAGAAACCCAAAAGTACAACGTTTAAAGCCAGCGTACTACGACGTATGGCAGTGTTTTTCAGTGTGCTCTTAACGTATACAAAACGTACCCATAACGTATTTGACGTGTACCAGCATTTTAGACAAATTTTTCATAAATCGGCATACGCTGGCTAAATCGTCAAGGTGTGACAGGGCCTTTATCAAATACATTCTGCTTTGAAACTCACAAAGAAAACCATATTCTAATATATATATAAAAGCTCTTCTAACCACTGACTGACTCACTGACTTATATTAAGGATCAGTACCTTCTTGGGTGACGTAGAAAACTTAAATTTTGCATGCTGATGGAATCGAAGCCAGTACACCGGAAAAAAAATCACAGAATCGTCGGACAACATCCAGAAATGAAAAAAAAGCAAATGAAAAAAATGCAGGTGAATGACCCGAGACAATGGGGAAGCACGGTAATTTTGTGTGCTGACGGACATCAAAGCTGATACACCAGGAAAAAATCACAGAACCGTCAGAAAGCATCCATAAATGAAAACATAAATAAATGAAAATAAATAAATGAAAATCAAATTCAGAGAGCACCCGAGGACAATGGGGAAACACGGTTCGTATGCTTACGCAATGTGTAAGCACACCCCACTCGTAACTTTTATAAAGCTCACCCAATTCATATACTGTAAAATAACCAATTCCTTTAGAAACAGTCACGAGGACAAAGGAAAATGTGATCGCTCGTACGTTGCTGAGGTTAAAAGTTAAAACCTCCACCACCCATTATCATCATAAGATATGGGATGAAACTTTGCCACGACGGTGCCCGTAACCAAGCATGCAGGCATGCACACACACACCCACAGAGAGTCCCTTTACAGATCCAAATCTACCCATATGTTCCACATCCATGTGTGCTGTCTACATACCTCTACCTTGTATTGTAGCAACTGCTGACTGTACATCCCGATCGAGACACGAACTGTACCGCTATCAACTGTAGTAGTGTAGGGTGCTTGGCAAGTTGCTTAAGGACTCAAGCAAGCACTCCAATGAAATGGTTGATAAGGAATGGCTGGCCTGGCAAGCGAAAACAAGCTGATTGGTGATGGCACGTACCCGCAAAAAACAAAACCGCCGATTTCTTAACTCACATTTTCAGATTTCACTCTAGATTTTGGTGGGGTTTGATTTTCAGTTCAATTGACTGTTTATATAAGGGAGGGATTTTGTATTAATTGATGAATCGGTTTATACATTACTCGAGCAGAAATACCCATCATCACCCAACAGCCCACACCACGGACAAAATGGGTTACGAATGCTTTGGCCCACCGTTGCTGGCTGACCAGGTGTCTTGTATGTTACGGGGTCGTCCCATTTCATACTTTCCCCGGATGCCATTGGTGTCTGTGCCGTCTCCCACCGTCATGTCTGTGAGGTGTCGATGTCCCTCCCCAGTGGAAAGGGGGGGAGGGGAGGGCGAAGGGGGTATAACAGTGATCTGGAAAATGTTCCGAGCATAAAACCGAACATTTTGAAGACCTGATCCACGCATGGGTATGTCGGACAAACCTCGTCCGATTTATGGCAAACTTTGCGTCTTTTGACCATTGGTGTAGCATGAAACCATCTCGGTTTGTATTACTATACAAGCACCAAGGTCACATCGACTCAGCAAATTAGTTGAAAATCTAAAATTATTCGCCGTTTGTGTTAAATCGTATGGCGATGTAACCCATACACAGTATGGATATGGTGGTCTGCTTCCACATGCGACGTCACCGCTAATCTGAAGAAGAAGATTTCGACTTTTAATTGCAAATTTACCTACTTTATAATTCGGAAATCGGAAAAAGACATATCATATCTATTTTGTAGGGTATCAAGGGGTTGATTACTGTTGAGGTGTTCTGAGCGTATGGTTCCCCATTGGGGCAGCCACTTTCACCGTTAAGCCAACACCAGGTTTTATTAATTTCATGTGAACGTCCAACTTGATTCTCATGATCTTGTGCGCATTCCAGTTCCTGCCTCCATCCAGTTTATGTTCATAGCTATACACTAATGTCATACACAAAGCTATACACACATGTTCAAAGCCATCCAGCTTATGTAATACCTTTGGAATTTTGTCCCTTTTACTTCACCTCACCTGTCGCTATCCTCTCTCCCCATAGGGCCTTGTCCCATTGGCGTGTGAACGGAAGATCGTGCTCGTACAGGGTGTGCGTGAGCTCTTTGACCAGGAGGAAACCCCCATGGACTGGCCTGAACCGAGACATCGGCATTGTCGTTTCATCATTATTGGTAAGGGTGTTCAGATGTACATGGCTGAACGCCTTGGTGTGTCGAGAAGGGAAACTAGGACAGCACACGGTTGAAGGAGAAATGGAAGAGGCCACGCTATGGTAGAATTAGTGGATATATCCAACACTTTATAAAGGAATTGTCACCGCATCATCCGCTGCAGTAATGTGTGGTTTAAATCATTGCTAGAGTCATTTTAGTTGAGTTTTTGTACAAGGTAAGGGGGAACCTAATCTTTTCTCATAATTTTCTCATTGTAACCCTCTTCTACTCCACCACCGTGAAAATTGACCGTGCATGAAGGGTAGGAGAGGAGTGGGGATAAAATGAGACAATTACATGATAAAAGTAAGAGATGCAGATGATATTGTGGTGCAACATAAAAGATAGTCATGGGGGGAAGAGGGTGGGTAATAGGAAGGTCAAAAATTCTGCCATTATATGTACAAGTAAATACCCGTTCCCTCCAGGAGTGAATTACAGGGTCAGTGAAATATCGTGCACAATACCATGCATATACTGCCCGTCTCCCCCCCCCCCCCCCACCATCTATAATCTTTTTTGTTTGTACCCCTTCACCATTATTAAAATTCTAGTTGCGCACCCCTACCCTTATAAAAATTGTGGTTGTACCCCCTTTAGAAAAATTCTGGTTGCACCACTTCCCCTGTAATAAAAAAAAAATCCGGTGGCACACCCCACACCCCCTTCCGCACCCCCTAATAATAATCATTCACGATACAAAGGATTTGAAAGTGTCGTCCCTTCCCCACCCTCAGCGGGTAAGGGGTGATATTTAATTTTCCCCATGACTGGCTCACAGGTACCCCAACACGTATGCAAAATTTGGTGGAGATTTCGCCCAAGCCGTTTTCAACTCTACTAGCGTGGTTCGGCTTGCTACACTCACCTCTCCACACATCATTGCAGAGATTTGACGTCACAGATTTACTGTGTTGGCATGATTTACACTAATCATAACACAAACATTTCTTTTCTACAAATTTATTTGTCATATTGCTGATATAATATTTATTTGAAATTTAATTTGTGATATAAGAAGGTTCAAGTGGTCTCTAAGTGTCTAATCTGTCTGAGGGGTGTATCAGGTCTCAGCTGTCTAATCTGTCTGAGGGGTGTAAGGGGTCTAAAAGTTAAGGTCTAAAGGGTCTTCAGTGTCTTCTGGTTCTTTGGGGTCCTTGGGGACTTTTGGGTCCTCGGGGACTTTTGGGTCTTTTGGGGTCATTTTGGTCTTTGGGGTCTTCCGGGTCATTTTGGTCTTTGGGATCTTCGGGGTCTTTGAGGGTCTTCGGTGACTTTTGGATCTTCAGGGTCTTTTGAGTCTTTGAGGTCTTTAGGATTTTCAGGGTTCTTGGGGGTCGTCAGGGTCTTTGGGGGTCTTTTGTTTCTTAAGAGTCCTGGTGGTTTTAGAGGGTCTTCAAAGGTCTAAGGGGTCTCAGCAGTCGAAAGGTACATTCCAATATTACGTAAATAATAGACATATAGTCACACGGCTGGACGGATGGACGGAAGGAAGGAAGGACGGACGCATGCCGAGACCGAGCTCTTTTTATTTATGGATATGGTTTATACATACATACATACATACATACATACATACATACATACATACATAGTATTGACATATTTCTGTATGATATCATAGAGAGATGGCCTCAAATATTGTAGTCCCAAATATCACTCAAAACGTCAGTGCATTTGTCAATGAGATTATAAAAACTTGCACCAAATACATGTAGTTTATATTAACAGCTTCAAACCTAAATCTACTTAAACTAAATGCATTCCTTTAAATTTAAAGAGTCCATTCAGCGAAGGTTGCTCATTAAGATTATAGGAACTCTTAATTAGTACTTAAAGCTCAAATAGTCTTAAAATACTGGTATTGGAAAAAAAAAAGAGGACTTGCCATGCAATTAAATACTGATAGAGTAAAGAACGGTATAAAAGAAGGGATCTCCACATGACTTTATCATAGACCACCTCTAAAAAGGGGCAGTGTGCAATGGTTACATGGATTTTCACAAAGTCACATCAACACCACACATGCATGATCTGTTTTTGCCTCGATGGCTTCATCAGCAAGACAAAAACATAAATGGTTTGTATGAAGTGTGTGAAAGGAAGCTTTCGGTAAGTGAAAGGACACCGTAAAAGCAAGGGTGCTTAAAAAAGTATTGTCCATTTAATTAACCAACCATTGTGCATCATCTGTATGATATAGTATCAGCCAAGATTAAACGTTCATGTGAAGCATGTTTTCCCAAGTGACTTACTTGCCAAGATAATGTCATTACTCCATATTGCAATTTTTACAGGCCATGATCAATAACAGCACCAAATTAATTAATTGTATATTACATACATACAGTACATCACATATTATGTACATGTATATTACATACAAACAATACATAGTGCATACATATGTATATTTCTTACATACAGCACTAAAACGTCAATGTATATTACTTACATATAGTACAAAGTATATCAATAACACCACCAAAAAGGTTAATATAAATTACATACAATCAGTACATAGTACATTCATACATCTGCACAGAGTGGGCCAAAAAATGTATCCGATTTCATCATTTAACTAGAGGGTGCGATCAGAGATCACTGATGGTTCCCAGGAGAACCAACTCATAATATTAGCCAATTGGAAGTATTTGAAATTCTGCCTCATAACGGAAACAAATGTTTTTTTTTCTTCCAAAGAGCGGGACACCACGGACACCAAGACCAAAACACTTCATGGCCTCCCTGCGGGAACCATAATAATAGCAAAATTAAATAATTGAAAATTGAAAAATATTAAAATCAATGAAAATTGAAAATTAAATAATTGAAAAACAAAAATCAAATAATTAATTAATCGAAAATTAAATAATTTAAAAATCAAATAATTGGAAAAATATTAAATAATAAAACAGGGTGAATTGAAAATGGGGAAAATTTAATATGAAAAAATCGAAAAATTTAATAATGGAAAAATTACTCTTCAAAAAGTTGGACCCCAAGACAAAACACTTAATGCCCCCCTCCAGGGACCATAATAATTAAATTAACTCTGATGCAAGTGTGAAACAAAAAACAGATAATAGAGGGATCTTTCAAGTTTATTTCCATCAATATGGATTTTCAAAATGTCTTCCAACATTCTGAGCACACATGTGGGTACATGCAGCACAGTTGCTGATTACAGCTTGCAGCATCTCGCCCAATACTGGCGATAGCTGTAATTGCAAAATCCTTCAAATCACAAAATCCTTCAAAATTACCCCCATACCCTTTCACATATTCAAATGAAACTTGGTACACGGCTTTATTATGATTGCAGAACAAGTTCGAGTTTCAGGGCGTTTCGTCAATTTTTCACAGAGTAATACCCTTTGTGGACTTAAAAATATGACATTTATGATTGGACATGTACTGCAAAGCAGTTCTCACTCTTGTTGTTCTTGGCTTCTCCTGAAAAACTTTTTCTTCAAGATAATAGGTCAGGTATGGGAGCATGCGCCAGAGCAGCGCGTTGCTGCGTCCACTTTCCGCCGGTTACCCAGGGGCCTCCGTCTGGCCACCCCCCAGGCAGATGCCTGGCCCATCCCCATCTCCTTGAGATGCCAATCAAACTGCTGCAACCACGAGGCACGTGGTCGCCATTGGCCTCCTCCACTCAGGAGACTCCCTCGCTGAGAGAATCTGGTGAGCAGGATCACGTCAGGAAAACGAGCCACATGTCCATACAGCCGCAGCTGACGCTCACGGACTATGCAGGAAACAATCTCATTTGAGTCTCTCTCAGCAACCGCTCGTTGGACACAAAGTCCGACCAGCGATAGCCAAGGATTCTCCGAAGAGACCTGTACCAAAAGGAATTAAGTCTCCGTCTCAGATCCTTGGTCAGAGTCCAAGTCTCGCATCCATAGAGCAAGACTGGAAGCACCAAGTACCTGAAGACTCGGACTTTCGTCCTCCCGCACAGGTACCGGCAGCGCCACATCCCATTACTCAGTGAATCCATGACTCCCCAGGCCCGACCCAAACTCTATGACCTCTGTACAGACAGGACAGCAGCATCCAAGATGTCATTTAAAGCCTGGATCTTAGTTTTGACCAAGGAAACCCGTAATCCCAGTGGCTCCGACTCCTCCTTCAGCACCCCGAGGGCCCCCAAAAGGATATCTAAAGTCTCCGCAAAGATGACTGCATCATCTGCGAATTCAAGGTCAGAGATCTTGACATTCCCAAACGATGCACCGCAGCTTGATCTCTCCGACATCCTCCTAGAATCCAGTCCAAACAAGTGCTGAAAGTGTGGGGGAGTACACACCTCTGATGAACTCCAGTAACAATTGGAAATAATTCAGAGATGGTAGCACCACATCTCACATCACTCTCAGTACCAAGGTAGAGTTCAGACATCAGATCGATCGTTTTGGTGGCTCCCCACGAAGACCTAGAATCCTCCAGAGGGCATCCCGATTCACTGAATCGAATGCTTTACAGAGATCAACATAGCTGCAACAGCCCCCGCCGAAACTCTCGTCTGCGTTCAGTGAAGACCGAAGAGCAAGGATACGGTCAATCGTTGACCTCTTTGGTGTAAGCCTGACTGCTCTGGACACTGGTGCTCAAGCAGATGGTGGCGAACCCTTTTCAAGAATTATTCGAGCAAAGGCCTTGCCGGCACTGAGAGCAGCGTCACCCCTCGGTAGTGTTGCAGTCTTGGCGATCACCCTTCCCTTCCAGAGAGGGACAACAAGGCCCCTCTTCCAGTCAGTTGGGATGATGCCTGTGTTCCAGGCAGAGCACAGAACTGCATGCAACGACACGAGTACAGCATTTCCACCTGCCTTGAAGTTCAGCATGGATGCCACAGATCCCTGGAGCTTTACCCCATTTCAACCGGTTCACCGCAGCCTGTGTTTCCACAAGCGAAGGTGGACCACCGTTAATTGGAGGGTCAGCAACAGGGATTGTAACACCCCTGACGTCCAATTAGACAGCGGTGGGATCAGCCTGGTACAACCGCTCAAAGTAACCGGCCCAGCGGGCCTTCACGTCGGACTCCTCTGTCAAGAGCCTACCACCCTCTGCTCTAACTGCAGTACACCGAGGGATGGGATTGGATGAACGCAATGTGCGAATTCCCTGTAAGGACGAGAATCACTTGAACACAGGTGATGCTCTACCCCTCACAGATTCCTCGCACATAGGCCTCCTTGTCCACCCTTAGTGCTCGTACAGTTTTACCCTCAGCTCCCTGAACAGCTCAGCTCTGCCATTCAGCCTGGCCCTGTGACTCTGGTCAATGTTATCCAGTGTCCCTTGAGAGACAAAATTCTTCTTTGCCCTGCGGTGAGTTCCAAGACATCCACCGGCAACATCAAGGACCGTGGGCTTGAAGGCATCGACAAACTCTTCAGGACCTCCCAAAACACCCAGGACCTCCCAAATCTCAACTCAGCTTGTTCGCAAACTCTTCAGCGACCCTCTCATCCTTGAGCTTGCCAACATCCAGCCTCGGCTGGATGGTACCATCTCCTGGATTTAATGTGCAACTTCAGAGTTGCTACAACAAGCTGGTGGTCAGTATTGAGGAACTGAGCACTCCGGTAGACCCTGCAGTTCTGGATCATCTCCAGCGACCATCAACGAGAACATGGTCAATCTCCTTTGCCACACCGCCAGCTGTTGGAATACCAAGTCCAGCGATGAGCTTGTGGGTGCTGAACCCTGTACGGCCACCCTAAGTCCATGACTTCTTGCAAAGTCAAGGAACTTAGTGCTATTCTGGTTCATAGTTCCGACCCATGGGGACCAACACACGTCTCATGACCATCCCTTTCAGTTCCAGTCGATGCATTGAAATCCCCCAAGACCAGAAGTGTATCTCATCTGGGGCACTGACAACCACAGCTCAAGCGTGGTGTGGAATGCATCCTTCACAGTGAGATCACTCGCCTCAGTCGGAGCATAAACAGAGACCAGGGAAATGACACCTAAGGAGTGACGAATCCTTAGTCTCATACGCTCGTTGACCGGTGTTACCTCACATTATTATTGGAGTCAGCTTATTGGACACAGCTACAGCAACTCCTTGGAATGTAACCATCGAGGCGACCAGCCAGACATAGTAGGTGTAACCACCCACCATGATCTCGCCGCAATCCGGTCTCTAACCTCAGAGAGTGCTGCAATACCGATGTCCAAACGCTTGAGCTCAGATGAAAACAGAGACAGGTGATCATCCTCTCTTAGGGATAGGACATTCCAGGCACCACCCGAAGGACCGCCTCAGGTTAACCCAAGGAGACCGCCGTCTGGTGGACGACACCTCAGCACCTCTCGACACACTCTCCCACAATCTGACCCGGGAATGTTACCGCGTGGTTTCCCTCCTATCATCAAAGATCAGGGGTCCCGCAGGCTCTGCCCCAATCCCCTCATCCGGTGAGCTGCCCTGCGAAGGGAAGCTGCACAGGAGGTACTCCCACGGAGTGGGTTTTCAGATTTCTTTGCGTTTTTGTGTTTTGTGGAATGAAGGGTTTTACGGTGGCCGGAGTGCAAATCCTGCCACCAACCTCCTCATAGAAGTAACCCAACTGCAGGAGGACGTCCGCAGACACAGTTGGGCACTAGATATAGATGGCCGTTGGCTCACAAGAGCTCCTCCCGCCCTTTGACAGGTTTTGTTTTTAATCCTGCTGGGTGTCCATATCCAAACACCCACTCACTAAAAACCTGGTGGGGGAGACGGTTTAGTCGCCGACAACCTGACATGAGAACAGTTTGTACAGGTTTCCATGATACCTGTAGCAAGTCACAAATCTAATCTGGCCTGACCTGACTGACAAGATAATGAGTCATCCCAAAGCAAGAAATAATGTTCTCCCTTTCCCCTTCATGGATTCACCCCCCTCGAAAAAAAACAATCTGAAGGGGACAGATCTTGTGACCTTTGAGGCGATTGAAATGAAGACTATCTGCCATGATCGTTCCTGGGAAAGCCACAGTTCCAACCTGGCCTCCAAAGCCAGTCGCCGACTGGGAATCCTCCATCGTGTAAAGTCCTTCCTCAGCTCACCTGAGCTCCTGACCACATACAAAACTTTCATCCGCAGCCTGATGGAGTACTGCTCTCCCCTCCGGGCTGGTGCTCCTGCCTCCCACCTTTCTCGGCTTCACGCTGTGGAAACCAAGGCATTTAGGATCATTGATATCTCCTGCAGTGAGGCTGAGTGTTTGGGCCTCTCATTCTCTCCTGATGAATTTGTCCCGACGGCACATGCGCACAGAGGAATGAGATTATTATTTTACTCTGTTTGCCTGCCTGGTAGTCAAACAAAATTGAAAATCATTCCAAACAGGAAACTTACTGTTTTTAAGGATGTTATAAATGACACAAACAACAGGCACGAATAACTAATGTTACGTGTTAGATATGGTGATGTAATAACACTGGGGAAAATGGTGGTAAAACCTGGAATTTATTCATTATTTATAAGCCTTAAAACCACTTTAAACATTTATTAAAATTGAATTATACACTTGAAGACTGTAGAACACAAATCACCTTCAAAAAACTTCCAAGAACCATGCAATATATCAATACCGTATAGAGCATTAGAGAGCGCATGGCATGTGAATCAGGATGAAGAAGCGGGCAATATCATAGCTATGTTCTGATCAATCAAGCCTCCATCTCCTAAATTGCGACTCGATGGTGTCTTCTTAGAGTGCATAAAGGGTGATTATGCCTGGTATTGGCTTAGTGGTTAGGGTGGTGGGCTTGGGATCTAAGGCTCCTGAGTTCAAATCCTGCTTTCCATTGAATTAATACCAGGTGGGGTTGACTCAGCCTGGCATCCTTCTGAAGTGGAAAAATGAGTACCAGCTTGCTGGGATGATTGAGCCACTTGAGTATCCTGTGTCAGAATGGTGACCCATCCAGGATTGTGTCCAATAGCCCAGGAGACTGCTTTGGCAGCACCAATGCTCTGTACAGAGTATGGCCCGGATGGATGGGCAAGGGTGGTTGGTGTTTAAGACTGTTTCAGTCATGCTAATCTTCTGCATTTTTTAAAATGACATTTAAAATCATTAATTTATTAAAGTTGAAGTAAAAGAGGGTCTTGCTTTTCCCCTTCATGGATTTGCTCTATCGCGACGAAATTACTGAGGCAAGGTTTGCAGATTGCAGTCAATGTGCTTAACTAATCTTGGGTTGGCCAACTATTTTCCGCATTTATTCACGTCAGTAACATGAGCCATCAACACAATAAAACCCCCTCAACCCCTCTAATATAATCATCTCCATCAACTCGTCTTTATCATCGCCAACATCAACATCGCCATCACATTATTGGATCAAGTTTATCTTCATCTATCTATATATTACTAAAACTCTCATCTTGTATGTTCCCGAAATACAGCCAATACGGTACACGACGGCGCAAAATTTTTAGAGCCACCTTACTCACCATACTCCTGCGGTGTGCAGTATCAAGTTTCGTTAAAATCAGGCAACGAAAAAATTTCTTAAAAAATCAATTCCCGATTCAGTCAAGTACTCTTTGGGAGAATTTGATCAATGCAAACAACCTCAGTGGTATAGTTGCTGGAGCTATTTTTTTTTTTCTTTTTCTTGAAATGATTTTTTTTAAATCTCAAACATTTAGTGTTGACAAAGAACGATTTATTTTTAGCATAAAATAAACATGCCATTTTGATCTCATACTTCGTGTTATTATATAATAATTGTGTTTAGACGCGTGCTTCGTTGAACATGACTCCTGAGGTAAATGCTCAAATTTTCTTCAAGTTAAAGTTTCACCACTAATAATATTAAAATTTTGTCTTTTTTTTTTTCATCACCGCTGTCACAACGGGAACCGAAGGGGTTCATGGGTCGTCTAGTATATTATTAAACTCTCATCTTGTAAGTATGTATGCTCCCGAAATACAGCCAAAATGGTACATGATAGCGCAAAAATCTTAGGGCCACCTTACTCACCATTCGCTGCGGTGTGCAGTATCAAGCTTCGTTCAAATCGGGCAACGAAAAAATTATTAAAAAGCATTCCGGTTCGTCAAGTACTCTTCGGGAGAATTTGATCAATGCAAACAACCTCAACGGTATAGTTCGCTGGAGCTATCTTTTTATTTTTTCTTGAAATCATCTTTTTTCATCAACCGCTGTCACAACGGGAACCGAAGGGGTTCATGGGTCGTCTAGTATATTATTAAAACTCTCATCTTGTAAGTATGTATGCTCCCGAAATACAGCCAAAATGGTACATGATAGCGCAAAAATCTTAGGGCCACCTTACTCACCATTCCTGCGGTGTGCAGTATCAAAGCTTCGTTCAAATCGGGCAACGAAAAAATTATTAAAAAATCAATTCCCGATTCAGTCAAGAACTCTTCGGGAGTATTTGATCAATGCAAACAACCTCAACGGTGTAGTTCGCTGGAGCTATCTTTTTATTTTTTCTTGAAATTATCTTTTTTCATCAACCACTGTCACAGCGGAAACCCAACGGGTTCACGGGTCGTCTAGTTATTATTAAAGGTAAGTTTCATGAACTTAATAAATCAGAAAATAAACTTTATTTTATGTTCTTAATACAGGAAAATAACACTTTATTTTATGTTCTCAATAACTCTTTTATTCGTGAAAATAATGAGCACAACAACAATGCACAAACATTAATTAAGGGTACAGTTTGGAGAAATTTTAAGGTTGAAGTCCCTTACCCTATTTTCCCCATTACCTCTTAACTTTGCGGATTTGCGGTTCACAGGGATTTTCAAGAATGTAACCCCCATGAACGGCAAGGCTCTCCTGTGTAGACTTCAACACTGTGCAGGGTATCATGTTCTATAAACTCTCTTGTTATGCTTCCGCCGACGAAGTCGCCAGAGGCATTATGTATTCGGGGTGTCCATGCGTCCATCCATGCGTTCGTGATAAGTTTTCGTTACCACGATAACTTAAGAATGGCTGAAGGGATCGAAATCAAACTTAGCACAAGTATGTATAATGATTCAAAGATGAACTGATTAGATTTGAGTCAAGAGGTCAAAGGTCATGTCAGGTAAAAATGTGATACTTGAAAACAGTTGAAGGGATTTAAATCAAACATGGTATAAGTATTATCATGATGTAATAATGTGGATGGAGGCACACCGGTTAACGTCACGACATTGAAGAGTGCCGTCCCAGTTTCCTTTTGAAATCGGGTACATTTTTTTTTTGGCGCACCCTGTATGTTACATACATGCAC
>CM068952.1:60474744-60485062 GCA_035128595.1 Eptatretus atami
ATATATATATATTTATATATATATTGTATATTTATAAAATATAGTGTATATTACTTATATACAGTACATAAAGGTCAATGTATATTTCTTACATACAGTACATGCAAGTACATCAATAACACAACCAAAAAGTCAATGTATGTTACATACATACAGTACATTGTCCATGCATAGCAAAATCTTGCATTAACAACAAATCATTTACATCTTAAGCCATGTGGTATGTTTGTGCCATGCCAGACGTCAGCATTTTCTCTTGCCCCAGCTCAGAACGTGAAAAAAAAGAGACTCGCATCCCAATCGTCGCACATACTGGAATGCATGCTATATGATGAGTGTCATGATATCAATCCCAAATTGAATTTGCGTTTGCATTTCAAACATTCCATCCTGCTTCAACAGGGCCTTTCTGATGCAATTTGCGGAAGCTGTTGGCAGCAGTGACTTATTTCAGGTTTCTCTTTGATACATCATGCCTTCAACAATTGATGTAATATGGATGTACTGTTTATTATGATGTCTGTCAAGAATTAACAATCTTACCAAAGTAGGGCTTGCTTATCCAGCTTTAAAACAAATGTGCCTTTTTGTTTGTTTCTTTAAATGTTTTTTTCGATGCCATGATGGGGTAATTTGTGGGAGTGAGAGCCACTGCTTTTTCTTTCTTTCAAAAAAGCAACACAATTTAACCTTGTATAATAATGAGTTCCCTTGCAAGGAATGTCAACGCAGGAGAAGGCCATTTGGCCCATAAAACCCGTGCAATGATAGCCAATGTATAGTTGTCCATGCTCTATCCTTTTTAAATGCTGAGCCTCAAGAAAATAAGCAGCACATACCATTTTAAAAGTGGTATGACTCAGCCAGGGTTTGAACTACTGACTGCTTGAATTCAGAGTGGATGCTCCAACCATTACGCCACCAGGAGCTATCAATTGTAATTTGTGTCCCAGGAAAGAACAATTTCACCACGATAACAGCTTGAAGTCAACAATTAAGCATGGAGGAGGTTCAATTTAAGTTTGGAGGTACATATCCTCAAGTGGTGTTAGTAAATTGATGGTATATTAACGACAGCAAGGTACAAACAAATTTTAATCCACCATGCTATCCAGAGTGGAACAAGACTTATTGATCTAAACTTCATCTTACAGCAAGATAATGATCCAAAACAGTCAGATGAAATAATTCCAACTTAGTTGCAAAACAAAAAGGAAGCTGGAGTCCTTCAATGTATGGAATCCATACATCCATTGGGACCATACTCTGTGCAGAGCGTTGGTGCTGCCGAAGCAGTCTCCTTGGCTATTGGGCACAATCCTGGACGGGTCGCCACTGCGACACAGGATACCAGCAAGCTGGCACTCATTTTGCCGACTTCGGAAGGATGACAGGCAGAGTCAACCCCACTTAGTGTTAATTCAACAGCTGAGTGGGATTTGAACTCATGATCCTGGGATCCCAAGCCCACCACCCGAACCATTAAGCCAACACCAGGCATAATGTGTGGAATGGGCACCTCGAATTGCAAATCTCAATATTATTGAAGCTGTATGGGACGATTTGAACAAATAAAAAGTAAATAAGAATCCCAGCAGCTTAGATTTCATAATCAATGTCAGAATGAGATGTCCTGTAAATACCCCAATTAGTGCTGCCAAGATCTGTTGTGTAGAAAGAACCTCATCTTCCTTTCTGCTCCTGTATTTGTTCTTCTTCTTCATTGCCTTACTACTCTTCAATCCGTGGGTTGTTTACTTTCCCACCTCGTGTTCCGCATAATGGTGACCAAAAAGGCGGCACCCTGGGTCATGACGTCACAGTAGGGGCACATGGCCGTCAGCACGGCCAATGAGGAAAGCGCAGAGGAACTGTGACCCTTGGGGTGGGGTTGGGAGCTACATAAGGCACAAGTCTATGAGGCAGGAGAGTTGAGTCAAAGGGCCATTTGTGGAGGGGGGAGCACTGTGTGAATTGGTGGACAGCCAGTGAGTGATCTGTGCAAGTCATGGTGAGTCGGTCAGTCTGGAGAGTTGCAAGTCAGCTCAGTCTGGGTTCTCCAGCAAAGTGGGAGCTCGGCCAGTCTGAGTGTTGCTACCAGCGAATAAGAGTCCAGCAGGGGTCTGCATGCATCTGATTGGGAATTCCACTGGAACAAGCCACTTCCGTACTCCAGAAAGCTCACCTCACACCGTGTTATCTTGCCGGCACGGCAGGTGCTGCACCATACCATGGCGCCTCAAGCTGAGAAAAGACCAAACCTCTCTACCTCCCCATTCCTATTCCTCCCCACATATCTCTTGTCTGTGTGAGTCTATGTGCATTTAAGATTCGTGGTACCATCGGGTTTGTCGTCTTTCCTCTTTGGTTTGTTACCTCCACCGCCGAAGGTGAGGGGGTTATGTTTTTACCCCTCTGTCTGTCTGTTTGTCTGTCTGTTTATTTTTCTGCCTGTCTGTGTGCAGGATATTTCAAAAAGTTGTGGACAGGTTGGGTGTGTGACAAGGAAGAATTGATTCAATTTTTGTGAAGATCCGAATCCGGAAACGGATACGAGAATTATTTAATTTTTAACGTGATTCTTCACCACTGAGAGATGGGGCCAAAAACGATATATAGCACGGTATTTGAAAATATATTGGGCACGATATGTTCTCGTGGATCAGGCATTATGTGGCGGAGGTACGCGCTCCACCGAGTGCCCTTCTAGTTGCTTATTGTGTTCCCGCATCCCCTTTATTAGCCCATCCCCCGCACAGTGGAAGACAGGGTTTTGCAATTGTGTGTGCATGCGTCAAGGCCGTAACTTTTTACCATTTCAGCTTTTGTCATCAAATTTTCAACAAAGCTTTATTATGAGAATATGGAGAATACAAATTGATAATTTGGGCAAAAGGTCAAAGGTCAACATCACAAAATCGTCAATTTTCATCTGATTGACCTGAAATTTATAGAATTTGCATATTGCGTCACTGAATTGGTTTACCAATCAAAAGCTAGAAACCGATTGTTTTTTTAGATAAAAAGTTCAAAGGTCAAGGTCACCTAAAATCGTCAAATTGTTTTTTGTATTTTCCTTTATCTGTTTTCATCATGTTTAGCATACGGAAGAAGAAGAAGAAGGAGAAGAAGTCTGAATACAAAGTGGACGCGGACGTGCTTTGCATTTTCAGATGCTTTCTAGTTTAAACCAATTGATTTTGCCCATGCTGCTGTAGTTTTTTAAGATGTGACCTGACCTCCAACATCACTAAATTATCGATTGGAATTAAACGCCCACCACAACCGTGGCGGGCTAACTAAATTAATGTCTCATTTCCCTGTGCTCACGGCTCGCGCAATGTATGATCTCTTCTCTTCACTAAGGCACACTGCGGAGTTAATCTACGGCAGGTCTGGGTCACCCTTTCGGGAGACTGATCCCTTTACAATTGGTGTCAGTTGAGTGGGATTCTAACCCTGTGCTCGTGTATTTTCTTATATGCGGTGTCAGGAGTTTGGGATAAACCCTCATTAAAATTTTAATTTGTAGTATCAGGGTAGAGAAATTTTGATTTTAATCCGAGATTTGAGCAGGCCAAATTTGTTTAACAAATCAGGCTTTAGAGGTAATTGTTTTCTTTTAGTTATACAATACTCAATGGAGTATGCTCACACCCCAAAAGATCGGAGAATTTTTAAGTGGTAAAGCGACATCAGTTGAGATAGAGGTAGAGGGGGCACAGTGATGATGCCACCTGACTGCCCACCCTCAATTAGCAGTACTGGAGCAATGCCCCCAGCGGTCGACCTCCTGACCCAATTGGGGACCTTGGAACCAGCCAGGATAGAATGGCAGCCGATCTTTGGCCAAACATGGAAGCCAACAGTGCTGACTATCAGGAGCCGATGGCGGGCCTTGGGCAAGGGCATCGATCCAAGCCAAAATGTGGTGGGGACAGGTATTGGACCCTCCTCCCATGGTGTGCCCAGGCAATAGATCACCACCACATCTGTCCCCACAAATCGATTAGGCGATATGAACAATGGACTGCAACATTTTTTCAGTTCCAGATACGGTATATTAATACAGTGTATTAATACATGTACACTACAGGTACATATACTGTACTGTATTTATCCAAATAGAGTGTGACGGTTCAGAACATTGGAAACGAACGTATTTGCCAACTCTGGGGATCCAGTGCTGCCAACCGATCACTGTGGACGTGGCAAACGATGAGATGGTTCAGTCTTTGTTGACTCATCGTACTTCTCAGCCAGGTTTTCAGACGCCTGAGTGGCTTAAGGAGCACTCAGCCGAGCAGGAGCTTGCTGGGAGATCATGAGCAATCAAAGCAACCGTTCAACCTGCGGAACAATTGGCGCACCTCCGGTACCATCATTTGGAAGATGGCTTGGTAATCCTGAATACAGGAACAGTGTACTGCTTCTTGAAGAAGAGCAATTCTTCTTTCAGACTCTCTGACAATTCTGGATAAATGGTAACGGTGTCAAGGTCATACTCTCCAGAGAGTAACATCTTTGCGAGGCTGCCGTACCATTGCAAGTCTGTAGAGGTGAAGTATGTAGTCATGTTCGACGTAGTTGAATCGAGCGCCACGAAGTATTCTGCTCTATACGCGTCTTCAGCTGTCGAAAACTCTGGGTGGTACCTCAGCATCCAGTCTACGAGGAGCTCTCCTCTTCCTCGGAGGAGCGAAAGGGTCATGCGTGTTCTTCCATCTGTTTCTCCACTGTGGACGAATGTGTCATGGAAGGCCTCATTGCTGCGAAGGTGCTGTATCTGCTCTTTCACACTCTCGCCAAACTGTAGCATACCCACTACAGTCTGCGCTGGCGCTTGCAGGGCTCTGTTAAGCCCTTCCATGCACTGTAAGAGCGGTAGCGATGCATGCAGACCGACTCGAAATGTGGGGGGGACAGAATATACTCTGTCCTCCCTGGTAAAAAAGTGGGAGGGACATGTCCCCCCAACCCCCCCCCCCGGGATCGACACCCATGGCCTTGGGACCAACCAAGACAAACTGGTGGCCATGCTGAAGGCCAGCAGGGTTGCCTGGCAGCAAATGATGCCTATGCAGGATAAAATGGCGGCTGACTTCAAAACCAGTTCCGAGGCTGGCATGTGTGAAATGCTCGAGGTCAGTGCAGCACCAGCGGGGAGGCTGGAATAGGCATCTCGTGGAAAAGTAGAGTCGAGCCCCTGTGGTATAGAAGTTAGACTCTGTGGTCGTAGCAAGTAATAGCATAGACCCCATGATCGAGGATAGAGCAGAGACCCCCGTGGTGGGTAACTGTGAGATAGAGATCAACCCCATGTAGACCAATGTAGACCCCGTGGATGACAGTGCAGAGCTCAGGGGGTTGTGGCAGGATAGAGCCCATGGGGGAATAGGGGACCTCAGGAGGGAATAATTGAGCCCATGGAGTGCAGGATATAGCCCATTGATGGCAGCATAGAGCACACATGGAACATGTTCAGGAGGTTGGTGTGAGTGTAGAGAGCATGGGGTATAACGTAGAAGAGCCCACCGTTAGTGTAGAATCCACGGGGGAGGGTGGAGTAGACATCCCAAGGACGTCAGTGAATATGACCCCGGGGTACAGCATGATGGAAGAGACCACAGGGAGCATAGAGTGATCAGCCACAACACCAGAGCCAAAGAAGGAGGTGAACGTGCACATGGAAGCATTAAGAATTGATGTGATGGAGTGCCTGCAGGCCCGGAGTGTGGAACAAGGTGGCAAACAACGGGTGTGGTGAGCTGGCACAGAGGTGTGACCGCCTGGAGAAGCAGTTGGACTTCACTGGGTATGCAGATGGACACATGCATGGGGAAGAGGAGTTTAGCCAGGCAAGGGATTCCTGTGTAGAGGCTCTTCCAAGTGAGGTGTGTGGACATGAGTGAGTGGAGTGTGTGGGAGGAGTGCAGTGTGAGCACTCTATGTAGGGCTGAGTGGAATTAAGGAGGAGATACGCTACCAGCCAGTATAAAGAGGAGTGACAGGGTAGATGTTAGATGGATAGGATACCGCAGAGACCAAGGGTGCTGATCCGTGGTCGCTGCAGTGTCGTTTCAGTGTAGATTGAGGAGAAAAGTTGGTGGCCAGTGCAGGTGGCTGCACCGGACCAAGGAGCCCTGGAGAAAAGGCAGGGTTCAGCATGGGCAACTTGACAGGGTACATCTTGGATGGATAGGACACAGCAGAGAGCAAGGGTGCTGACCCTTGGTCTCTGCGGTGTAGTTTTAGTGCGGTTTGAGGAGAAAAGTTAGTGGCCAGTGCAGGCAGATGTTTCACAGGCAGGATGGATCATCAATGTGTGTGGGATGGATGTTAAACTCGGCGTCCCATCTGCCAGTGTTAGTTGGTGGATGTTAAAGATCCCATGGTGTCGTTCGCAAAGAGTAGGGAAGCTATCACCAGCACCCTAGCCAAATTCCTGCCCTAACCTACAGAGGGCATTGCTTCAGCAGCACAGCAACGCCCTCAGCTAATGATGCTACCCCCACATCCTTATGCTGCATACGAAAGAAGACCATACACACCTAAAATTTATCCACTGAGAGATTTCACATTCTCACACTCCCATATTTCCAAACATTCACCATTCATTCTGAATTCTGGAGAGCAACAAAAGGTGGAGTTAGAATGGTACAACCTATCACTCATGATAAGTTGTTAATTCATAGCCAATTAAACCCATGTAAAGTTTCTCTTAACTTTTCTAAAATTTTGCAGCATTTTCCTAAAATTCCCATTACCCCACATAATTTAAATGACATATTTAATCAGTCTCAAGTCCCCTCTCCAGGGTCAGGAGCCCTGGAGAAAAGGCAGGGGTCAGCATGAGTAACTGTCAGCTCCAAGATGCCTTGAGGAATGGTGGGAGCCAGAATGGGTGATGGCATCGGTCCCAGGATCCACCAAGGACCCAATAAGTTAGCAACGCCAGGGCCAAGCAAGCCAGCAGGGCCAAGGGCAATGGGGCCATAGTAGGTGACACTGAGTAGCAGTAGAAATGGACTGATGGGTGGTGGAGAGGAGAGGGGACTTTAGACCGTTTAAATTTGTCATTTAAATTGTGTGGGGTAATTGGAATTTTTGGAAAATGCTGAAAATTTTTAGAAAAGTTAAGATAAATTTTCCGAAACACAATCCAAGGGCCATGAAAGCGCAAGAAAGAACTGCAAGTTATTTGGTTAGAGTTGGTTAATGCCTATGGGGTAGTGCCATTCATCAAGAAGCCAATGGAGTTCTTCCACATTCCAGAGAAGATACAGTTGGCAATCATAAAGTAGAGTATTATGAAGTATTTGACATGTGACCTTGAGGTAGGGAGACTACAGCTGCATATATGACTGCATGGCAAGCTCTTGAGGTAGGGTTACCTATGGGGTGTACAATATCACCTCTACTGTTTTGTTTTGTGAGGACTATACAGATGGTCTTGAAGGAACTGCAATGTGTAGTAGAGATGGTGGCCGGTCTGGAGCTATCTCCCTCCAATCCATGCATTTCTGGATGACATTACCATCCTTACAGATGTGGCTCTTGATGCTAGGGCACTGCTGAGGAGACTGGATAAGGTTACCCAGTGGGGCACGATGAAATTTAAACCCAAAAAGAGCAGGAACTTGTCACGAGTTAGAAGCAAGCATAAAGAGCTGTACTTAATGGTGGCCGGAGAGAGTTTTCTAACCGTGAAGGAAGATCCACTCATGAGCCCTGGGAGATGGCACTCCATACTGCTCACAGACAGACATCAGGGACTTGAAGTCCACAGGCATGTGGCAGCTGGTCTTCGAGTCATTTGTTTATGCTGGCTACCTGGCAAATTCACAGCCTGGTACTTCCCGTTTGGTCTTCTTCCGAGAATGCTGTGGCCATTCCAGATGTATGAAATTGCTTTGAGGATAGTTGAGGTCATGGAGAGAGCAATGAGCTCCCACATGCGAAAATGGTGTGGAGTCCCAAGGAAAATGATGAACATCGTGCTGTATAGCTCCTCAGCCAACTTGAGGCTACCAACAACATCGCTGATTGAGGAGTTCAAGGTTGTGAAAGTGCGTGCCCACCTTGTGTTGATGGACTCAAGAGACACTGTCATCAGAGAGGTACAACAAGATATATGCACAAGACAAAAGTAGAGTCACTGTGAGTTGGCTTCTTGCTTTGCTCAGTATATGATCTACTTCCCACTCCAATCATTCTGGTGAAGTTGAATGCCAGCGATTGTAACATGTGTGAGATGTTTGGCAGGAGCAGAACACTTCAACACATCCTCACAAATCGTCGTCAGCCCCTGCAATGGTATACTTTGTGTCAAAACCAAGTGTTGTAGGTCCTCACAGAAGCAGTTTAAAATCAGTGCCTTGCGAAGAAAGTCAATAAAGGAAAGGAATGATGCTTGAGGCAGGGAAGAATGTGAAGCCACACAAGGCACAAACCTCTTATGTCATGTCATGATGAGGGGAACAAAGTAGCAGTTGTTGGCAAGTAGTGTAGTAGCAGGTTTTTCTTGTCCAAATTGCAGTCACTCACCAGAGCCCTGACTTGGTGCTCTGCTCAGATAGGTGATGAATTGTGATGTTGCTGGAGCTCACAATTGCTTGGGAGAGCAATATGAAATGGGCCAACGAGAGGCACTGACACCCTACATGGAGCTGAAGTAACAGTACACAGAACAAGGGTGCATTTGTTCCATCTATCAGGTTGATATCTGGTGCCATGGCTTGTAAGCCGGTCCACATCGAAGTTCCTGACCCATATCAGGATAATACCAAGAGAACTACGCTCTATTGTGAGAGACCTGCAAGAGACAGTGGAGTGCGCTTCTGCCTGGACATATGGAGCCAGAAAGGGCAATGAAGGCAATCTTGGTGTGTATGCAACATAACGTTCCCCAAGTGCCTGGTGATGCTGAGGCCGCCGACGCATGGACACTCCCAGTGGAAAAGGCCTGGGTTCCAGATGATGTCGAGCAGACACATCACTCTGTATGGGCATGGGTTTTTTGAAAGTCCAATGAAATCTCTCACAACTATACTCGGTGGCGTAATGGTTAGAGCATCCACTCTGAGTCTATGACTTCGGTGGTTCAAACCCTGTCCGAGTCATACTGAAGACTTTAAAAAGGCACATACAATCAGCACATACATACCGTATGTGCTGCTTCCTTTCTTTACACTCAGCATTTAAAAGGATAGAGCACGGACAAACAATGCTGGGAAGGCAATGACAAACCTCCCAGTATAACCCTTACCAAGAAACTGCTCCAGCATCACTTATGCTCTGAAAAGAGTATGATGCATCAAACTCAAAAAGGATCTCGCACCCATAATTGGAGAAACGATCAATCAGCTCACACCTAATCAGTCATCCCAGCTGCAACGAGGATTTGTATAATTGAATCACCATTTGGCCCTTGTAGTCAGATAAGACTGCAGAAAGCAACCAAAAACAGCGGACCCAAGGTGAGCCCTTCGATTGGTTCGACGGTGTGAAGTTTACGCCAGTGTACGGCGAGAACGTGGTCCGTTTAAATTGGTGTGTGTTTCCTTTGCTGGGAGAACTCTCGTTTACGCACAAAGCCAATCTACAGTGCAGCAATGAGCGAAGACCTGCACAATATCGTTTGGTGTAAGAATTACGCATTTTTAGTATTCACCGACAAACATCCGACACTTATAGAAATAACGCACGATTATCGTACACGCCGCACGCGTACAATTTGTAATCGTATTATGTTCATATAACACCAGCAACCCGCATGTCCCTTTCATTCTTTCACCATCTCCCCCAATTCCTCCTCCCTCGGGGTCCCTTAAACCCCGCACGCACTCTCATGAATAGTGGAGCGAGTCCGGGGTGTTCGCCGTCGCTCCCGCGCGTCCTGACAGTTAAGAGCTAATAATGGGACTCAATGCTATTAATTTGCGTCGCGCGCGTTCCCACCGTTTACCAATGTATTTACGCACCATGCGCCCGGCCGGCACCAACCTACGGACGTGTAGCAGACTCGTTACCAAAATCGCAAGGCCGTTCGCTTACGGACAAAGGATTGCATATGACATTACGTACGGTGAATATCACCGCGTGGCCTCCATCGGGAGGTGCGTTGATTTTTCATGAATCCCGCCAGTCGCATTCGCCATTGCGTATCACTGTAAAGACCGAGACATCGAGGCGTCGTGATGTTCCGATGTTAAAACGTGAAAATGAATGACGAGTGTGGCATTACTTTTTGTTGGTTGTTGCGAGATGGAACCTTCTTCTTCTTGGGCAGGAGTTGGTGGGTTGGGTGGGTTTTTGA
>CM068952.1:60548604-60560023 GCA_035128595.1 Eptatretus atami
ATCGTATTCGAATATCCACGATTCATCGCCAGTAATGACTCTCCCGAGCAGGTCTGGGTCGTCCTCGAGGAGCTCGATAATGTCTTGACAGACAGTGACTCTTTGCTGTTTCTGGTCCTCGGACAACAATTTGGGGACCATCTTTGCGCACACCTTGCGCATTTCGAGATTTTCAGTGATGATGCTCCAGACAGTGTCCCTTGTTCTGGTCTAGTGATGAATTTGCCTGATCAATCTAATTGATCCTTGTACCCAATGACATTGTCTTGAACCTTGCAGATACAAACAAAGCCTCCTCCATAAGTGTTAAACGCTGAAATTAAGAAGAAACTTACATTTGACAACAAGACACTGAACCTGGAAGCCTCTTGGATTGGTTAAGAAGATTGTGATGTTTGGTGCAACTCTCTTTTCCTCCCCCCCCCATCACCTCCCCCAATTAACCCAGAATGCTGCAACCCCCAAAAAATAATTCATTCAAATGATGAGATTGTTTTTTTGCTATTGACGTAACGAAGCTTTCACAAGTTCGATCAGAACGAGGGTCGTGCGGCTTAAATCTCGGTCACATATAAGGAGGAGCCTGGTGACCGTTTTAAAATATTTACTTGTGTTAGACATTGTGAGCGATTTACAAACAGTTATATGATTGGAAATTGATTGTTTGTCACATTTTACCTTTTATCAAGCTGAGCTCTATTTGTTGATGTTCTATGTTTTGGTTTGTGTTTCATTTTTCATTTTGTTCTTCATGCTCAGTGGAATATTTTTCTGTTGATGGGGCCGATGGTTTTAAATTTGGTTCACATTCACAGTGTTTTCTACACACCTCAGTTTGCTTCAAGGGTTCCACATGCTGTGCCGACAAGGGAATTTCTGCTTTTTTGGAAACCTCGATGACCTCTTCTCACATTCCCAATAATCCACGCAGCTCGTTTGATCGCTTATGTTGCAATCTTACATTAGGGGCATTCTAACGTGAATGGTTACATAACGCATTTATCAGTAATATTACACCCCTCCCCACACCCCCCCTCCTGTAAAACGAGGATCAGACACCCCTGAAAATGATGCAACAACTGTGCATCAACCCCACCCCCTTCCCCTTGTTTGGGAACTCCGCATTATGTACGTCTTAGGAGCTGCAAAGAAGTTAAAGATAAATGTGTACATGAACTCATACACATGTGTTGGATTTCGGACACTGGGGTCTGTACCCACATACAACTTACTATATTTTCTGCAAAACAATGAAGTCGTTATCAAACTTTTATAGAGTAACAACCCCATGTAGTGATCTGTACACACCCCTTACACTATCCCCTTCTCCAAGCGATGCATACCTTTTAATGGCACCTTGCCTTTGTTATAAACAGTTAAATACATTAGTGGAGCATTGTAAGCCATCAATTGCATATTAATGACCTAGACTTTTATGCGGCAGAGACATCCTGGTAACAATTCCCCGGCATGGCTCCTGCTTTCAGCTCATGTCGTCACCCTTGTAAATATTGAGGTCTTTCATAAAATCTCGGTTCTACAAACACACACAACACATGACTTACCAGAAAGACACAAACTTCATTTTTGAACAGACTCACCGTTTAAACACCAATGGCAATTTCCTTTAACAGGGCCGTAGCTGTAACAACGTGGAATAGTTAGTAGCTATTATGACAAAGGTCTTCGGTGTTTTCGTTTATACTTGGCCACAGACCTTGTGAACGCCCCACCATCTGCGATCAACACAACACGAGATACAAATTACAACAAACTGTAGTATACAAGTATTACTTATGTTTAGATGAGTGAGTTTTGTTCTATAAAAAAACCCCTAAAACCAATAGTTTTTCGAGTCGCCCCGTGGACCATTTAGTTTATGAAAGAATAAACAAGCTCAAGTGCTGGTTATAAAAAACCAGAGTCGTAAAGTACACCAAGTAATTCTGATCCGACTGTTCCAACTACTGGCAAAAATGCCAAGTGGCCAAGGAGCATCAACATCTATTTTTAAAAGGTTACAACCGTTCATTGTGGTTATACTCGGTTTCTCTTCGAGTGTCCTTTCTTGCTTTCACGTCAACCTCTCGGGCTTATAACAGCTATAAATTCTTGGCACTCCAATGTGGGTGGTGGGGTTTGCACACGGTGTCTTGGTTAGAATAACATAAGGACTATCGATTACATTCTCGGGTGGGTGCTCGGAAAATGCTGTCTCCACTGCGCTGCCAGGCGCAAAATGCTTTTCGGTCAGCAACAAACATTTGTGGAGCTAAGGAATATGAAAACCACATAACAAACGGGTCTTGCAAGGCATGTCATGGTGGGGGGAGGTCCGCGTGAGTGAAGGGGAATCAGTGCATTCCAGGCTAACACCGATGGTCCGAACCACCACCAAAAAAGGGCGGCAGTGCTATTTCAGTCATGTGGGATGCAACAGTGCATTTTGAACCCAAGCATTAGTAAATATCTCATACAGTGGGGGAAACGTAAGATGAATGGGCCAAGAAATTTGCTGGGGAGAGGATGAAAGAAGTTAGAAAAAGGAATCATTACATCTGGCTTGGCGAGTTGAGTGTTGAACCCTGTTTGTATTGAGGGATCATCCTCCTTCTTCTCTTATATATAATTACGCTTGTCAATCTGTCTGTCCTCCATTACATATCACAAGATTCCGTCATCTCACGAGATTGTTGAATGAAGGCTATTGTTTTGTCGTTTAATTTTTAACATGGGAAAATTGTATATATGCATCATGAAAAGATAGTTAGTTTATGATCACTTTTAACGTAATTAGGATTACTCACAATCACTTGGGAGTGGCAATATCCAAGAAGTTCACGGACATGTTCTCATGTGAGATTGAGAGCTCTATAGCGAGACTATTAATTCAACAGGACATTTTAAACTCTTCTTTGCGATAATATTGTTGAAGCGACTATGAAGAACGGAATTTCCACTGGTACCTTTTATAATGCGTTGATAACAATCGGGCAAGGTACCTTTTATAAATTTCATGATGCGGTAACTTTTATAATGCGTTGTAACGATTTTACATAGCGTTGTAACGATGGCAGTGGGGAATGGGTGTGGTGTTAGGGCTATATGTACAAAAGCTGTGGATTTCTTCCTTGCTGGTGAATTGCACAATCACTCGATTAGACCGGAGAAAGCGGAATGCATGGATCTGAGCATCTGGATGCTGGCTGCCTGTGTTTGTCCTTCAACGCGATTAGGGTGTGGGCTTGGATCCTATGATTCCTGAAGTTCAAACCCCACTCGGCTGTTGAAGAATACCAGGTGGGTGAACTCTGCCTGTCATCTTCCGAGGCTCGGCAAAAATGAGTGTCCAGCAGCTGGGTATAATTGTGTCGGGAGTGGCGACTCCGTCCGGATTGGTGTCCAATAGCCAAGGAGACCTCGGACAGCACCAATGCTCCTGCACAAGTTATGGTCCACGATGGTGGATGGATGGATGCTGGGCTGACTCCACCTTCCAAATGGCCAACAATTAGTCCTCTTTTGAAAATCGGAAAAGTTTGTACTCCCTGCGTTTGAGGCATAGTTAATTGTCATACAACATCCAGGAACTCGTTTCTGCAAAGAAATAGGTCGAATATTAGTTCAAATTCACTGAGAAACTTGCTTTCTACAGATTGAAATGAAAGAAATTAAGGTGTTCTATTTTACTTCTGTTGCATGTCTCTGTATATAGGTTTTTGGCCCTAGTCTGTTCAGTTTTAGAATGAGGCCTTATATTGACCTTTGACCTTAAAAATAATTTGGTGGTTGAATTAAATTGACACCTGAATATGCGAATCCTGTTCAAATTCAAGTCCATCGGTGAAATTGAGGATTTATAAGTTTTGGGCCCATGTTGATCTTTGGCCCTATTATTGACATCAATATTAATAGGTGGTTGAATTCAGCGTGCTGATATGCAAAATGCTCTTCAAATTTCAAGTTTGATCAGTTTAAAAATTGAGGATTTTAGATATTGTGGCCTGTATTGACCTTTTGGCTTATTTGACTCATAAAATAATATGTGATGAACTCAGTGACCTGATATTTGAAATGCTCTATCAAAATTTCAAAGTCAATGGAAAATGAAAATTGACCAATTTTAGAAATTTTCATCTATGTTTGACTTTTGGCTGATGTTGACCTCAAAAATAATATTTTGGTTGAATTTCATTGAACCTGATATGCAAATCTTCGTCAAATTTGAATCGAGCAGATGAAATTGAGCGATTTTAGAAATTTTGAAAAAAAGTTGTTGACCTTTTGGCCTATGAATGAACTTTGAACATCAAAAAAATAGGCATTCTGTCGGACTACCAACTACACCATTTGGTGAAGTTTCGTGAAGATCGGTTTAAAATTGGTGACTGTTGCGCGAATAAGGTGAGCGGACAGACAATACAAAATGGAAGCGATCAACATACTTGTTTCAAAAATTAAATAATAATTTGCCAAGTATACCAACTTTTCTTCTCTGGTATATTAAATGCCAAAAACCCCTTGCTCACCTTGCTAAAACTACCAAAATCAACGAATCTAACTGCCACCTTCACTCTTTCATTCCTATTTTTCTCGCCTTTGAATAAAACTCCCTCACTCATTCAATCCATTCTTCCCTCCAGGCCCTTCAAAACAGCTGTTTCACCACCAACCTCGTTATCATTCCCCATTCCAAATCCTCGATCTTTATTCTACCCCGAATAATCCACCAGCCTACCTCCTTCAAATTCTGCTTTCCTTCCTGAAAGTCCCGTAATGTCCATCTTGTATTCCCCGTTGTTCCCCACTTCCATCCCTCTCCCTTCCAACAGATCTCCTAATGTCTCTGTTCCCACTGTTTTGTCCTTCCCACTCCCGCCCCTCTTGCTCATGCCCCCTTGCTGTGCATTGTGTGTTAAGCTCTCATACGAGCCCTCGACAATGTATAAAAAATATATATCTATATATGCAGAGTCCCCACCTGTGGGTGGTTACGTTTGTTGTATTACTTGCTGAAATAGAGTTTTTGGCTGTGTTTAGCAAGAAGACTACAGATGTTTTGTGTGGTGTGAACTTAAAGGTTTTAGATGTTTAAAGGTCTAAATGGTACGTTCCAAAATAGTTGTCGTCGAAGGTGTTGAAAGGGTCGAATCTCTCCTTGCATGTGGAAGAGCCTGAAAAGGTTCAAGTGGTCGAAAGCTCGAATAATGATATGGTCAAGCTGTCTAATTTGTCTGGAGGGTGGAAGGGGTCTAAATGGCGGTGGAAAGATCTAAGTGGTTTGAAAGGGACAGGGTGTAAAGATATAAAAAGGTCTGAAGGATGAAAGATCTTAAAGTGTTTGAAAAGGGTTCTTATGGGTCTTTTGCACTTGGGCGTCCTCTGGGTCTTTGGTTCCAATGTGTCTTCGGAGTCCTTGTTGGGTTTTTTTGTTATACCTTGTCCAGGCCGTAGAGAGAGCTAACACACAATGCACAGCCAAGGGGGGCATGGAAGAACAAGAGGGGCGGGAGTGAGGAGACAAAACAGTGGGGAACAGAAGACATTCGAGATCTTGGAAGGGAGAGGGATGGGGTGGGGAACACGGGGTATACAAGATGGACATTACAGGGACTTACCAGAAGGAAAGCAGGGAATTTGAAAGGAGGTGGGTTGGGGTGATTAACGGGTAGTGAAAAGATCGAGGAATGGATGGGGGACGAAAATGAATTTGAATGGGGCGTCTTTTGGGTCTATGGGTTTAGAGTAATTAAACACTACCTTACTTAATGTACATATCATCCACACGCTTCATGGTCCAGACGAACGTGTTTTTCGTTTTTAGTTCACTCTTGACTTTAGGCCGGTGAGCTATGCGTATCGAGCAGTGGGTCCGCGGGTCAGTAGTTTAGTCATGTCAGTCAGTCAGACGAAGTGTGTAAATACTTCAGTCATTTATCGTTTGCAACAAAACACAATGATTCATGAAACTTGGCCAGCACGCTTTTATATCTTGATGCCGAACGAAGGTGTATTGATCACATCAAAAATCTGCATGAATCATTAACGGGTTGAAATCAAAGCCGAATAAACCGCTAAAATAAAAATAAAAATTTCATGCCCATGCCTCCAGGGGACCTTCACATCAGCAGCACAGCCATGCCCTCAGCCAAAAACATGGACGGTACAGAGACATGACAGAAAGGTAAATAGGACACCATGATCTTTCTGCCCAGGCTTCACGCAAAAGGTTTTAGGCAATTCTGTGCCCGTGGTGTTGGTTTCCCTGGACTTTTTCCCACCATGGCTCGATCCAATAATGGCCAAGAGGTGTTCATTGTGGCTCATGTCAGTTAGACTGACATTGGCCATGGAAGTTGCTGATCCAATTTCTTTGTCCTGCTATCTCTTTGCGTCTTTTCTGCAGTGTGGCATGGAGCTCCATCTTCCATGAACAGAGTGTTTGTTTTGACCAACTGACTGGTGGAAAGACAGGGAGAAGTCCAAACCTCAACGAAGTAGAAATGTATATCATAGAGTTGATGTTGCTAACACATTGCAAAGCACTGACCCACCAGCACTCCAGATTTGGCTCCCACACAATTCACTGAAAAAACCAACCGTGTTTTCATAGTTTGGCTGCAATCAACTTCAAGAGAATCTTGAATTGGGATAGTCTCCAGACCCACACGCGTTCCACTGGTCAGAAAAATTGGGACTCATCTAAAAGAAATGACAAGTTGTGGCGAAAACTCCAAGGGTCTGTGGGCCATCTCATAAGCCCACTTCTTCTCCTTTAATGTTGACTGGTCGAAGAAGAGGTTTCTCTGAGCTGCTCTCCCATAGTAAGCGCAGTTGATGAAAGGTACCGCATGGCAGTTCTTGAGCGAACTTGGACCTCCTCTGCAACATCTGCTGCATTGCAACGGGGAGTTTTCTCAATGGACCGCTTGCAACATGATACACCTTTCTGAGGGCCCAGATTGACAAGAACGGGAACTGTGGGATTCACTCGCCTTTGCTGGTGAACTTGAACAATCACGCTGACTTGACCATGTAAAGTGGCAATTCCGTGGTTTCTGAGCTATCTGAACGCTGGCTGAAACTCCCAATCTTCCGATGGCCAACAATTCGTCCTCTTTGAAAGTCACAAGGTCGTGTGCTCCCTGGGTTCGAGGCAGAAGTTACATCGTTGTACAAGACCCAGGAAATCGTTTGCTGCAAATAATAGTTGAATACAAGTACAAATCACTGAGTAAACTTGCTTTATTACAGATGAAATGAAGAAATGTAGATGTCTATTTTCTTCTGTCATGTCTCTGGCATGTATCACTGTAATCAGCATTGGAGGGGATTCCATTCACCAATCATGTGACCAGATTCTGTGCGTAAACAAAATTTCGATATTTAACCTCTGCCCACCAATAATGGAAGGAGGTTGTTTTCACCACTGTCTGTCTGTTTTGTTATTTGTCTGTTTGTGTGCAAGGATATCTCGAAAGTTGTGGACAGATTCGGATGAACTTGGTGGAGACGTTGGGTGTTGACAAGGAAGAAATGGCTTCAATTTTGGTTAGATACAAACCGATAATTTTTTAAAATGATCTTCACCATTGAGAGATAGAGCAAAACCGATTTATGGAGAACATTTCAAAAAAGTGTGTGACGGATTCGGGATGAAACTTGGACAGGTTGGGAACTGTGACAAGGACGAATTGACTTATTATGGGAAGACCCGGATCCAGATCCTTTGCTGCCTAGAATTATTTAATTTTTTAATAGTGAATTCTTCCCATTTATAGGAAAAACCAACATATATATAATATATATATATATATATAATATTATATATTTAATATAATATATATATATTTATATTAGTTACAAATTTGGAATTCCGATCGACATCACATACAGGTTCTTTAAGCTCAGATATATTGATAAGTGCCATGTTTATACGATAGGTTACCTTCCTTGTTTAATGGGCAGAAATTTGATAATGTGCTGTGGTGATTTAATTTAATAGTTGGGAGCGTCACAAACACAAAGGAAGACGGCCCCTCCCCCTCTTCTGCGAAGAGGGAGGGAAAGAGCATCCCGTCCCGTGATTTCCATAAAACAACTCCCTCCCAACCCGCGGTTGTGCGGGGCACGGGGGATTGGTCACGCCGGGGAGCGGGGAGGGGCGGAGAGGATTAAGAGAAAGAGATCCTCTAGTTGGTTCGTGTGTTTGGGCTGGCTAGTAGTAAGCTTCGGCTTCTGCTTGGCTCGGGTTAGGTCGAGGCTTTTTGGAGGCTTTTTGAGGCTTTTCAGCAGGTCTTCAGCTGTTCTGCTTGGCTTGGGTTTCAGTAAGCTTCAGCTTCTGCTTGGCGAGGGTGAAGGCTTTTTGAAGGCTTTTTGCTCGGCTTGGCCTTGTTCAGCAGGGCTTCGGGTTCTGCTTGGCTGCGTTCAAGCTTTTTTGGGCTCTGGCTTGGTTCGTCGAAGAGAGTCGGCTGCTTTGTTCAATCGCGGAGAGAAGTTGGAGCTGGTTGCTTGGCTCGAGCTTGTTGGTGGTATGCTCTTGGTTCTTGTTTCGTGTGTGAGAATGGTTTTGTTCATCGGTAAGAGAGTTGAGCTGGTTGCTCGCTCGGAGCTCTTTGTTTCTCCGCTGGGCTCCCGGTTTGCGTGCGACTCCTTGGGCCTTCAATCTTGGAGGTAGTTCTTCGAGGAAGCGACGCATCGACAGGAAGGTCGGCGCCTCGTCTCACCAGCACATGTTCAGAAGCAGCGAAGGATTCGCTGGAAGCCGGGAAGGATCGCGGCTCACGGCGATTTAGATCCAGCTCGCTGTCGTTGGAGCCCGGGTCCGAACAGCTTTGAAAGACCAGCACAGTGGAGAGGTTAAGAGCAGGTTCTGGGTTTCAGCTCATCTGTCCTCTTGAGTTGAAGTCCTTATTAAAGTCATCAAGCCACCAGTTCTTTGGGTGTGGTGTGCTGCATAGGTGTGTTTGGGCCCGTCTAACAAGATAGGAACTGTTTAAGTTCTTTGTGTGCTGTAAATGATTGCATTGGCATTTCGTATAGTCGTAATAGTTCTGCTCTTACGTGCTTCCCTAAGTTCCCATTATTATTAATAAAAACCCCAATTGTTAAAATGTTTTCAGCTCGTCGTGTTCATTTCCTTTTCATTGGCTGAGCATGTCGTGCGTGTGAGGGATTAGTGACCATTCCAGGGTCCCCAAAATAATCGGCGCCGGCGGAATCGGCGATATCACCCGCTCGGCATTCGCATACCGAAGAAGCCGCTTAAGCGGCTCGCTTCGAACGAGTTCCGCTCGAGGCGAAGGTAATCCACGGTAAGCGGGATCACGTGGGTTACTTAGTGTAAGTTGAAGTGGCAATTAAACCCCCTACCACTGATCTCTCCATTGGTGTATTTTCGGTCCTAAAACTGCCAGGACCGGATCGACTCCGGGCCTTACCCGGGCCGGCTGATCTGTAAATTCCGGGCAAATTTCGAGCTGAAGACGGCCCCCACTGCTTTCAATCGAGGGGTTGTGCTCGTGGCGACGTGCCGGCGGGAAACCTCACTATAATATATATATATATATATATTATATATATATATATATAATATAAATAATATATATCTCGATATTTCAAAAATGTATTGGGCCCGATATGTTCTCATGGATCAGGCCTTGCGCGGCGGAGTATGTGCTCTTCTAAGTGCCCTAAGTTTAGATGTCATTGACTGTTGCTCCTGACCCAGGTGGAGCTTTCAGGACCGATGTCCTATTTTTTATTATTCCAAGCAGAAGTACCCACCCTATGTTCTGAAGCATACAAACATGTTATTTTTGACTATGCTTTAATTTGGGTGGTGTAGGCAACTTGGATATGTTGCCTCAATCACTTCCCGAAAATTAAAATAATAATCCTGTTACATGCTAGAAGCAAAAACATTCCGACTGCTTTTAATTCAAAACACGTCACTGGCACTGAAAACATGAGGACAGGAATACTGTAATGTGAGGTGTGGACTTGTTATATCTTTCTGCACCCGGAGGCGGTGCTACATGATACATATAGGAGGTCCGTCTAAAAAGTATACAGGACTGACTTCACAGAAATTTTATTCCAAAAAATATATTGAAATCACAGCTTGTCCCCTTCCAAATAGTTTCCCTCCAGTCTCAGCACACTTGCCCATCTCTTCTTCCACGCTTTGATGCACCCCCGGAAGGCTCTTCCTGGAATCCTCCGGAGCCTGTGTCGCCACGGCCCTTTTGAATGGCCTCCACATCAGGAAATCGGGTCCCCTTGATCACCCCTTGAGCTTGGGGAATAGGAAAAAATCACAAGGGGCCAAGTCTGGCGAATACGGGGTTGCTCCAGAGTTGGCACAGTTCCTCTCCGCCAGAAAACTGTCGGATGCTCAGGGACTGTGAGCAGGGGCGTTGTCATGGTGGAGCACCAGGCGTTGTTCTCCCACAGATCTCCCCTCTTGTTCCCAGACTGATCTCATGAGGTACCGGAGGATCTCCTTCGACACGTATTGATTCACTGTTTGAACCTGTGGTAGAAACTTGAAGTGGACGATGCCCTTGATGTCAAAAAACGCGATGAGCATCACCTTGACTTCGACTTCGACATCCTTGCTTCTTTGGGTCTTGGTGATGCCGGACTTTCCACTGACGGCTCTGCCGTTTGGTCTTGGGATCGTATTCGAATATCCACGATTCATCGCCAGTAATGACTCTCCGAGCAGGTCTGGGTCGTCCTCGAGGAGCTCGATAATGTCTTGACAGACAGTGACTCTTTGCTGTTTCTGGTCCTCGGACAACAATTGGGGACCATCTTTTGCGCACACCTTGCGCATTTCGAGATTTTCAGTGATGATGCTCCAGACAGTGTCCTTGTTGATGGAAAGTTCCTCAGCAAATCATCCGCACCGTGAGTCGACGATGTGCGCGCACCATCTGCTTGACACGCTCGATTGTAGTCTGCCATTCTGCTCGTTGATGGTCTTCCAACCGTGGATCGTCTTCAACCTCCTTCATCCCTATTTAACCTCTTGTGCCATTCAAATGCACGTGTACGTGACATCGTTTCTTCCCGTAGACTTGTTGCAGCATTGCGAAGGATTCGGAAGTGTTTTTGCCAAGCTTGGCAAGAAACTTCAGATTGGCTCTCTGCTCACAACTCATGGCGTGACGACTCAGACTAGACAACGTGTAAAGCACGACCTGTAAAAAATCACACAATGAGTGCAGTCAACCAACACCAATCATATATATTGCTGGAATGTTGCAAAAACTGTGACGTAACCCGTTCATTCAAGTTGTGTAAGTGGAGCACACAGCAGGCTCAGTCCTGTTACTTTTAAGACGGACCTCGTATACATCGAGAATTTGTGTGCCCCACTCTCTCACTCCCTCCCCCCCCCCCCGAAGGACTA
>CM068952.1:60595173-60602673 GCA_035128595.1 Eptatretus atami
GCCAAAAACCTGATGCTCAGGAGAGGTAATGGCTGGCTGGCTGGATCCCGTCGACGTAACGAAGCGACCCCCACCACCGCCAACCTCGTGCACTCCTGTCTTCCCTGCAACGTCCTCCGCAACTTCGTCTCCAACCTCTCCAGCTCAACTCGCCACGAACTCCTCTTTGGAACTCCTCCCAGCTCAACTCCGCACCGAACTCTTCCCGAGTCGCCTTCGCTCGCATCTTTATAGGTCTCAGGAACCCATATGCAAATATTCGATCAAAACCGATTGGCAGCGGCCACGCCACCCTCTGTTCAGCCATTGGTCGGCAGAAGGCGGTGAAAGCATTCCTGACCCGAATTCTTGCCTGGAGAATCCACGTTCATCGTGCTTGGGAAGCGGGCCATACCGCCGACGCTTGCCATTGGACGGAGAAAAAGGGCTGAAGCTTCTGGATCCGAATCCCCCGGAAAAGGCCCCATTTGCGCTCTACTCCGGCTCGAGCGTTCTGCACCGATCGCCGAACGGGCCCTAGACACCCGGACGTTCATGTCACAGGTGGTGCGTTGTATTGGGGTGTCGTGGTTTTGTTGAGGTGATGGTTGGCGTTGTGGTTAAGGTGGTTTGTAAATGTGGTGAGACCGTGGTATGGTTCAAATAACGACAGAAAAAAAACGCTATCTCAAGCGTCCACCGGATTAATCACACATCATTCCTCTATACAACGGGTTTCGGCTACCTACAATGGACTTATCGATTATCTACCTGGACTCTTTATGGTGTAATGCGAATTTTCCACAACCGTAACTAATATATAATAATATATATATATAAATATATATATATATATATAATATATATAATATATATATATATTAGTATATAATTAAGTACACAGAAACATGTCATGCTTGGCAAGTAAAATTTCAAGGATTTACATGCGTTCCATGAAGTAAGGCAAACTGGAAATAAGAAAAATGCAGGACATTAAAAATCAGCAAAGAGTACTACTCGCTTGGCATTGTTATATAATAAGAAACATTCTTCCAACCACAGAGAAAACATCACCAGAGAATTTTCCAAAAAGAACAGAAAATCTAGTGCCAAGGAACTCCGGCATTGCACACGTCATTTCTGGTGGCGATTTGTTTTCCTCCCCAATAAGTTACTTAATGGAGGAGCATTAACTTTCAGAAGGCCTGCTAGTAAGTGCATAATTAATTAACTTTCAGAATGAAAGGTTAACCACAAAGCGCATTGAGGCTTACTTCACGGCCGAGGCGTGTTAGCAAATGAGTTTAAACCTGACGTCAACCAAAAGAACGGAATATTGAATTGGGGACGCGAGTTTCGCAACATCAAATCAACGGAGGGAATTTGTTGACGTCCAGACTGCTCCGAAGCCTTCTGCACAATGAAAATGCCCAGGAAACTAAATGACGCTTGCTTCTATTAGTGGAGAAAGCTGAGAGGAGAAAGAAAAAATAAAATAAAAAAAATAAAAGCATTTCATGTGATTCGTGCTTTCTATTTCTAAGGGTACACACAATTTTTAAAATGACGTCTCCAATGGAGTACGGAAAAAGAAAATGCGTTGTACTCACAAGCACAAAAAAAAAACTTGTCAGCTTCGAGCGAACTCTTCGCTTTCCCAGTCGTCACCGGTTTTTCAATGCGCCTCTCAGCTGTTGGATGATCTTACTCCTGTGCAAGCATTTCATCCTCTCTCTCCTCTCTCTCCTCTCTCTCCTCTCTTCCTCTCTCTCCGCTCTCTCCTTCTCTCTCCTCTCTGCTCCTCTCTCTCCTCTCCTTCTCCTCTCTCTCTCTCTCAAACGTCCACTCGAGACGAGACACTCACAAGCCGCTCTTTTTTTCGTGCTGGGGACGCTCCTGAGCCTCTTCTCTTCTTCCTTCTTCCTATTCGCGAAGCGCGTTCTCTCACATCAAATTTTTTTTTTTTTTTAAATCTTAAAAGTGACAAACTTACAATATAGCTTAATAAATTATATTTGCTACAATTTATAAACTAAATTCTGTACACTTCAATTTTTGAAATCACAGTATGTCGAATTAGTGCACGAAAGAATCTTATATCTTCCGGTCGATAGAGGAAAAAACCTTCCATTCAAAAGCCTCTGTTGGTGCTGGTACGATTTGAGCGTTCTTTATTATGAGGTATTAATTATTATAATAATGTCACTTGCAAGAAAACCAATCTTGTATCGCTACGAGTATTCAACTCTCCCAAACGATACCCACAAACAAAACCAGAACCTTCATAATACGAGAGCGCTTAAGCAAGAACTGTGTGATAAATCTTAAAGTGTAGTTGTGTTTAAGTAGTAGTGTTTGTAGTGTAGTAAGCTGTGATAGGTCACAGTCACGGCCAAAACGAGCGAGAGGAAGCTGTGAGGAGATCCGGGCGTTTTCCCGTGTCTTCGCAGCGATTCGTGAGACGTAGTTGATTTCGTGTTAAGTAATTGTATCGTCTTTACCATTTGACGCCTTATCGATTGTTAATGTTCTATGCTTTCAGATAATTCACCTGATTGAGTGAATTAAAGCCTCTATAGTCAAATCGGCTTTTATATTCTACAACAAACTGCAAAACCCATTGTGACATCCCCAAAGCGACGGAATTCCCGTGAAAACGTTGTCTCGCGTACACCAGACAGACCTGGATGAGCTCCACGTGCGAACGGGTCCTCGCGCAGGTGCAGCCATGAGTGATCACGCGCACGACGGACGGGAAGCGCGGAAGGACGCGGAGTTCCTCACGGGAGGGGGGTTGAGGAGGACGATTGCAGTGCGTGCGTTGAACACTGGGTGCTTGTTTGGAAATAAATATGCCAAAGAAAATTTAACGACAGCTTCTAGAAAAAGCTTCATTGTTATCATAGTATTGTTTATATCGATACGCCGAGTTGTTTGATGCTGGTTAAAACAAACCACACACCACACACACACACACACACACACACACACACACACACACAACACACAAACACAACACACACACACCACACACCACACCACACACCTCATTTGTGATTGTTACGAGGGCGATGAAAGGTATTATGTATACATTCATGCATTGCAGCCTCAGAATGGGACGATTGTTTTTCCCAACTCGTATTTCCGATTCTAGGAACCCTGCCTTGATTGACCGATCGGAAATGCTTTTGAAATCATTCGACTTGTTACCACGGGCATTGTGGCCTGATAAAGCCGAAGGTAGATTTATTCAGCTCCAGGCAATGACGCACGTCGTGCACACGTTTGTTTACGACGCCTGTTTGAACGCTGCGATGCATGTTTCATTAAAACCTTGCAATACTGCCGTCGCAGCGTTCCGCTCCATTCCCCTTAAAGAGCAGGTTTTGGTCGCTGAATGCCTTCGCGTGATTCGAAAGTTGTAATCACATTAATAATTAGGTGAGTATCCTGTGTAATTGCGTTGCGAATTTTTTGGAGACGTAGCAAACCATAGATTTGAGAAGTTTCTAAAATATATTTAAATAAAAAAAAAATGATGTTTCACATTTTTTCTTCAAACTTTTGAAAGCTCGTTTGGGGTTGAAAAATGCTTTTTTTGAATTCCAAATTTTAAAAAATCTAGAAACGGATACAAATAACCAACTGATGATGGAATTACTGTTAAATGCTAACAATGGATTTTTTTATAAGATAATAAATGTTGCATTGTTGACTGTCGTGTCCATGAAAACAGCATTTTTTGCAGTGGAATGCCATTTTTTAATATATATTTTTAAAATTATATTTTCCATCGATGGCCTAAATAATGTTAAATATAGTGACCATGACCTAACTTACACATAAGTATTATGATTTTCAAGTATTGAACATTGGTTTGCCATGAAGACGGCCATCTGTGCAATAAACATTGGCTGTTGTCTTTGTTCAATGATCAGAAGGTTTCGGCACCTTCAGTAGTAAAAAACGTTTGATTTAAGTTTTTGTTTAGTTTATTGTATTGTAAGTGTGATCTTGTAGGGACTAGATGATGCCAAGTTGCACGTCGAAATCACCCATTACAACGCTCCTTCAAAGCTCACATATTACTCGTATGTGGCACTTTCTGAAATGGCAATAGAAAAAATTATCCAAGACAATCCGCATCTCAAGGAAGTCTGCATTGTTGCAACGGATACAGGTTCAAACTGCTGTGGAGGAACATGACAAAGCACTGAAAGCTGAATCATTGCGCAAGCCAGCAAACTGTCTGCCTCCAGATCATCATCATGAGAGAACTTGTTTTGAAGAACTTAGGAATGGGAGGCCAGCGCTCAAAGAATGCCATGTCAAGGCCACATGATGAACTATGCTCCACAGAGTAGAGGCAATTCTGCATTTTTGTTGCAGCATCTCGAAATGCCGACTTAACCTTCAGTCTTCAAGCCAGTGAAGAACTCGGCAGATTCATTTTTGCATGACAGAATCAAGTACAAGCGCTCTGCCAATGGTACATATTACATGTATGCCGGCTTAAGACCAGCCATCCAGAGACTGGAAGCGAGCTCGAGCAGGCAATGTTTCGGTCACCAAGAATACTATCCCAATTGTATCGTCGAGCAACCGACCGCTGTTGAACATTCTGAACAGGTTGATGAAGGTTCACTCTGTCTGATTGGCTATCAAAAAATGCCAAAATGCCAAGACACGATCTTCTTGGCTGCACCTGAACGTCCACGCCTTCTTGCAAGTTTAAGGACAGTTTGGACTGAAGTGGGAAAGTGAGATCACTGAGGCACCATGCCGTCTCCAAGTGTCGTCAAGCATGAACACAATGCAATTGACCAATCAAGGCTGCATACGTTGGTCATGAAAATCCATTGTAAGTTGAGGGTAACCAGTTTCAATGTTCACCCACGCTATGTTGCCAGAAAATTTCTTTACCACAGATACTGAACATTTGAGGAAACGGACAGAATCTCTATGAAGATTTTGTTGCTAAACGATTCAATGGTGATGTCAGCCTGATGGGCGCCAGTGAAGAAGAGAAGAAGCAGAATGACATGCTGGAATACCACTAGCAATCAAGTCAGGGACCAAGACAGTAGATCTAAAAGAAACCAAGGATTGATATGGGAGACTGATGGTACTCTTCCAGCATCCAGCGGACGTCGACCAGAGGATGCAATTGGCAACTTTGAAATTCACTGTGACACTGAGGTTTCAACTGTGTTTGCACAAACGGTGCTTACTGTCAATGCACCGGAACAAGTCGAAAGCTAATCCACAACTGGGCGAGAAGTTGCCAAACAAGGAAACCGTCTTTACCAGAAAGATGAGCTTGATGCCAACAACATGGAACCAGCACCCCTGATCGATGATGGCACAGTACTAGCACAAAGGTCCAGTCATGGATGAATGGTAGTTGTCAAGAAAATGACAAGAAAACCAGCAATGGTCGTGACAGTGAAGGGACTCATGTGAATTTCTTAATGATAGGAGTGATGAGTCCTGACCAAGGCTGTCGACCATGGAATTTTCGTTTTTCGATACATAAACAAGATTCCCTCAAGAGCACAAACCAGAGACAAACGACGTCAAGAAAGCACCAATCACAATATCAGGTCAAGATGATACCAGTATAAACACATCATGATGAGTCGATTTCTGTCTCATGATCAAAAACCAAGCTGATCTGATGGAGACTTGCAGAGAAAACTCTAGAATACAACGCGATTTCAACAAAGGTGGTAGTCGTTTCGCATTGGGCGGACGATCGAGCAGACAGGGGTCTCCAATTTGAGGCGAATAATGATAGGAGGCCGATACGTTGATGATCCAGCAAGCGAATAGCTGCATCCACAGCAACACACGGGAGATATTGAGCTGACGATATTCTCACCTGATACGGAATGTCTGGTTCTTGCCATAGCAAAACTATCATCTCCTCCAAGACACACATCTCTCAATGGCATCTAGCATGTTCAAATCGAGCCAATCTGGAAGCCCTAGGTGAGGAGAGAGCCCAGGCATGCCAGCCTTCCACGCATTCACAGGCCGATAATACTGGGTTTCGCTCGACATGTAGGGCCAAAGTGGTTCAGTGCTTACTTGAAGGCGATGACGACAGGGTAGATGCCTTTGGCTATTGCCCTGTAAGGATGCTGAACTCAAGGACCTATACCAAACTTTAGCAAGATTTGTCTGTTTCAGGTTATTGTCCAAGGGTGTCAATATCCAGCATCCCATGAACTCGGTGGATCTCTCGTAAAGAACATGCTGATGAATGACAAGTTACCACCAACTTCGGTGCTCTGAGCAGCATATCATGCGGACATATCCAGGCATACGTTTGGGGTCAAGCAGCATTTCTCCGCAAACATTTCTTGATCCATAAAGAATGGCTTCCCAAGACATGAGTGGTCAACTCAAACCGACAACAACCAGACTTCTCCTGCACCAAAGTAAAGGGCAATTATCGAGAGATAAAGTGCCATGCAAGACATAATATTCATCACAGAAGAGTTCCTGCAGGGCCAAGAACTTAACATGCACTTGATCTTTGCATCTTCGGTGAGAATGACGACTCAAACATTAACGCCATACACGATAGTGATATGACGATTGGCAATGAGGAGTGACATTAGAGACAGTGATGCGCAATTGGCTACAAAACTCATATTTGACATTAAGTACATTTCACTATCACCTTATCATGCGGTTACTTGTTCAAGATTTGAAAGCAATACATTGAAATTAAACGGTAATTTGACAAAATGATAGCCGTTTCCTGGCAACCATTGCTCAAAACACAGATATATGTATTCTATATTAAGAACGTCCTCTAGTTAACAAATTGCATCATCAGTTGCTGCTTGCGATTAATTTTTGAATTTTCAGAGCTGAAATAAAAAAAAAAACGGGTTATTTTACCCCAAAACGACCTATTTGACCACATTATATGCATTAAAAAAATGTACAGATTTACGGGCATCTCGATGCAAGCCTTAAAGAGCAGGTTTGGGTCGCTGATGAGCTATTCGCTGATTACGAGTTGTAATACACATAAATTAAATCGTTGGCAATTATTTTCTTACATTTGAAACTCAAAATATGCTAAAATTAACTTTTAGTCAAAACTTTTGTCAGTGATCGAAAAACAGACCGGTATACCGAAGATGCTATGACGTCACTTCTCCGAAAACTTCGTGAACATTCGGAAACCAGTGTGAACAATGGCGAGATGGAATCAGAGAGTGATTTCAGCGGATGAAATTGAGTGTTTTCATTCCGATATTGCCGAGGACGAGTAGGAGGATGTGGAATTTATTAATGAGTTTCTGGCCCTAGCCATATAAATTTGAGCCACTTGCAAGTGCCAGAAAACGCCTATTTCGTGTACAAGTGGCAGGACTGACTGCCTGGCAGTTCACACTGACAGACTCCACCAGACAGATTGGTTTGTAATTTTTTCATTTTCTTGTTCGATGCATAAAATAATGTAAAGTTTGATTCGTCTGTGACTTGATATAATAATTTTTA
>CM068952.1:60622226-60639154 GCA_035128595.1 Eptatretus atami
TACGGACTGGATTCTGGGGAGGATGTCAGAGAAATTAAGCTGTGGTGCATCAATTGGGAATGTCAAGATCCCTGACCTTGATTTCGCAGATGATGCAGTCATCTTTGCGAAGACTCCAGATATCCTTTTTGGGGCCCTCAAGGTGCTGAATGAGGAGTCTGAGCTGTTGGGATTACGGGTTTCCTGGGTCAAAACTACGATCCAGTCTTTCTGTGACATCTTGGATACTGCCATCCTGTCTGCACTTGTTTGTGGTGAGGATGTTGAGGTCGCAGAGAGAATCACTTACCTTGACAGTGATATTCATGTCTCCGCTGGCTGTGAGCCAGAGGTCAAGAGACGTCTGGGTCGGGCCTGGGGAGTCATGGATTCACTGGATAATGGGGTGTGGCGCTGAGAAAAGAGATGACTCGAGCGGGCTTAGACGCCCGTGGGGTGGAAGACACGGGGTACAAAATAAAACCGCTGTTGATAAATGCTGGTTTAATTGTCTCTTGGACGAGGTGATGTGAATGCAGTGGCGGTGGGATTCGGTACAGTTGTGAAATAAAATAATACAACGATCAGCATATTATAATCGGATTCTTCGAGGCATGGCGTGGCATGAACATGTGGTGTCGCGTGGTGTAGTAAAATGTAGTGTGGTGGTGGGTTTTTCTCCATGTTGACCTCTTGGTTTGGTATGACGACCATTCGTCCGTATGAACGTTCTTTTCAAACCGTTGTCTTCTGCCTTTAATCGATTAAAACCTTTAAAAACTTAAACTTTAGCAACACGATCGTCGAAGGCTATCTTGCCTGGGTTTGAATCGACCCAGCTTATAACGTATTCGGTGTTTTCGCAGGCAGGGTGATTCATCATTGTGTATGCACGTCACTCGATGACATTGAACTGCCTGCCATCCTGTCTGTCAAATTTAGTTGTACGTTAAATCCCATGGTGTCTTTTGCGAAAGTGGGCGAGCTGTTACCACACTGAACAATTCCAAATTTCCTCCTAACCTACGTCGTCGAGTGTAGTCAGTCCTGGCCAGCTGGTTCGTGAAGATTGGGCCAAAAACTTCCTTGCCAGACCCGGTGAGAACGTGGGAAATAAATTGTGGCCGCTAAAAAGAAGAATAAGATTCGTATAAGAGCTTCAACATTGGAGAGAAAGCGATGCACTCCTTCTGTTTATGAACTAGTCACGTGTGGTTTTGTGATGATGTTTGTGAATGTGCGGCCGCATTTCAGATCCATAGTGCGTGGGCTCCTCCTAAGAAAGACCTCCTCGTACGATGACAGCAGAAAAGACGGACTGGCTCGGATTCGGCTCGGGGTTCCTCAGACTGTCCTTAAAAATGCCCCGTAAGCGCTGACTCATTCCTCTCTAAAAGGCTTGTTTATGTTTATTGTGCTCCAAACGACCTGTGGTCTGCTCACAAGGGGTGTACGTGTGTCAATCTGCTATCGAGCGCTAAAATTTTCGTACTGATCAACCATTGATCCGGAGAAGCGCGAGCGAGTTTTGAGGGCATTTGTCATCGTATATGTATTTACCTTTGACAGGAAAGGCAAGACCGCTGAAGCCAGGGAGTTGGTGTGTGAGCAATTGGATCGTCTCATTGCAGGCTGATAAAGTATCCATGTAATGGTTTGACATCTGTTACATTCTCACAGATGCAGTGGAAAAATGTTTATGCAAAGCTTTCTCAGAATAGAAATCATAAGGCATAACGTAAATGTGCAGTCAATACGGTAAGGCTCAATCAAGGGAGCAGGTAAGAGCAGAGGAAGATATTCTTTGATACTTCGAATCTATTTTGGAGATGGAGCTGCAGAACGATAGATGGACTGTTAACACTGTGAACTCTCTCTTATATATTTGAGCAAAGTTTGGGTGTAATTGTCCTCTTCTCATCCCAAACGGGCTGCACCTTGCCAGTTACAATTGTACCACATGTGCAAGCTTTTCCGAACGAGAAATTTGCTGTGCTGCTGTGCATTTAGTTGCAAGTGTGAGGCCTTCAATGGCTCAAAACGAGTTTAATTAAAAAAAATAGTCGAATTTTACAATTGAAAAGATAGGTGATAAAATTCGCATGAGGTTTCCTCACTAAACAACAAAGTAAGTTAACAACTGATATAATTATATAATATATATATATATATACAGAAAATGATAAGAGAGAGATATATCTTGTATACAATGGTGGCTTGCTTTCTGCTTAACACTAACTACATCATCACAATATATATATATATATAATATATAATATATATATATATAGTATTTCATTATATTTGAGAAAGTTTTGTGTAGAGACACTAGATTTTGCAAAATATTCATCGAAAACACGGGAATATTGGTTTATTGATGATAGATTATACTTCGTTTTTGAACGAAATTTTGCTCTTAATGTAGAATCGTTTTTTTTTTAATTTTGTACGGCCTCCATCTTTATGGGGTTTTTGGGTGTCCGGCCAGTTCAAATATTTGGATGTGTGGGTTTCTCTGGCACACAGTTTCCACACGTTTTTAAGAATGATTTTATTTCATGGGTTGTTTACCTCCCGAAGACTTCGGTTTCACCTCACTTTTTGAATTAAAGAATTTCAATGAAGAAAGATAAAATATTATGTCGAAATTAGTTTCAAATTTAATAAAACTGTTTATACTTTCACTTAATCTGTTTCTTATTTATACCATGAATGGCTATATGCATTTAAAATTAATTAGGAAATTGTACTATTCCATTGAGCAGTTCTGTCGCACAGTGCATTTAACACCCGGAGCACCGCTTAATAGAAGTGGAACGTTTCCATTTCTTACATGAAAGAAAACTTTTTGAGGAATCCAATGTGTCTAACTCTAACGAATATAGCCTTCATTAGAGAACAATTTTGGGCATTTATGCTATCTTTTCAAGCCTTTGCAACACCGCGTGTTTGCGAGTTAGTTGCATATTCAGGTGTGTGTGTGTGTGTGTTGTGTTGTGTGTTGGTGTGTGTGTGTGGTGTGGTGTGTGACATCATCATCAACTTGTCAGCTCTGCATGTATGATGTGGAGTTTGAGCTTTGTTTGGAGCAATGAAGAAGTTGTCCATAGCGACAGATTCCCAGCATGCTGCATAAATCTCCCCGAGATGAGTTTGTAATTCTCTTCCTGGTCCTGCAAGTTTTGCGAATAATTTTGATTCATATGGATGCTTTTTAGACATTTTTATTTTTGATTATTTCTCTATGTCATATTAATTTTTGCGTATCAGGAGTTTGCATCACGAGACCATTTTAGGATTGCATGTAACGTTCCTGTCTGAAATAATTGTTCTGTCTGAGTCTCATGATTCGCGACTTGAGGTCCAATCGCATATAACTGCGTTGATTTGTTCATTTTCTACATACGTCCTTGTCCTTCATAGTTCGTGGGTAAGAACTCTTCAGAAGCCCCGCGTGAATGAATAACTGAATGAAACGTTTGCATTATAGTACATGTTACTTGAGTGTTAAATTGCCATAGTTTGCAACATGGCAAGAACTGATCTTGATAAGCCGAATCAAACTTTTGGCGTCAGTCACTGTTAAGCAAATTCAACAAATAGATATTGTCCGAAGAAATGGTGAGGCATGGTTCGCCTTGGATTTTACAACCAAAATGATCCACAGTCGCCGCATCTTTAATGAAACGAACAAAATGTCCTCATGCTATACCATGTGTTTTGTCTTTGTGCCAAGTTTGACAAATCAGTCCACACGTGATCAGAGATATTGGCTGCAGATGAGAGGCACGAGACCCAATCCATAAGCCCCCGTTTCGGACGAAGTCCAACGGGGGCCAATAACACGAACAATACTCATCATCAAGATGAATACATTCACAGCCATCTGTACATATTCAATGGCTTAATAGCGTTCGGCTAAGTCCTTCTTCATTTGGCTGCCTTGACTCATTATTCCTTCTAAAATCAACGCCTCAACAATACCCACACCTGGACTCTGGCGAGGCTTTTGTTTTTGTTTTTTAAAATTTATTTTCTCCCACCCGACTATTTACGTTTATTGTAATGGCAATGAATATATCTACTTTAACTGATCTAATGGCAAGATCTATCAACGCTTGATCTACCTTACTGATCTAATGCATGATCGATCACACTTGATCCTCACTTGATCTGCATCGTAATCTGATAATCAACCTGGTATGATAGCATGATAGCACTTTACTGATCGTCACCACACCTGGACTCTGTGCAGGCAGTTATGTTCTTTTTGTTTTATAATATTCTATTTTTCCACACCGCATAATTTTACGTTTATTGTCTATGGCATGAATATACTCTAACTTTACTGATCTAAATGATGCATGATCTTATCAGCTTGATCTACACCTTACTGATCTAATGCATGATCGTCACACTTGAATCTAACTTTACTGATCTAATGGGCATGATGGATCATACCTTTATGATCTAATGGCATGAATAGATCTACCATTTAATATCTAAATGGAATGATCTATCATGCTTGAATCTAACGCTTATGATTAATGGCATGATCCGATAACGCTTGATCTACCTTTACTGATAGCGAATTGCTGAATAGATCAGCATGTGATTGTTTTTTTTAAACATCTTTCGACCTCTGTTGTTGAGATGTCGTTTCCCCACATTTTAAGTTTATGTTTGCAGATCAGACCGTTCTCCTGAAGGCAAATCTTTGCAAACAGGAGTGAGGTTCTGATCTATTGGCATGATAATCAGTTTCTACCATAATCTACATCAACAATCAGTGGTACTATCATTATTTGTAGATCTATGTGACCTCGCATTGGTTGGATGTTTCAACACAGTTGTGGCCCCAAAAGTTGTTATTGATGTCGTTTTACTGTTATCATTGTAAATGTTTTACATATCACTATAATCATTGCCAATTCTCTCCAACTACTGAAATAATGGTCATGAAGGGTCAACGCACTTCATTGAAAAATAATTATTTTAACCTATCTGGTTATTTTCTTGTTCTGGTCTAGTGATGAATTTGCTGATCAATCTACACTGATCCTTGTACTCAATGACATTGTCCTGAACCTTGCAGAATACACAAGCTCTCCATAGTGTTAAACTCTGACATATAAGAGAAACTTACATTGACACAAGACACTACAAACGAAACCTCATTGGATGGTAGAGATGGTGATTTTGGTGCAACCTCTCTCCCCACCATCAAAAAAAATGCTGCAACCACCCAAAAAATAATTCACAAATAAGATGATATTTTGTATTGACGTACGAAGCTTTCACAGTTATAGATAAGGAGTTATCTCAGGTCAATATAAGGATGGGCCATTGAATATTTTACTTGTGTAACATAGAGAGATGTATAAACATATAACATAAAAAAAAATAATGGAAATTGATTTTGTAACATTTACCTTTTGATAAGCTGAGCTCTATTTGTTATGATGGTTTTATGTTTGGTTTAGTATTTCATATATTTAGTAAATATTCAAAATGACGTGATGGGGGCCGATGGTAAATTTGGTAACGTGTTGCAGTTGTTTGTCACAAATCAAGATAGCTCAAGGGTTCCACCATGCTGTGCCGAACAAGTGATATTCTGGCTTTTGGAAAACTCGATGACTCCTCTCTCACTTTCGACATAATCCACGCAGTCGTTTGAATCGCTTATGTTGCATCATTACATTTAGGGGCATTTCAATGAATGGTTACATAACGCATTTTATCCCGTAATATTACACCCTGCCCAACACCCCCTCCCCTCTCTCCTGTAAGAGACCAGACACCCCTGAAAAAATGATGCAACATTTGCATAAACCCCCCACCCTTCCCCTTGTTTGGACTTCCCATATATGTACGCTTTTGAGCATGCAAAGAAGTTAAAGATAAATGTGTACATGAAGCATACACAATGTGTTGGATTCGGACACTGGGCTGTACCCAACATACAACTTACATCCGGGTAACAATGCCCCGGCATGGTCCTGCTTTTCACGCTCATGCGTCACCCTGTGATATGAGAGGGTCTTTCATAAATCTCGGTCTAACACACACACACATGACTACCAGAAAGAACAACTTCATTTTTGAACAGACTCACCTTTTAAACACAATGCATTTCCCATTTACAGGGTCGTGCTTGTACAACGTGGATATAAGTAGCTATTATGACAAGGTCTTCGGTGTTCGTTTATACTTGGGCCAAGACCTTGTGAACGACCCACCCATCTGCGATCATGCAACACGAGTACAAATTACACATAAACTGTAGTATAACGAGTATAACTTATTAGTGTTTAATAGTGAGTCAGCCTGTTCAAGTTCGAGTGCTGCCCGTGGACCATTTCTTAATGAAAGGAAATACAAGCTTGAGTACTGGTTATAAAAAAAACGAGTGTAAAGTACACAGTAATCTGATCGAACTGTTCCACTGCTGCAAATGCCAATGGCAAGGAGCATCAAATTTTTTTTTAAGGTTACAACCATCATGTGTGTTTATAGTCGGTTTCTCCTTCGAGTGTCCTTTCTTGCTTTCACATCAACTTCGGGTTAAACGTCTAATAAATCCTGGACTCCAATGTGGTGGGGGCGGGGGGGGTTGCACACGGTATCTTTGTTAGAATAACATGGACTATTAACTTCTTGGGTGGGTGCTCAGAATGGCTGTCTCAGCTGCGCTGCTGCGAAAACGGCTTTTCGGTCGAGCGACAACATTTGGTGAGCTAAGAATAAGGAACTACAACAACGGGGTCTTGCAAGGCTTGTCATGGTGGGGTGGAGGTCGCGTTGAGTGAAGTGGGAATTCAGTGCACCAGGCTATGGTCACTTATGGTCAGAAGCACCACCAAAAAGGGGCAGTGCCATGCGGTCACGTTGGCACAGACACAAGTACACATTTGAGCCCAAGCATTATTATATATTCTCATACAGATGGGGGAAACGTAATGATGAATGGGGCAAGAAATTCTGCTGTGGGGGAGAGGATGAATAGTTGCAACAAGGAATCATTACATCTGGCTTGGCTAATGAGTGTGAACCTGTTGAATTGAGGGATCATCCTCTCTCTCTTGATATAATAATACGCTTGTCAGGCTGTCCTGTCCCTCCATCACATATCGCGACAGAAGTGAGATTGTGAATTTCGCATTGTTTCGTCATTATTTAATTTTAAGTTAAAAATGGTACATATGCGTCACGAAGAAGATAGTTAGTTTATGATACTTATACACAAATTAGGATACCACAAGCATTTGGAGTGGCAATTTCCAAGGAAGGTCCACGGGACATGTCTGTGTGAGATGAGAGCTCATAGCGAGACATATTAAATTAAAGGAATTTTCATTCTCTTTGCATAATATTGTTGAAGTCATTTTAATATTCACGGAATTTCCGTGTACCTTTTATAATGCGTTGTAATAATTCGGGGCGGTACCTTTTATAATGCGTTGTAACGATAGGGGCCATCTATTCAATACATATGGCATGGGAAGGGGTGTGGGTTAGGGCTAGTATGTACAAAGGGGGTGGAAGGTGAATGATTTCACGTATTTGCGAATGTGTAGAGATAGGTCTAATTCTTCAGACTTTTGGAGTGGAAGCACTCTAAGATTTGCTGACTCACAAGCTTGTGTGCTGCTTTTCATTGAATGTTTTATACTGACTGCATCCTTTTTGTACGATCAAAAGGATTTTCCAAATAAAAACTGCTAACTGCAAATTATGGGTGTCGTCTATAGCGGACATACTGATGTGACGTCATGGTTCAGTGTGTATCATAAATTCATCAGAGTGAGTTCCATATCGTGTCCTCCCCAACGATGCGATGCCAATCAGCAATGGGCCAGTGGTATTAAGTCATCGCAAATCAGAGAAGGGAGTGAGGGGTTGGCAGGAGGGAAGTGAGAGGAAGGGATGGTTTTCCGAGCGAATGCTCAAGGATTTCGCATAGTGCTGTGTTGCGGTTTATAACACGGCAAGTAAAAGAGAGCTTTCACCTTGCAAGAGCAGACGCAGCACTGAAGATCGCGATAAACCTTTGAGGTCGAAACAACTGATGACAAAGTTGTGGATCATATGGATAAGGAAACTGCAACATTGTTGGACTACTGTGGTGGGTGTGGGGAGTTCACTTCATGTTTGTTTTAAGTAAGTAAGTGGGTAGAACAATTAAATTAACCTTTTTTATTCATCGAAAAGATGAGGAAATTATGTATTGGGCACCAGCTTGATAAAGATTCTTAAACATCTCAGAAAAATTTAAAAATATATATTTTGAGTTTTACTGCAGCTGTGAGGCCATTTTTTTTTTAGTGATGAAGAATTTCTGACCAACTTGTGCATCAAAAAATAATTTTTAAAAGAAAAAAAAAATATATACTGTACCATATACTAGGTGGTACCCAGCGTTGCCTGGGTAATTCAATGAAATACAGTAATAAATAATGGTTGAACAAAAATCACTACAACCTCAACATACTGTTGTGGACTCGGGGTCGAGGTTCGCCACAGGGGAAGCGATAAGTCCTCTCGAACGACCAGTCCTGAGGCGCTAGGCACAGATAACTCCGCACACCAGCAAGCAGGTTTTGCTAGGCAAACCATGAATGCCGATTGGCACAGCAATCCGGGCAGGGTTGCAATACTTCACGTGATACCCTACTGCGGACGATCGAGTCAATTAGGGTCATGTGCCCTCAATGTGTATTTGCATTAAACTTACATATCAGGTGCAGCTGAGCAGAGCTGCCATGTACACTCCAGCTAATAAAACAGGTTGTTGGGTCGAACTTCCCAGCTAAGCTAATGTGCCGTCCATGCTGGACCAATGAAGGAAAATACGAAAAGGGTTGGGTACATTTATGACAATGGAGGGCGAGGAAAGTTTGTGGACAATAAAGGGTTTATTCACAAAATGTACAGCAGGGAATGCAAAGGGATTCATGGGTGCGGCAAAGAAAAGCAAATTATTATTTACAAAGACAGAAGACATGAGCAGAATTAACCGAGATAAACTTTCTCAATATTATATTATGATACACATAATAGACGCCATCGCACACATACATCTGAGGAAGCTAGAGAGTTCAGAAAGAGGAGAAACCGTTGAGGTGTAGGTTACCTTTGTTACCTGGCGCTGTCGATGGACTGACATAGCCTGGATCAGCGATAGAAACGACCATTAGAGGGGGGAGGGACGAAAGGGGTGGTGGAAGTGGGCAGTTGGAGGTGACTTTTCTGCCTTGAAACTTTCCGTTTTGGGCTTTTTAAAAATGTATATCTGTTGCTGTGTTTATTCTTTGTATAATCTTTTCTACAATTTTTCTAATTGAGTTTTGTTTGTGTTTGAGTTTTGGCGGGGTGGCAGCAGAAACGGTTCGGGCCATGCGGGAGAGGAAGCTGCTGGCACCATTCGGAGAGCCAGGTTATCGCGTTCATGTGGTGTTTTGCATAGCATTTTCGAATACAATATTGAAACGATAGTCTCTTTGCCTTTCGTATTAACACAGCCCAATCACTTAGGAAGGGGAGAAAGAAAACTGGGGGTGTTACGATGCATTGGTGGGAAGTGCAAAATGCGATGCAATGTAATGCAAGTGGAGGAATGTGGAGAGGTGCAATCAGTAATCCTCTTTCAGTTCGTACGTCCACAGTGGACGATACACAGATGCGTGAGAAGACAGCTTAACTGGGCACGTGTAAGAGAATCTGTAAATATATGGTTAAGTGAGGATGATTGTGGAAAGCCATCAAAGCTGAGTGCTGATGATCTGGCAACGACCCAAACTCACTCCACCCAGCTCGCTTTGCTCGGTTGCACTGCCCTCTCAACTCGGATGACGTTCGGCTTGGCAAAGGCTCTGAACGAAGGACAAAGAGACTGGACGAAAGACTCATTTGCTCTCTCGTTATTGAGCCGGAGTGAAGGAGGAGTCAAAAGTTGACCAAAAGGGCCTGTCTACAGTGCGGGTCCTGTTTGAGGTATTACCTGCCAATTGTACCACGTGCTTCTGTTGAATGATTGGTTTAGTGGGAACAATCATCTGGGTGGCAGATGGACGGTTGTTCTTTGCGGATTATGCAGTTTTACATGTGAGATTAATCCGTGGCAATGCTCACATAAAGCCAGGAGGTGCGATTGATGTTTAAACGATGAATGTGGTCATCATTGGTTAGATATTTGTTGGTATGCCGTTCTGATGAGGGCTCATAAGCCTGCATTCAGATTGGCATGCCGTTGAAGTCAGGGGGATTCACTCCTCTGGAGTGGTCCAATTGTATGACCATGCATTCTAGCCCTTTGGGTTAGGATGTGTGTGTTTGTTTGACCATGTGCTTCAGTTTTTGGGCTGAGGGGCATGTGTATGCCAATGGGACAGTCTTGTTGGACTATGTACTTTGACCATGTGGTCAAGGTGCACATCCAAGCTGTTTACATGTTTTGGTTTTTTAATTTATTTTGGATAAAAAGGTGTCTTAAAAAGAGGCTAATTAAGCCTGAAATCTGGTTAGGCAGCTCCATTTGATGTTTAACTAATGTTGACCATGTAATCTTTGTCTGTTTGAAGAGTCACCAGGATGAGGCTTTTGGATTGGAGGTGACACTTTCGTGTCAGACTTAATGTCCATTGGAGATCGGGGGAGGGCTCGTCACACCACATGTTTGATATCTATGCATATACATAAACATACAGTGCCTAGAGAAAGACTGCCCCCTCTCAAATTTTCACATTTGTTGCCTTATAGCGTGGAATTACATTGCATTAAATCAGACTTTTCCACTTTTTACACATCATAACCACAACTTCCAAGTAAAAAACAATTCTAACAATTTCAGAATATTAATTTCAAACACAAACAAGAATATCTTGGTCAGATAAGTGTCACCACCCTTATCATAGCAATTGTAATTAGCTCAGGTGTGACCAATCGCCTTCAAAATCACACACCAGTTAATTGGCCTCCACCTGTGTTAAATTGTAGTGATTCTGATTATTTCAGAATAACACAGCTGTTCCTGTAGGTTTCCTCTGCTGGGTAGTGCATTTTTAGCAAAGACCGACATGGGTACAAGGAGCTTTCAAAAGACTCCCGGATAAAGTTGTGGAAAGGCCCAGATAAGGGATGGGTATGGAAATATTCCAAGGCCTTGAATATCCCTTGGAGCAGAGTCAAGATGATCAATACAAGTGGAAGCGTATTTTACACAAAGATGTGCCGAGATGAGGCCGTCCCTAAACTGGATGACAAGCAGAGGAGACTGATCAGAGAGGCCACCAAGAGCCAATTGGAACTCTGAAAGAGCTACATACCTTTATGGCAAAGACTGGTCACTGTGTGCATTTGACAACAATATCCCAAGCACTCCACAAGTCTGGCCGTATGGTAGGGTGGAGGAAGAAAGTCATTACTCAAAAAGGCCACCTTGAGTCCCGTTTGAGGGATGCAAAAATCCACTCCGGAGATTGTGAGGTCATGTGGCAAAAAGTTTTGTGGTCTGACGAAACAAGAGGGAACTTTTTGGCCTAAATGCAAAACGTTACGTTTGAGTTTGGCACAAACCACACAGTGCATCACCCAAAGAACACCATCCTACTGTGAGGCATGGTAGTGGCAGCATCATTTTATGGGGCTGTTTCTCATCAGCAGGGACTGGGCTACTTGTTAGGCTAGAAGGGAAAGTGGATGGAGCAAAATACAGAAAAATCCGAGAGGAAAACTGCTGCCCTCTGCAAGAAAGCTGAAATTGAGACGGAAGTTCACATTTACAGTATGAAAACGACCCGAAGCACACAGCCAAAGCAACACTGGATTAGCTAAAGAAGAAAAAAAAGATATATGTCTTGAGTGGCCAGTCAGAGCCCTGACTAAAACCGATCGAAAATATGTGGCTGACTTGAACATTGCTGTCCACAATGCTCCCAACACAACTTGACTGAGCTTGAACAGTTTTGTACAGTCGAATGGGCAAATATTGCCCAATCAAGGTGTGTAAAGTTAGTAGAGCCCTATCCACACTTCTCACATCTGTAATTTCTGTCAGTACTTCACCAAGTTTTAACTCGGGGGGGGGGGGGGTGCACACTTATCAACCAAAATATTCTAGTTTTGTTATTTAATTAATATTCTGAAATTTGTAGAATTTGTTTTTCACTTGGAAGTTTGTGGTTAGATGTGTGATAAAGGTGGAAAAAGTCTGATTTAATGCAATTTAATTCCAGACTATAAGGTAACAAAAGGTGAAAATTTTGAAAGGGGTGTAACATCTCTCTCTAGGCACTGTATATCCATCTTGGTCCACCCATGCATCCTTTTCTGCCCCCATCCACCCACACCAATGTGTTTCAAGTCTCCCTCTACCTTGGCCTTCAACTCTGCTGTTGATGTTTCCTCCTTTGTTTACTGTTCCTTTGTCATCTTGTTTTGCGTCCTGTTTTGGTCTGTTACGTCCTGATCTGTTCAGTGTACTAGTCTTCCATTAGAGCTTCGAATATGTTCGCGGTATATTTTTTAAAGGTTGTGTAAGTTTCAATCTGATATCTTGAGATATTCCTGAGGTTTGGCAAGAATAAATCACAAAAATATCCCATTTGATTACAATGGGGGTGAAATTGTTGTCATGGAGCACTGTTTTCTCTTTGCCAGCGAGGACTTTTCTCTTTGCCACCTGGGAGTCTTCTCTTTCAATTCTTCTCTTCGCCACACGAAGGAAGCTAGTCGTTGGTTCGTTGCTCGTGGACTAAAGGTCGCTCTGATGGTTACCATGCAAGGAGTTGCTGTAGCTTTGTCCAATAAGCTGACTCCAATGATAATTGAGTAACACCGGTCAACGAGTGTATTCTGAGACTAAGGATTTGTCACTCTTGGGTGTCATTTCCCTTGTCTCTGTATATGCTCCGACTGAGGCGAGTGATCTCACCGTGAAGAACGCATTCTTTGCCACGCTTGAGTCTGTGGTTGTTCAGTGCCCTAGGCAGATAACTTCTAGTCTTGGAAGATTTCAAATGCATCGACTGGAACTGATAGGGATGGTTATGAGATGTGTGTTGGTCCCATGGGTCTGGAACTGTGAACCAGAATAGCACGAAGTTCCTTGATTTGCAAGACGCCGTGGACTTCGGGTGGCTGGTTCATTGTTTCAGCGCCCACAAGCTCACCACTGGACTTGGTATTCCAACGCTGGTGGTGTGGCAAAGGAGAATGACCACGTGCTCGTTGATGGTCGCTGGAGGATGATCCAGAACTGCAGGTCTACAGGAGTGCTCAGTTCCTCAATACTGACCACTGGCTTGTAGCAACTCTCAAGTTGCACCTTAAATCCAGGAGAATGGTACCATCCCAGCCTAGGCTGGATGTTGGCAAGCTCAAGGATGAGAGGGTAGCTGAAGAGTTTGTGAACAGGCTGAGTGGAGATTTGGGGGGTCTGGTACTTTGGGGATCCTGAAGAGTTGTGGAATGCTTCAAGACCACCATTCTTGATGTTGCTGGGAGATGTTTGGAACTAACCGGAGGGCGAAGAAGAATTTTGTCTCTCAACGGACACTGGATACCATTGCCAGAGTTGCAGGGCCAGGCTGAATGGCAGAGCTGAGCTGTTCAGGGAGCTGAGACGTAAAAATGTACGTGCACTTCGGGTACAAGGAGACTTTGTGCGAGGAATCTGTGAGGGGTAGAGCATCCACTGTGGTCATGTTATTCTCATCCTGCTTGCAGGCAATTCACAATTGCGTTCGTCCAAGCCCATCCCTCGGTGTACTGCAGTTAGAGAAGATGGTGGTGGGCTCTTGACAGAGGAGTCGGAAATGAAGGCCGCTGGGCCGTTACTTTGGTGGTTGTACAGGCTGATCCACCAGCTGTCGATTTGGACGTCAGGGGTGTTACAATCCCTATTGCTAGCCCTCCAACAACTGTGGTCCACCTTCGTTTGTGAAAACACAGGCTCCTGCAACCGGTTGAAGGGGCAAAGCTTCAAGGATCTGTGGCATCCATGCTGAACTTCTCAGTGCTGGTGGAAATGCTGCATCATGTCATTCATTCAGTTCTGTGCTATACCTGGAAAACAGGCATCATCCCAACTGACTGGAAAAGGGGCCTTGTTGTCCCTCTCTGGAAAGGGAAGGGTGATCGCCGAGACTGCAACAACTACTGAGGGTGATGCTGTTCTCAGTGCCGGGCAAGGTCTTTGCTTGGATAATTATTGATGGGGTTTACCACCATCTGCTTGAGTACCAGCATCCAGAGCAGTCAGGCTTTACACCAAAGAGGTCAACGATTGACCGTATCTTGCTCTTCGGGTCCTCACCGAACACAGAGAAAGTTTTGGCAGGGGCTGCTGCAGCCTATGTTGATCTCTGTAAAGCGTTTGATTAGTGAATCGGGATCCCTCTGGAGGATTCTTGGTCTTCGTGGGGTGTCACCAAAATGATTGGTCTGATGTCTGAACTCTACTCTGGTACTGAGAGTGCTGTGAGATGTGGTGGTACCATCTCTGACTTATTTCCAGTTGTTACTGGAGTTTGGTGGGTGTGTACTGGGCCCACATTTTTCAGCACTTTACGGACTGGATTCGGAGGATGTCAGAGAAATTAAGCTGTGGTGCATCAATTGGAATGTCAAGATCCCTGACCTTGATTTCGCAGATGATGCAGTCATCTTTGCGAAGATCCACGATATCCTTTTTGGGGCCCTCAAGGTGCTGAATGAGGATCTGAGCTGTTGGGATTACGGGTTTCCTGGGTCAAAACTACGATCCAGTCTTTCTGTGACATCTTGGATATGCCATCCTGTCTGCACTTGTTTGTGGTGAGGATGTTGAGGTCGCAGAGAGAATACTTACCTTGACAGTGATATTCATGTCTCCGCTGGCTGTGAGCCAGAGGTCAAGAGACGTCTGGGTGGGGCTCGGGGAGTCATGGATTCACTGGATAATGGGGTGTGGCGCTGATGGTACTTGTGCGGGAGGACGAAAGTCTGAGTCTTCAGGTCCTTGGTGCTTCCAGTCTTGCTCTCTGGATGTGAGACTTGGACTCTGACAGGGATCTGAGATGGGACTTAATTCTTTGGTACCAGGTCTCTTCGGAGAATCCTTGGCTATCGCTGGTCGGATTGTGTTCAACGAGCGGTTACTGAGAGAGAGACTCAAATGAGATTTGTATCTACACAGTCGATGAGCGTCAGCTGCGGCTGTATGGACATGTGACTCGTTTTCCTGACGCTGATCCTGCTACACAGATCCTCTCAGCGAGGAAGCCTCGTAAGTGTAGGAGGCCAATGGCCGACCACGTGCCCCGTGGTTGCAGCAGGTTGATCAGCATCTCAAGGAGATGGGGATGGGCAGGCAGCTGACTCTACAGCAAGATAGAAGATCTACAACAAGATTTCGCAACATCTGCTGGGGGATGGCCAGACGGAGGCCCCTGAAGTACCGGCGGAAAGTGGCGCAGCGACGCACACTGCTTTGGGCATGCTCCCATACCTGACGACCTGACCTTTGCCACACGGGACTTTTCTCTCTCCTCATCAGGCGGACTTTTTCTTCTTCTCTTCGTACGCGGCTTTTTCTCTTCTCTTCACCACGCGGGACTTTCTCTTCTTCTCTTCGCCACGCGGGACTTTTCTCTTCTTCTCTTCGCCGCGGACTTTCTCTTCTTCTCGCCACGCGGGACTTTCTCTTCTTCTCTCTCAGCGTGGACTTCTCTTCTTCTTTCGCACGCGGGACTTTTCTCTTCTTCTCTTCTCACGCTGACATTTTCTTCTCTTCTTCTTCGCACAGCGGGACTTTCTCTTCTTCTCTCGCCACGCGGACTTTTTTTCTTCTTCTCTTCCCACGCGGGACTTTTCTCTCTTCTCTTCGCACGCGGGACTTTTCTCTTCTCTTCGCCACCGGGACTTTTCTTCTCTTCTTCTTCTCCACGCTGGACTTTTCTTCTTCCTTCGCCAGCGGACTTTTCTGTTCTTTCTTCTCACGTGGACTTTTCTTTTTCTTTCGCCACGCGGGACTTTTCTCTTCTTTCTTCGCCAGCGGGATTTCCTTCTTCTTCTTTGCCGACGCGGGACTTTTCTCTTCTTCTCTTCGCCACGCGGGATTTTCTTTCTTTCTGCCACGCGGGATTTTCTCTTTCTTCTCTTCGCCACGCGGGACGTTTCTCTCTTCTTTCACCACGCGGGACTTTTCCCTTGCCACGCGGGACTTTTCTCTTCTTTTCCCGCGGGACTTTTCCTCCGCCCAGCGGGACTTTTCCTCCGCCGTCTCGCAGCGGGACTTTCCCTCCGCCACGCGGGACTTTTCCTCCGCCACGCGGGACTTTTCCCTCCGCCACGCGGGACTTTTCCCTCCGCCGGACTTTTCCCCGCACGCGGGACTTTTCCTCCGGCGCGGGATTTTCTCGCGGGGGATTTTCCCTCCGCGGCGGGACTTTTCCCTCCGCAGGCGGGACTTTCCTCCCGCTCCCGACGCGGGACTTTTCCCCGCCGGGGATTTCCGCCCGCACGCGGGACTTTTCCTCCGCCACGCGGGACTTTTCCCTCCGCACGCGGGACTTTTCCTCCGCGCGCGGGACTTTTCCCTCGCCGCGTGGGACTTTTCCGCCGCGCGGGCTTTTCCTCCGCGCGCGGGACTTTTCCCTCCGCCGCGCGGGACTTTTCCCTCCGCCGCGCGGGACTTTTCTCGCGCGCGGGATTTCCTCCGCGCGGAGACTTTTCCTCCGCCGCGCGGGACTTTTCCTCGCCGCGCGGAGACTTTTCCCTCGCGCGCGGACTTTTCCCTCCGCCGCGCGGGTTTCCCTCCGCTGCGGGACTTTCCCCTCCGCTCGCGGGACTTTCCTCCGCCTCGCGGGACTTTCCCCTTCTCCTCGCGGGACTTCCCCTTCGCTCGCGGGATTTTCTCTTCGTCTCGCGGACTTTAACCGATGTCACTAACCAGGATGAGCAGAACA
>CM068952.1:60639179-60658605 GCA_035128595.1 Eptatretus atami
GCTGTACTTGTGCGGGAGGACGAAAGTCTGAGTCTTCAGGTCCTTGGTGCTTCCAGTCTTGCTCTCTGGATGTGAGACTTGGACTCTGACCAGGGATCTGAGATGGAGACTTAATTCCTTGGTACCAGGTCTCTTCGGAGAATCCTTGGCTATCGCTGGTCGGATTGTTCAACGAGCGGTTACTGAGAGAGAGACTCAAATGAGATTTGTTACCTCACAGTCACGTGAGCGTCAGCTGCGGCTGTATGGACATGTGACTCGTTTTCCTGACGCTGATCCTGCTCACCAGATTCTTCAGCGAGGAAGCCTCGTAACTGTAGGAGGCCAATGGCCCGACCACGTGCCCCGTGGTTGCAGCAGGTTGATCAGCATCTCAAGGAGATGGGGATGGCCAGGCAGCTGCCCATCTACACAAGATAGAAGATCTACAACAAGATCTTCGCACATCTCCTGGGGGATGGCCAGACGGAGGCCCCTGGAGTACCGGCGGAAAGTGGCGCAGCGACGCACTCTTTGGCGCATGCTCCCATACACGACCTGACTGACCTTTGCCACACGGGACTTTTTCTTCTTCTCTTCACCAGGCGGGACTTTTCTCTTCGATACGCGGGACTTTTCTCTTCTTCTCTTCACCACGCGGGATTTTCTCTTCTTCTCTTCGCCACGCGTGACTTTTCTTTCTTCTCTCGCCAGCGGGACTTTTCTCTTCTTCTCTTTCGCCAGCGGGACTTTTCTCTTCTTCTCTTCGCCACGCGGGACTTTTCTCTTCTTCTCTTCGCCACGTGGACTTTTCTTCTTTTCTTCCGCACGCGGGACTTTTTCTTCTTCTCTTTCCACGCTGGACTTTTCTCTTCTTCTCTTCGCCACGCGGGACTTTTCTCTTCTTCTCTTCGCCACGCGGGACTTTTCTCCTTCTCTTCGCCACGCCGGACTTTTCTCTTCTTTCTTCGCCACGCTGGACTTTCTCTTGCCACGCGGGACTTTTCCTCCGCCACGCGGGACTTTTCCCTCCGCCACGCGGGACTTTTTCCCTCCGCCACGACAGGGACTTTTCCCTCCGCCACGCGGGACTTTTCCTCCCGCCACGCGGACTTTTCCCTCCGCCCGCGGACTTTTCCCTCCGCCAGCGCGGGGACTTTCCCTCCGCCACGCGGGACTTTCCCTCGCCCGCGGGATTTTCCCCCGCGGGACTTTCCTCCGCCACGCGGGATTTTCCCTCCGTCCTCGGGATTTTCCTCCGCCACGCGGGACTTTTCCCTCCGCACGCGGACTTTTCCCTCCGCCACGCGGGACTTTTCCCTCGCCACCGCGGGACTTTTCCTCCGCCGCGGGACTTTTCTCCGCCACGGCGGGACTTTTCCCTCCGCCACGCGGGACTTTTCCCTCCGCCACGCGGGACTTTTCCCTTCGCCACGCGGGACTTTTCCTCCGCCACGCGGGACTTTTCCTCCGGCCACGCGCGGGACTTTTCCCTCCGCCACGCGACTTTTCCCTCCGCCACGCGGACTTTTCCCTCCGCCACGCGGGACTTTTCCCTCCGCCACGCGGGACTTTTCCTTCGCCACGGGCCTTTTCCTTCGCCGCGCGACTTTCCCTTCGACGCGGACTTTTCCCCCCGCACGCGGGACTTTCCCCTGCCACGCGGGACTTTTCTCCCCGCCCGCGGACTTTTCCCCGCCAGCGGGACTTTTCCCCCGCCACGCGGGACTTCCCCCGCCACGCGGACTTTTCCCCCCGCCACGCGGGACTTTTCCCCCGCAGCGGGACTTTTCCCCGCCACGCGGGACTTTTCCCCCGCACGCGGACTTTCCCGCCACGCGGGACTTTTCCCCCGCCACGCGGACTTTTCCCCGCACGCGGGTTTCCCCGCCACGCGGGACTTTTCCCCCGCCACGCGGGACTTTTCCCCGCCACGCGGGACCTTTCCCCCGCCCGCGGGATTTTCCCCCGCCACGCGGGACTTTTCCCCCCGCCACGCGGGACTTTTCCCCCGCCACGCGGCTTTTCCCCCGCACGCGGGACTTTTCCCCCGCCACGCGGGACTTTTCCCCGCCACGGACTTTCCCCCGCACGCGCGGGACTTTCCCCTCCGCCACGCGGGACTTTTCCCTCCGCACGCGGGGACTTTTCCTCCGGCACGCGGGACTTTTCCTCCGCCACGGGGACTTTCCCTCCGCCACGCGGGACTCTTCCCTCCGCCACGCGGGACTTTTCCCTCCGCCACGCGGGACTTTTCCCTCCGCCACCGGACTTTTCCCTCCGCCCGCGGACTTTTCCTCCGCCAACGCGGGACTTTTCCCCCCGCACGCGGGACTTTCCCCCGCACGCGGATTTTCCCCGCCGCGGGCTTTCCCCGCGCGGACTTTCCCCGCACGCGGGACTTTCCCCCCGCCTCTGGGACTTTCCCTTCTCCTCGCGGGACTTTCCCCTTCGCCTCGCGGGACTTTCCCTTCTTGCTCGCGGATTTTCCCTCTTCGTCTCGCGGGACTTTAACCGATGTCACTAACCGGATGAGCAGAACCTGAAATAAATGAAAGATACATTTAATTAATTCTACTTTGCACCCCTCTTATGCTTGGTGCTGAGGTGGTTTATCAATGGGTGGCTGTTTGATTATGATTGGTGACCCTAAAGTGTTTGCAGAAGGCCCTCCAGACAGAAGGTCTTGATATCCTCTTGAAAGATACATTTAATTAATTCTACTTTGCACCCTCTTAGCTTGGTGCTGAGGTGGTTTATCAATGGGTGGCTGTTTGATTATGATTGGTGACCCTAAAGTGTTTTGCAGAAGGCCCTCAGACAGAAGGTCTGATGGGATCCTTCGGGTCTTAGAGTTTTTGGGGTCTTAAGGGTCCTGGAGGTATTTGGGGTATTAAGGGGTCAAGAGAGTCTTGGGGGTCTAAATGGTGTAAATGTTTAAAGGCTATAAAGGGTCTTAAAGGTCTAAACTGTTCTAAAGGGGTATAAAAGGTCTAAGAGGTCTAAAAGGTGTAAGGGCTCTGAAGGTCTACATGTCGAAAAGGTATGTTCCAATAGTCTGTAATTCATAGACATAATTAAAAGAGGAAGTTAAGGTCTAATAATAAGTAATTAATAGACGTAATCACGGTCCAACTCATGTTCAAACAGCATGTAATTAGAAGGCACTCTCACATGGGTCGACCAAGACTTCACCTTGATGAGAGTTCACCGTCCACCTGTGTTTTTCGCTTTTATATACAGTACTAAGAGTCCCCATCCTCTGGGTAGGTCGAATTTGCGCATTACTTGCTGAAAAGAAGTATAATCCGTGTTTGGAAGAAGACTATAGATGTTTGTGTGGCGTGCACCTAATAGGTCCTCGATGGTCTAAAGGGTACACGCCAATAGTAGTTGGGGTTTGAGGGGTTGAAAGGGTCTCATCTCAAGCATGTAAAATGGGTCAAAAATGTTTAAGTGGTATAAAGCTCGGAATGGTCAAGGGTCCAAGCTGTCTAACATGGCTGAACAGTGTAAAGGGTCGAAATTGTGTTAAGTTCTCAGGGGTCGAAAGGGACTTGAGGGATGTGAAGTTCTGAAGAGTCTGTGGGGTCGAAATGTTCTCGGGGTCGAAAGAGTATCAATGGTCTAAAGGGTGAATGGGTCTTAAGATATCTAAAGGGTCTCAAGCGTCTTCGAGGTTTATAAAGGACTTTAGGTTCTAAACTGTCTTCGGGGTATCAAGGGCTCTAAAGGTATAGTGGGTTCTTCGGGGTTTAATGGATGTAAATATCTAACAGTGTCCAAAGGGGTTTCAGCAGTCTAAAGGATCGAAAGTTTTAAAAGGTACTTCCAATAGTACGTAATTAATGGATGTAGTCAGGGTGCAAATGACATTCAAACAGGACTTAATTAAGACATTTGCCAAGGCTTCACCGCTTTTCACTCATGGCTTCATGGACGGACCGTGTTTTTCATTTTATATATATACTGCATCGATCTGTCATATATTGTTGCGGCCTGGGGTCGGGTGAGAAGACCACTAGGGGGGGAAACTATCTCGGGTTCCCATCAGACTCCCCGGAATCGCAGGCCGTTGCATACAGATAACTCCGTGACGCAGTGCGTTGCTAACCGCCCATGAACGCCAATAACTCAACCACGTGATTTAGGGTCCTCTGTCTAATATCGGTAACCTAAAAATAATCACGTGACCTAATTACTGGGGGACACGCCCTCGGTACGCCTTGTCCGAACCGGATCACCTTATCAGATCAGATGCAGCTGAGCGACACTGCCAAAGAACGTACCGGCTAAAAGAACGGATCATTGGGAATAAAGTCCCGGCTCAGCTAGGATACGGACCATGCTGGATCAATGAAAGAAAAGACAAAAACGAGCTGGGAACATTTCTACATAAGCATTTATTATAGCAGGCGAGGAAAAATATGTGGCACAGTGAATGTAGTTTATTGTTATATGTAAAGCAGGGATAAAAAGAAATGTGTGGTGCATCAATGAAACAAGCAACTTACTAAAGCAGACACAGAGCAGACCTATACCGATATATCTTCTGCAATGTTAACTTAAAGCTAGACTGACGCATACATACACACACACACGCACACACACAAACAAACCCCATAAAGAGGAGTTGATGAGAAGAAAGGAGAGGAGATAAGGCTAACGGGTTCGTAATACCTTGCACGGTTGACGACCGCGCTACCCAGTACGTTTGGGTGGTGGGGGGGGGGGGCGCTCCGCTGAACGATCCCTCCTTGAGAGTTGGTGCCAGTGCAGAATCTGCGCCGATCCAGAGAATGGTGAGACCGTCAGGTGTGAGGGAGGGCGGCGGTGGAGCCAGCGGCGAGTGGGTCGAGACGGCGGAGTCAAGCAGGCGGATGTATGGAGGCAGGCGGAGAAGGTGGGTGGGTGGAGCCAGCTGTGAGGAAGTGGTGATTCCAGAGAAGGCAAAGATCGAGAGCGAGTGTACGGAGTGGCAGACGGGACTTGCGGAGCAGCAGGCAGATGCAGAGATCTATCCAAGGCCAGGCAAAGATGATGAGGACGACTACGACCGTGGACGGTTTCACGATCCGTCCTTTATAGGCACTGCGGTGCAGGGCGGGGCACCGCCCCAAAGCGATGCATCATCACCCAAATCGGGCGTTCCCATTGGGCCCTGGCCACCCCACTGCCCGGCCACCACGGCCGGAAGTGGCTTCATTCTACATCCGGCCAGACACCGCCAAGCTGTGGAACTGCCTCGTTCCGAACCCCCCGATATGAATTGCCTTGCACCGAACTCCTGGGCCGTGCTCCGGCAACTGACTGAGGGCCGCGTCGGCCCCACATGCCCGCTCTGGCACCCCCGGCGCGCTGCGGTTAGCGCGGATCAATGTGCTTACTTCGTATGGATGCCATGCGGCCTGAGCGATCCGGGCCGTACAGCACGCCTCTGCTTGGTGGTGGCTGCATCGAGGCGGAGGTGCGGAAGGATGTCTGCCGTCCACGGGAGACATTTGTGGCCGCGGTGGCATGTGAAAATCAACGGTAAGACGCCGTTGTGAACCAGCGCGCAGACCCGAACAAAGAGGTGCGCTATTCGTGCCCCGTGCCGTGTGATAGTAATATGCCATTGTAATCAGCATGCAGACCCGAATGAAAAGGTGTGCCATTCGTGCCCCATACTGTGCGATGGTAAGATGCCATTGTAATCAGCGCACAGACCCGAATGAAGAGGTGTGCTATTCGTGTCCCATACTGTGCGATGGATTGAAGGAAAGGATTGGATATAATTATTAGGGTTGAAAAGAGCACGCCACATGCGTCCTGTATGGCGTTGAAATTTAACGTATGGTTCTACTATTCCCTTTGACACCGTATCTTGCAGCGGATGATTATTCCATCGTGTAGGTTATGCTTCCTTTGGCCTCTGTGAGGACACATTCTTATCGTGGAAGATGTTGCTGTGGTTTTCAGAAGCAGCCGTCTGGGTGCGGTGCCTGCTTGGATTTATTGCAGGAATAAGAGGATAAGAGTTTGAATGAAGATAGAGACATAATCAGACCTAACTGCGAGATCCACACAACGCACTTCATCCCGTTTGACCCATTAGACATGAGGGAAAGGTCTAACTGCATGTATATTCATGAAACAACTGTCTGGGGATCACTGTATGATGGATGCCATTGCCTTAGAGGCATGCGGTTTTCGAAACCACAACTGCATATATATATATATATATATATATATATCTTACACGTATACAGTAATCCCCCGCTATATCGCGGTTCACCTATTGCGCCCCCGGTTCATCGCGGGTTTTCCCTTGGAACCTAACTAATTTTTTCTGCGGATTCCCCCGGTATATCGCGGTAATAATATATAAAATATAAATTATTTAAGCAATAAATTATAACGCGTGGTGCTCGACCAGTCACACAACGCACGAGATAAAGTTTCGCTTGTGAACTTCGAATATTTTCTACGTTTTTTCTCCAAGCCCTACGATGCCGCCCAAACGCCCTGCACCCTCTAAGGCTTCTGGCAAGGAACCGAAGCGTCAGAGGAAGGTCCTGACGCTCCAGGAGAAGGTTAAAGTGCTCGATATATGCTTCGGGAAGGAAAAAGGTTGCCGCGGTTGGACGAGCACAGCCAAACCGACCAGACCAGACGAGTCGATCTCCGGCACCTCGAACCCGATCATTGCCAAGCCGACCAGACTAGACGGTCGATCTCCGGCACCTCGAACCAATCATTGCCAAGCCGACCAGACCAGACGAGTCGATCTCCGGCACCTCGAACCCGATCATTGACAGCCGACCAGACCAGACGAGTCGATCTCCGGCACCTCGAACCCGATCATTGCCAAGCCGGCCAGACCAGACGAGTCGATCTCCGGCACCTCGACCCAATCATTGCCAAGCCGACCAGACCAGACGAGTCGATTTTTTTGGGAGGCATCCATTCATCGTGGATTTTCACTTCTCGCGGGGGGGGGGGGGGGGGGGGGGGGGGGGGGGTTTGGAAACGTAACCCCCGCAATAAACGGGGGATGACTGTAAAGTGAATTGGCTGAAAATTGATGACTTATGTGACCTTGACCTGTGACCTTTTCACCTATTGACTTCAAACAATAGGCTTCCAGCTTGTTGCTCCTTCCATCAGGTTGTGAAATTTCATGAAGATCAGAATAAAAATGTGACCTGTAGGTGATTGACAAACAAACAGACTGACAAAATAACAGACCAGACCAACCAATATACTTGTGAATCTTCTTCACAAGTAGCAAACAAACAAAGACGGGGGTGAAAACATAACAACAACCAGTGTGCAATAAACAAATCAGTAAATAAATCCGTTTATCCCTTACCACCCTCAAATAACCCAAACGTCGCAGATTTATTCTCAGTTCTTATCTTAGGGCCTGCTCATGCACACAACAAGAATACAGCACAGGGGATACAGTACAAACAATGCAGAAAGGTCGATTTCAAACCCAGAGGCAAGCAGTGCAGGAATCCCGGAACAGAGTATGACGTATCGGCAGCTCTCTGGTGTAATCTGGCATAAAAGCTCCTCAAGCTCCATAATTGTCACTCCCTCAAAGCCCTCTTTGCTCTGGTGATTAAACGTTCACAGCTCCAGAACACTCAGCTTTTCACACTCAGAGACTCAGGTGTTCTCCTCCGTTCTGCAGGACAGCTGTTCCCACAAACAGCTACCCCGATCTCTGGTGTAACAATCACTCTTTCGGCTTTTCTCTCTCTCTCTCTGTAATGGTCAACAGCCTCTCTGTGTGAGCTGCATCGCCAATTGACAATCGTACGCCAGATAATGACCGATCTGGCCTCGTGCTGGGTCGCGTAGGCGGCTCCCTTCATGATGTTAATTGCAGACTTCTTCAATGCTGTTTCCGCTCGGTGATCAGCTCTGGTGAGCAGCTCTCTGGTGTGGTGAGGCTAATGGTCACCTTCCTCAATGCAGATTCGCCTCACATGCACACCCTCAAGGCCTGAGCTGCAAACCTCTCGTGTGTGCTTTCTAAAGACATTTAAACAGGGGAATCCAAATCCATTGGGACCATACTCTGTACAGAGCGTTGGTGCTGCCGAAGCAGTCTCCTGGGCTATTGGGCACAATCCTGGATGGGTTGCCACTCCGACACCATATATTTGGCTCAATCGTCCCAGCAAGCTGGTTCTCATTTTACCGACCTCGGAAGCATGACAGGCTGAGTCAACCCCACCTGTTATTAAATCAATGGCAGAGCAGGATTTGAACTCAGGACCCAAGGATCCCAAGCCCAACACCCAAACCATTATGCCAATACCAGGCTCAAACAGAGAAAAATAACATTTAAAAAGGCACAGCCAGAGATTTGAAGAGGAGAGGACAACAACAATGGGGATTTGAAAAGGGGAGGTAATCCCTAAAGATCATTCCCACAACAAAATACAATATATGCAAAAAAAAATAAAAATTCCCGATGGAATGGTTCAATGGTAGTGCACCAGCATTTGAGCTGTCCAGCCTGAGTTTCATTCCTGAACCGACTATCAGCTGTCAGATTGGTGCTTCACAGGCAGGGCGTTACATCACAAAGTGCTCAGTCTCTCGAATGGACATTAAACTGGGCAACGAGTCTGCCAACATTAGTTGATGGACGTTCAAGTTCACACAGTGTATTTTGAAAAGAATAGTTATCGCCAGCACCCCAGAACGAATTCCAAATTCGTACCCAATTGATCTTTAGTCAGACGTCAGGCTTGGGCAGCCAGTTCGTGAAAGGCGGTGCCCTGCCTTCCAGACGTCTTTGTTTTTCTTGGGGAAGGTGAGGAGGGGTGGTTGGGAGAGTTATTTGTCACAAAAAGTATCTTTGTGGGGGAGTGTTTTTGTTCAAAATTGTCACAAAAACCTTTTTGATCTGAAACGTCTCAAACTAGTTTCTTTATAGTTGACTAGAGCTACATTGCACATGTAGACATGCTATATTGATGGGGATCACCAATAGAAACTACAATGATACTTGGTGGAGCACAAAACTCTGCCATGCTGAACAATTTAGGCTTTGTATCCCACTGATAGGCCAGCCAATATGGATCTGAACCTGAACCAAAATCTAATCGAGTTGTTCTTCTCACCTACCCAACTCATCCACCAAGTTTTGTCGTCATCTGTCCACAACTTGTTGAGATATCATGTTATACAGTGTTGTTTTTGGCCCTATCACTCAATGGTGACGAATTAATAAAGAAATTCTCGTATCCGGATCCAGATCCAAATTGTCACCAAAATTGAACCAATTAGTCCTTGTCACATTGCCAACTTATCCAGCAAGTTTTGTCATAATCCGTCAACTTTTTGAGGTATCGTGCTATATATTGTTTTTGGCCCGACATATCTCAATGGTGAAGAATCACTTAAAAATTGTACTATCCGGATCCAGATCTTCACCAAAATCGAATCATTTCGTCCTTGTCACACCCAACCTTTCCACCAAATGCCGTTCGAATCTGTCCACAACTTTATGAGATATCCTGCTCACAGACAGACAGGACAGACAAGGGTGAAAACAACCTCCTTCCACCTTAGGTGGCGGCAGTATTTTCACATTAATCATCACAACAGCGACGTGATAAAGTTTAGATATTAAGGTAATATGTTGTTGAGGACGATTGTTTGTGTTGAGCATTCCAACATTTGGAAACCAGGGGATTGGTGTGTCTGTAGCGCCATCATCTGGCTGAAACCGCTGCACCTGACTTGCAGGTACCCGCAGCCCTCTGGTGGGACAATGTTGAAACAGCCGTTGGAATGGTCTGCTCGGGGATTTCAACGTTTATCCATGGCGCGTCCGGCCCAGTTGGTCCATTCATCGATTTTGTGTCTCCTCGTAGCCCGGGGATATCTGGTAAAAACAACGACGACAGGCCGAAAACCGGTGTCAATAGAGAGTGGGTTCGGACTCTCAACGGGCTGGTGAAACACTTAATGGAAGCCAAAATGTTGCCGATTTTGGGTTGAATTCCTTGTGACCGTTTGTTCACATTGAGTTGGAGAAACGTATTATTGCCTCGAACATATTGCTGTTGCTATCCTTCAAAAGGAAATTTTCTGCATCCTCTTTGTTGCATATACAAGATTATTTAGTGTGTACATTCTGGTGCTAACAAACTTGCACTCTCATCATAATGAGCAACACTGATCTCATTGCCTTACGTTTGTTTTTTTGTAAGTGTGTGTCCATTGGTTCATTACCCTTTTCATCTGACAATTCACACTTGTTTCTCCATTCAAATTTATTCAATTGTTATTTCTCTGTTCACAACCTCTATCGATCTCACCTGTATCTCTATTGATCTCCTCCATATCTCGATTGATCGCCCCTCCACCTCTATCGATCTCCTCTCTATCCCCATTGATCGATCTCCTCTCTATCCCTATCGATCTCCCCTCTATCTCTATCAATATTCCATCTATCTCTATCGATCTCCCCTCTACCCCTATCAATCTCCAGTCTATCTCCATCAATCTCATCTCTATCTTCCTTTTATCTATATCAATTTGCCTTCTCTCTCTAGCGATCCCAACTCTATCTCTGTCTCCCATTCCCCTCCAACCCCCCATTACTCCTTTATATTAAAAAGAAAAAATTCCCTAATGACCCCACCCCTTCCCCCATTTCAAATCACTCTCATTCGTTTCCTCCCTCCCGTTTCAACATCAGATTTATTCACCTGGTGAACCTCCAATGTGAATTGCATTCAAATACTGTAGTAGATATGAAATAACAGAAGGTGAAGAATCTAAAACGGAGGATGGGATCGGTGGAGGGGAGGGGTTGAGTGACCGTTGCTAATCTAAAGCCCGTTGCGGTCATTAAATCCTGTTACTGTGGGAACGTTGTGTCTCTCCCAAACACTCTCCTTCAGCAGGCTGGTTTTACTGAGGCCCTTACTTTCGCCTCCTTTCTTTGTGACGTGTCCTACCAATATGGCATCAAAAGTATCCCAGAAAGATTTCAGGAAAACGAAGCAGGATCGTGTGAGGTGCACAGCTGGACAGGTGAGCACCATACCTGGACCATTGCTCACATGCTTGTACGTCTCTATGCCGGTGTCTGCCGACGTTTGTGTCACTTTGTTCTTCAAGAGAAGAGGTGGGTATTGTCCAGGTTTATAACACAATAATTGTTACACAGTCACAAATATTTCTATCACACTTGTTCTGAAAGAGCATCAACATGGCTCCGTATCCGTAAAATCATCTTCGGTACTTAAAGCCCATGAATGACCTTGATCGAAGCATACATCGCTGGTATTTTTCAGATGTATAATCCGGTCTGTTCTCTCCATTTTACACATCTCGGTCTCCATCCATCCTGTGCCTTTTACGTGATTGAAAACCGTCAATGATCAGACTTTTTCTAAATTTGCACTGCAGCCTTCGAACTGTTTCAAGCTTTAACGAGAAGGGATCAACATTATATTGTGTGTAATTCTTAATAAATTGGGGGGTTTTTTGTTTTTAGATCCTGGAATTCCTTTGATTGGTGTACACGTAAATAGTTATAAGCATTTCAATGGGATTTTATAAGTGCATTCAAGCGTCTTCCGTCCCTGTCTTTATGTTGGCCATTTTTGAATGATGTCAACACGACACATTATTTTACCTCCATGTTGGTTTCTTAATGCACAAAAGCTCACATGGGCTGTTCACTCAGCTTCACTCTCATTTAGCTTCTTAGTTTGCGGAGAGGAGGAAAAGCTCCTTGGAGGCACAGTTCCATTTTGCCTTCTCAGGACACGGGTCACTCCTCTTGATCTGTTACTGCGAAGAGGAACAAAGGACTTTGGGCACACGAGTGGGACAGTGGGTGTGCGGTCTTAAAGCAGAGGAACCTGTAAGGATATAAAAAGTCAAGGTGATGCGACACTAATCTTTCATTCATTTCATATGCAGATTTTAGATGCTGGTTGCATCATCGCAGGGCGTGCATCCGTGCCACCGATGCAGCGCCCCTTTAGGTGAGAGCAGGAATACAGAATTTGTTCAGGGTTTAGGCGACAGCTCGCCTACTCTTCAAGAAGGACACCATGGGTTCTTTAACATCCACCAACTAATTAAATGTTACAAAGGACACAAATAACAGGCATGAAAACACTCGTGTTAACGTGTTAGATCGGGTGATGTAATCACCACTGTGTCAATGGCAGTAAAACCCGGAATTAATTTATTTACTGTACACGACTTTTGCAATCTTTACTTTATTTAAATTGAATTATGTACAGAACTTAAATACTCAAAGAACACAAATCGCCTTATTTGCACTTTCAAAACCCTTCCATTTATTGCAGTACTCAGACATCTATAATAATAATGTGCGTGTGTGCGTTCGTGTGCGTGTGCGTGTTCGTGTGCGTGTGCGCTCGCGCTTGCGCCAGTGTATCTCCTCCAGAGCTCCAAAACCATGAAACCGAGCAGCCTGAAACTTTGCATGCACACGAAGGGAACTCCAAGGGAGTGCATGAGTGAAAATTGCATGTTTGAGTTAATTAAAACACCCCTTTTGAAGATAATTAACGGCCTTATTTAATTATATCCTTCATCAACGCGTTGTCCTCGGACACCTCGCTGTCCCTCCCTGGGGTCTTAATTCATCATTTTTTTTTGGCCTACTCAACAATGCCTTGACTTAGAACAGGTTGCAACATTTTCTTAATGATTATTTTTCACTTTCCTCACTCATATCATCGAATGCCGGATCATCATAGCTACAAATTGCTGGATACATCACAATACTTATGAACACCCGGAGACGTCAGCGTTTGTGGCTTCATTTCTTTTCCGCACATGTGATAACCTCGAGAATCTCTTAAGCTGGGCCAAATTTCAAAATTTAAACTGCGGAATTTACCTTAGTAGCAGTTCCAACTGCTAAATAAAAGTGGTCATTTGTCCAAGTCGCACATTGTTTGAAATTTTGGCGTCTCCAGGAGGGGTTTAAATGATCGACCGCGAATCGCTTGCCAACCCAGCCGTTCCTGAGCAAACGTTTTGTTGGAGTGCTTGCTTGAGTGCTTAAGCCACTTGGTGAGTGCTCTACAAGCTGCAAAAGTGCCTGCACTGTCCCTGATAAACACAATTGAAAATACATCAATTGACCACCTCCCTGTGTTGCGCCGTGCGGTGCCAACCCTGCCGTTCTTCATCGGACGGACGGACGGAATGGCTGGAAGGGATGGAGGGAATAGATGGATGGATGGACCAAACCGGTGTTTGTAAGCCAATGGCGAGACAGTAGACGGTGGTGTGAATGACATTTTATCACAACTGTTTGTGAAAATAAAATTACAAATTGACATTCAATACAATGTGAGGTGATCATGTAAATGAAGTACATACATAAACATGTGTTCCGTTGTCTTAGTTAAATCTGACAAAAGTTTAAAATGCAACCTTCACTTCGGAGTGGTTTTGCTGAGCACCGCCCGGAGATGCTCAGAGATGCACCACCTGGTAGAGTACTTTAGAGGTTATTAGGAGAGAGTTGTTTCCAAAACCCAAGCTCATTGCAGATGCTGCAGGGAATGTCATGGCAGATGAAAGAATAGCAGGTGGGAACTCATTCATTCATCATTCATTCCTTGCACCTCATGTTCACTCTGTGAGATTGAAGTATCGTGTGTTTATGAACAACTGTGGAACTTGCTGTCAATCCACTTTCCATCCATCCCTTCCCTTCATCAAATCCATCCATCCATCCCTTCCCTCGATCCATCCCTTCCCACCATTTCTTCACACCATCTCTTCGTTTGTCCCCCTCCTTCCTCTTCCTCCTCCCTCTCTCACATCTCTTCCAACTTTTATAAAGTGATACACAATGGGTGCTTGTGATAAGTTCCCAAGTTGTACTGTTGTATTGTACATGTAGGGATTTGTGTGCCAATTGCATTAATTGTGAATCAGTTTATCAGCCATCTCACAAGTGTTTGTAAACTTTTATGTGTAGTTTCAATTCAGACCAAATCATATCATGAATCATCATGCTCTATACATCATGCTCTGCCGAAGCAGTTTCTATGGCTGGGGTTCCAATCGTGTACGTGTCGCCAGTCCAACGCAGGTATTTTGCCATGGTGCTGGCGATAGCTCGCCCACTCTTCGGGATGGACACCGTGGGATCTTTAACGTCCTCCGGCTAACACCGGCAGACAGGATGTCCAGTTTAACGTCTATCCGAGGGATGACGCACACGTTGGTGATACACCCTGTGAATCACTGGGATGACAGATTGGGATGGGTTGGAATTCAAACACAGGCGAGGCAGCTCAGATGCGAGTGTGTGTATCTCTCGGCAATCCTGCCGTTCCAGTGCGATAAGTGATGCTGATTGATTTGATTTTGCCCCACAATTGTAATACTTCCAGACATCAACAACAAAAGGATATGAAAACATTCAACCCATTGAGCTTCATTTCTTTATGATTGTGATTAATAAAACGAGTTAAAACATTCACACAGTTGCAGACAACTTTGTATCCGTGCTTGACACGTACAAATCTGGACTAATAAATGGCAATGTGTGTGTGTGTCAGTGTGTGTGTGGTGTGTGTGTGTGTGTGTGTGTGTGTGTGTGTGTGTGTGTGTGTGTGTGTGTGTGTGTGTGTGTGTCTCCTCCATACTCCAAAACCATAAAACCGAGCAGCCTGAAAATTTGCATGCATACTAAGAAAACTGGACTAATAAATGGCAATGTGTATATGTGTGTGTGTGTCAATGTGTGTGTGTGTGTGTGTGTGTGTGTCAATGTGTGTGTGTGTGTGTGTGTGTGTGTGGTTGTGTGTGTGTCTCCTCCATTACTCCAAAACCATAAAACCTAGCAGCCTGAAAATTTGGGCATTAAATACTAAGAAAATTCCAAGGAAGTGCAAGAGTCCAAATTGGGTGTTTAGGTTAATTAAAACATCTCTTTTTAAGATAATTAACGGCCTTATTTAATTATAATATCCTTCATCAGGTGATCCTCGGCCACCTCACTGTCTGGGGTCTAAAGGCGTTTCCTGGGTAACCTCGCTGGGGTCTGAAGCCGCCATGTTTTTTGGCCTGCTCATCCTTACCTTGACTTGGAACATGCCGCAACTTGGAACAGGCTGTTCATCATCGCTACGAATCGCTGGGTACATTGCAATGCTTATAAACGCCCGGAGCTGATGTCAGCGTTCGTTGTTTTATTTCATTTCCGCACATGTGATCGCCACGAGTATCTCTTAAATTAAGAAGAATTACAAAATTGAAGCTCCAGAATCGAACTTGCAAGCAGTTCCGACTCCTTGAAAAGTATTCATTTGTCCAATTTGGATATATGTGACATTTCGGACGTCTCCGGGAGGTATATGTTTAATATGATGGTTTGGTGATTGCCAATTGCGTGCCAATGGAGCCGTTTCTTATTGACCGTTTCGTTGGAGTGCTTGCTTCAATGTTTAAGCCACTTGGCGAGCGCTCTCCAAGCTGCTTGTTGTTCGTTTCGGGAAAAAGTACACGTGCTTTCAATCTTGCATTGATTAGACGTACGTTACCGCCTTTGTTGGGTCCCGCGGTGCCATGCCGTGGGTACTTCTGGAGGTGTGTCATTCACTGAAAATGTGCAATTTTATTTTTACAGGACAGCACTTTGTTTAACGCTTTTGTGTTTTCTTTTACACACGGCCTTTCACTAAGGCACTCCTTTTCACCCACGCACACCATATTACTCACACACACCATTTACTTCACACACGCGGTTCCTTTCACACAACGCCTTTCACCCACGCTATGCGCGCTTTTCAGCACACATTTTGCCACACTCGTGAACACACCACCGGGACATTCACAATGGGGATTTGTGCCACTATAAGGGGTCCCAGGGTCTTCACACCCCCCAAGCTCCGTGTGCACCCGTCCATAGCACTCGCCCCTCTACCTCGCAAGCTCGACCGGACCCACCTGGTCAAGATCCGCTTCAAGGGGGAATATTCCCTCCCCTCGTTCCTGAAGGAGGCTATCCGGCTGCTTGCACCGGGTCACGACACATTCCCGAGCTCCCCCTCATCGTCCTCCACTACCTCCATGTGTGTGTGTGCTCGTTTTCACCCCATTTTTATTGTGTGGTCTCTCCTCTACTTTTTCTACCCTCCGCGTCTCTGTTATTTCTTTTACTTCTTTATTATCTCCCTCGTCTCTACGTGTCTCGTACACGTCTCCGTCACCCCATTTAATTTTTCCCTCTCTGTTACCGTCACTTTCTCTGTCACCTGCACGAGTCTCGCCCAACGCGTGTCCCGAATTATTTCGTCCTCCCCGCTTCCATCGCGGGCCGGACAGCCGTTGCACTCCTCCCAGCTCGTTTGCTCCAGCGCGTGGCACCGCCATTATGCCCGCCTGCAGGCATCGCCCCACGCACTGCGTTTCACCCCGCAGTGTTCGCATATCGCTTCTGAATGCCTGCATGTTTGCATCCATTTTGTTCTTCATTTCGTCCATTTTGCCGTTCATGTTCTCCACAAATAGTTTCATAATCTCCATTACTTGCTGCCTGTCATCCACCCTGGCCACCCCACTGGCTACATTTAGTGGTGTGGTCGTAATAATAAAAAACCAGATGGATGGCATAGCCACTTTTCCAACCCTGGGGTAAGGATGTCTTCCTCACGGGTGTTTTCCACAGATTCCTTTACCATTGTCTCTACACTAAGACTACAATTAGTAGTGGGGTTATAATAACAAGAACCGTGCCGGGCCATGGATTCTACATTAATACACATTTCTAAACCACCCTGCACCCGTTCGCCTTGATATGCATCTTGCTTATCGGAATAAATGTAAAAGCTCGTATTTTGGGGGAACGGAGGGTTGCTTCGCACACCCCTGATCCGATTCCCGTTAATTTGGTTTGGAGGGGAATGAATCTGTTTCCCACTCCTTGACAACAGTGTTACGAATCTACCGCCCGCCCAGTGTGCGAACAGCCGCTTTCGCCGATGGCGGCCGTCTCGCCCACCGGACGGACAATTCAGTCGCGACTTTCCGGAACAACGCCGAAAACCAGTCACGGGTGTGCTCCAAGCGCACACCACGGCCTAGTCAACACTCTACCTGCGCGCGACAGGGTCAATCACCGAATTATCGATATACCTAAGTATTCGCGCGGGCAGACTACCGAGAGACCGTACCTCAACGAAGGCCTGCTTGGACACGAACCGCTTAAGTGGTTCGTTCCGTTCTGGGATAACCGAGCGGTGTATTATCGCCAGGCCTCGTTGGACCCAATTTTTTTATCGGCTATTAAAAAGCCCGCTATTATTCCGAGAGCAATACGGCGGTTCAATAGGGAAAGAGGACACGACGAACGGGTTAACATTCAAACAAGGACATTTATTATAAAAACGACACATATACAATCAAGCATGCAGGTATGGAATCAAAACACCAACATGCACGTATGCAGAAAAGCAATGGAATTGGCGGAAGGGACAAGACACGAACAAGGCAAAGCACTACAACCGTCTATTATTATTATTCACAAGCACTTACACAGTTCTACTGTGCGGGACATGGCGCCACAACATTCACACAAATAAAAGCAAGGAAAAGACCCCCTCAAAGACAAGGGGTCAGACTGGGCCCGTAGGCCTTTATTACGTGGAGCTTGGTGGACCGAAGGAGTTCCACGAGACCGTTGCCGGTTACTCCACCCTCGTGGTGCCTCGATGGGCGACCCGCGACGCTCCTTCCCCACGGCAGCTAGCGTAACCGCGGTTGAGCCCAGGCCTTGCCAAGCGGCCGGGTGAGTCGGGCCTCAGCCGGCGACGCGTTGAGAGGAACGAACCGGTTTTGATGCTCTTTCAAAGTTGATGCTCTTTGTGAGAACCGTCCGTTCCTCAGCGATGCTCGGACTGTCCCGAAGCCCGATCACCTCAGACCGTTTGGCGCTAGCTGGCGAGCTCTCTCGCTCTCCCCACACGAACGCGCAGGTCTGCGCGGCACAGCAGGCTCAGCCACGCTCTCCGTCTTGCGTGTCCTCCGCTCCTGGATTCGCCCCCGCCTGGGTTCTCCCGACTCCAGACTTCAGCGACTGACTCCACCGACCGCCTCCAGACTGCGAACTGGCCTCCGCTCGCCCTTATATCGGGTCCGTGAGGCGAGATCTGACCTCCGCTCTTCGACCTTCGACCCCCACAGGCCCCACCCCTTTTTCTCCTGTGATCCGAATTCCGAGTCGAAGCTTCCACAGAGCGGACATGGGTGAAATCACCAGACTTGCTCGGTGAGCGAACCCCCGCGTGTGCCTGCAGCGATGCTGTTGCTGGGAACTCGCCATGGCTGGCGCAAAGATGGCGGCATTTGCGGAGATGAAGGTGAGGTGATGTTATTCGGGTGGGGGAGATGCGGTTTAGGAGATGGTGGGGAGATGTCATTGTATGAAGGCGTGTGGAGAGGTGGTTGGTGGGTGGCGTGGAGAAGGTGGTTGGCGTTGTGGCGTGGTGGAGAAGGTGGTTGGTGGGTGGATGGTGGAGAAGTGGTTGGTGGGTGGCATGGTGGAGAAGTGGTTGGTGGTGGCGTGGTGGAGAAGGTGGTTGGTGGCTGGTGTTGTGGTTGGTCCAAAATAACGATAGTAAAGAAAAACGGCTAACTCAAAGATCACAGCCCGGGTGACACGAATAATTCCCATTAAACAACGGTGGGGAAATCTAACTGAACACGGACTTATCGCATAACTGAACTAAGGACCTATATGGTGTTCTGCGAATTTCCACAGCCGTAACAATATATATATATATATATGTATATGTATGTGTATATATATATATATGTCTATATGTGTATGTATGTGTATATATATATATTATAATATATATATATATATATATATATATATATATATACACAAGCCTGGTGTTGGCGTAGTGGTTAGGGTAGCGGCTTGGGATCCAAAAGGTCCTGAGTTCAAGCCCCGTTGGCCACTTGAATTAATACACACCAGGAGGTTGACTCAGCCTGTCATCCCCGAGGTCAGTGAAGTGAGTACCAGTGTACTGGGCCGGTGTATGCCCTGGTTAGAATAGGTGTACAGATCCACTGTCGTAAGAGGCGACCAGGGTTGCGTCAGGAAGGGCATCCGGCGTAAAACCTGTGCCAAATCGTTATGATCCGCATAACAAATCTGCTCAACCATCAGGATTAGCTCAAATGGAGAAATGGTACACACGCACACGCACACACACACACTGAAGTTCACGGATTCCCAATGTGGTAAGCATACTCTTGTCAATTTTTCATTGATAAAAATGACGACTCTCAGGTGTTGTGGTAAAAACAAAAAAACAAAAACCAATACCAATGATGATTACTTTAGCATTGCGGAAGATTTGCCTTGAGTGATTTGGATTTGGATTTGGAGGAAGATTGTGTCTGCCTGTTT
>CM068952.1:60683015-60701651 GCA_035128595.1 Eptatretus atami
TGTTCAGGGAGCTGAGGCGTAAAACTGTATGTGCGCTGGTGGTGGACAAGGAGGCCTATGTGCGAGGAATCTGTGAGGGGGTAGAGCATCACCTGTGGTCAGGATTCTATCCTGCTTAAGGGGAATTCGCGCATTGCATTCATCCAAGCCCATCCACATCGTGTACTGCAGTGAGAGCAGAGGGTGGTAGCTCTTGACAGAGGAGTCGAAGTGAAGGCGCGGGCTCGGTTATTTGAGCGGTTTGTATCAGCTATCCACCAGCTGTCGAGTGGACGTCAGGGGTGTTACAATCCCTGTTCTGACCTCCAATCAACTGTGGTCCACCTTCCTTGTGGAATCCGAGGCTGCGGTGAACCGGTTGAAATGGGGTAAAGCTCCAGGATCTTGTGGATCCATGCTGAACTTCTCAAGGCTGGTGGAAATAGCTGCATGTGTCGTTGCATGCAGTTCTGTGCTCTGCTTGAACACAGGCACATCCCAACTGACTGGAAGAGGGGCCTTGTTGTCCTCTCTGAAAGGAAGGGTGATCGCAAGACTGCATACAATCCGAGGGTGAGCTGCTCTCAGTGCCGGGCAAGGTCTTTGCTCGATAATTCTTGATAGTGGTGCTCACCATACTGCTTGAGCACCAGCGTCCAGAGCAGTCAGGCTTTACACCAAAGAGGTCAACGATTGACCATATCCTTGCTCTTCGGTCCTCACCGAACGCAGACGAGAGTTTCGACGGGCCTGCTCGCACTATGTTATCTCTGTAAAGCGTTCGATTCGGTGAATCATGGGATGCCCTCTGGAGGATTCTTGCAGGCCTTGCATTTTTCAAATCGGATGGGCTGATAAATAGGCTGTCATGTGGGGTGAGGGGGCTGATTTAAAATTGCTGTTCAAATCTTGTGATTAGTTTTTGTTAAATTGTTTTTAACATGTGGTCCAAATTGACCAATGTCCGTACAAACTGAACTGCCAAAGAATCTGAATAAATGGAGGCTATCCTAATGTAATTTGAAATGTACTTAAATGGCCTTCTGGGCAAACACAAGTTCTCGAAGAAAAAGAACTTTTGCGCTCAAGACAGTATCTTTCCCACAACTTTTCATTAAAAAGTTATTAGAACTAAGTTTCTTTGTTGTTGTGGATTATTACCTGTAATGACAAATGTTCTGAAAATTTGCATGAATGATGTGCGGTAATAACATTAAATGTTCCATTGAAACTGGGACCATTCAAGTATTACGTACACAAGTCCAACCATTTCCCCTCTTGGGACTAAGCCCAGTGTGTTCAACATATACATGGGATAAATCTGACTTTTCACTGCATTACCTTGTCATGTAGGTTGTACTTTGAATGGTCCACACTAGATCCACCAAGTAACATAAGTAATAATGTCAAAAGATTTATTCTCGGTAACAAATTTAAAACTTTATTCGCTGCAAAGCTAAAGACCAAAAAAAAATCTGAACAGTCCGGGCATTTAATGAGTTTATTGATGCATTTCTGTCCTCAACAAAACTAATTTATTGCAATATCTCTCTCTCCAGTCGCAATAACATAACAGATACATGTGTTCATACATCTGCCAAATACTAATTACTTTTAGTTTAGTATTGATGTAAATCTTCAGGAGAAACCCCAAAAGTCACTATCATAGATCATCAGATAATTGTGATAGAGATTCATCCCCTGAGCTACTGAAGATAGTCCAACACAACAGTATCTCATCCTATTGGAGATGCTTCAAACCCTGTTCATATGTCGTTTCGGCGTCCAAAGGGAACCAATGGTGTTGAACAAAGGTGTTTTTTGTCTTGCCATACAGGTAATCTAGGTTTGTTTTTTTTCTTCTTTTTTTAAAAAAAAAGAAACTTTTTTTCACAGCTGGGCCGATAAAAAGACCCTGAAAATCGCCAACCGGTCATCACGAGGGCGAGGCGATCGGCCCGTCAAAATGCAAGCCTGTTTTGTCTTCGTGGGGTGCCACCAAAACTGATCGATCTGATGTCTGAACTCTACTCTGGTGCTGTGAAATGTGGTGGTACTATCTCTGACTTATTTCCAGTTGTTACTGGAGTTCGTCAGGGGTGTGTTCTGGCCCCACACTTTTCAGCAATCAGCAATAAGTATAATAGGACTGGATTAAAAGAGAAAAAGGAGAGGGAAAAAAATAAGGGGACCCGATGTCACAAGGAGAATAGGAAGCTAGTCCATGGCAGATGGTTACTCGTTGAATGTCAAGATCTCTGACCTTGATTTCGCAGTGATGATCTTTGCGGAGACTTTAGATATCCTTTTGGGGGCCCTCGAGGTGCTGAATGAGGAGTCGGAAACGCTGGGATTACGGGTTTCCTGGGTCAAAACTCAGGTCCAGGCTTTCAATGACATTTTGGATGCCGCTGTCCTGTCTGTGCCTGTTTGTGGTGAGGTTGTTGAGGTCGTGGAGAGATTCACTTACCTTGGCAGTGATATTCATGTCTCTGCCGGCTGTGAGTCAGAGGTCAATCGACGTCTGGGTCGGGCTTGGGGAGTCATGGGTTCACTGGATAATGGGGTGTGGCGCTGCCGGTACCTGTGTGGGAGGACGAAAGTCCCAGTCTTCAGGTCCTTGGTGCTTCCAGTCTTGCTCTATGGATGTGAGACTTGGACTCTGACCAAGGATCTGAGACGGAGACTTAATTCCTTTGGTACCAGGTCTCTTCGGAGAATCCTTGGCTATCGCTGGTCGGCCTTTGTGTCCAACAAGCGGTTGCTGAGAGAGACTCAAATGAGATTTGTTACCTGCATAGTCCGTGAGCGTCAGCTGCGCCGTATGGACATGTGGCTCATTTTCCTGACGCCGATCCTGCTCACCAGATTCTCTCAGCGAGGGAGTCTCGTGAGTGGAGGAGGCCAATGGGCCGACCACGTGCCTCGTGGTTGCAGCAGGTTGATCGGCATCTCAAGGAGATGGGGATGGGCCAGGCATCTGCCTGGGGGATGGCCAGACGGAGGCCCCTGGAGTACCTGCGGAAAGTGGACGCAGCGACGCGCTGCTCTGGCGCATGCTCCCATACCTGACCTTCACCAAATATTCATGATATTCAATATATTATCATGATATTCATGACATGCATGATATTCAAAAAGTTTGGGATGAGTTCTGACAAAACTAGGTAGATTAGTTGGGGAGGTGACAAGAACAAGCCAATTCGATTTTGATTCACATCTGGATTCAGATTCGGCCCATCAGTGGGATACAAAACGTAAACCGTTCAGCCTGGCTGAGGAATGTACTCCACTGAGTGCCGTTCATGTCCATTCTGTGTTCTAGCTCTTCCAAGAACCTCAACACTGAATACAAAAATAAACAGTACTGCCCACCATCATCTCATACACAATCTTTATCTCTTCGACTCTTGCTGACACCTTCACATTCCTAACCACTCAACTACTCATCTGATATGTGGCATGCATCTTTGTCTGTCCGTTCCTCTGATGCTCTGTCTGTGAACAAAATGCCCAGTCATTTAACTTCTCCATGGGTGTGTCTATATTATATAATTATCTATAATCGATGTGAATGTGTCTGTGTGGAGTTATGGAGGGGATACAAAAACAAAGCCATGAAACCTAGCAGCCTGAAACTTTGCATGCATACTAATGGGACTTCAAGGAAATGCATGAGTGAAAATTGGGTGTTTGGGTTAATACACACACCCATTTTGAAGATAATTAACGGCCATATTTAATTATATCCTTTTATCAGGCGCATTCTCGGACACCTCCATGCTTCCTCAGTCACCTCGCTCTCCCTCACTGGGGTCTTAATTCGCTCTGCTCAACAATGCCTTGACTTGGAACAGGCCGCAATGGTTTCCTTAACAAAACGCTCATGAATATTTTTTCACTTTCCACACTCATATCATCGAATTCCTCATCTTCATGCCGACAAATCACTGCAGACATCGCAATGCTTTTAAACACTCGGCGACGCCAGTGTTCATGGCTTTATTTCCGTTCCGCATATGTGATAACCTCGAAAATCTCTTAACCTGAACCAAATTTCCAAATTTAAACCATAGAATTGACCTTAGTAGCAGTACCGACTGTTAAAAAAGTGTTAATTTGCCCTGCTAAAAAAAAAAAGATAAAAGTGTTCATCTGAGTGAACTGCCTGACTCGCCTGCAGTTTTCAGAATAGAATAATCATAGATGTTGATTTTCACAAGCACATGATCAGATGAACCAATTGGAGCAGAGAAAGGGCAGGAGACATTCACAAGCAACATTTGAGGAAAAGTTAGTCATCACCAAGTCCAGAAGGGAGGATTTGCCATTGGGAGAAATCTGGGTTGGAAATTTTTCAGATCGAGTCAGTCCCATGGAGTCACAGAAGTCCTTTGCTGAAGTGCCATGGTTGATGAGAGAGGTACCAACAGCCAGGCAAGTTGCATGGTGACAATTGAAATTGCCACATATAAGGAAGAGAGAGAGAGTTTGTGTAAGTGGTTAAGAACTTTGTCCATGTTGTCCAAGAGAGATGGTGATGGAGTCGTGTGATAGGACGACAGTACAACAAACAGATGAACAAGAGGTGGGAGCAGAGGGGAAGTCGCAGCCAGAGCTACTCCTGGGGAATGGGAGGTGTAAGATCAGTGAGAAATTGAGTTATTGATGTAAAGTGCAAGTCCGCCGCTGGGGCGTGGTTCAGGTCTATTAAATCTGAGACAACTGGAAGAGATAAGGAGTCAGGGATGTTCTGTGGGAAGAAGGATTCTTCCGTCAGAGATTAGACAAACGTGAGTGCAGTTAAACTACAAGTCAATTAGCAGTTTGCATTTGGTCGAAATCATCAACAGGTCACATGGTTTAAGAAAAATATGCCACTTCAGAGTTAAAAATGATTGTTTGGAATTTTTAATTTGAGACAAAGGTTGACAATTAATAAGTGAGCCAAAAAGCTGTGAGGCATATTTGTTGATTGACAATGCAGAAATCAACACATTTTTGATCTACATCTTGGCCTGATTGAGTCATGTCCATAAAATCAAGGCTTTGTCGCAATTAATTTATATCTAGCTGGAAGGGTTGAATTTTATCTCAAAGACCAAAAGACTTTAAAAAAGAAATTCTCACTTTCAGTAATGGCAACCTATTCTTCAATGCCCTAATTTTAAAACTTTTTGCTCACTTACCCTCCTCACTTTTGTCTGTGGAATCATTGCACTGATTTTAAACAAATTGTGTGCTTTATTTCAATCCTTCTTGATGGCTGGGCCTTCACTTCACGGTCTCCCATAGCTATCCTTAGGCTTTTATATTTTTGCTAACCCTCCCACTGCACCCTATCCACCTTGTAGCCTTATCGTCTCTATGTCATTTGTACAACCCCAATCTTGTTTGCCTTTCATCTTTTGCTGCATCACTCTTCGATGATCCTCAAACCTCCTAAAGAAAGCAAACAATAACAATTTGGTCAAAGTGCTTTACCATGTCTTTTCCAAACCCCAATACACAGTTTGAAGAGAACTGCAGAATCTGGAGATATCTGACAATATAACCAACCAAAACGGTAAAAGACTTGCTCAAATATGCTGGGCTCATATGTTTCTATCTTTTAAATCAATATGTATAATACGAGTTTCATGTGAGTTTCATTCAAGTCACTCTTCCATTTTTTAAAAATTTTGTGAAACATCTCTTGCGTCACGTGTTGGCTCATGGTCACCCCAATGGTACCATCTTACAAATACTTTGTCATGGATGGTTGGAGACTTCGCAGATAATCGTTTGTTCTGTATGAAGTTACTGTTGACTTTTCCAGGATGCTTCGGTGCAGTAATAGCATTTGGGTCAAGTGATGGTACTCACATACACATTTAGCAACTCTTTCATGCAACCATCAATCTCACACCTTGAACATCTCGTTATGGGACTTCGCTACAAAAAGTGAAACAGCAAAGAAACCACGTTCTCAGCTTACTACCATCCATCCATTGGGACCCTACTCTGTGCAGTGTTGGTGTTGCCTAAGCAGTCTCCTGGGCTATTTGGCACAATCCTGGACGGGTCACTACTCCGACACAGGATACCAGCATGCTGGCACTCATTTTGCCAACCCTGGAAGGATGACTGGCAGAGTCAACCCTACCTGGTATTAATTCAACAGCTGAGCAGGATTTGAACTCAAGATCCTAGGATCACAAACCCACCACCCAAACCATCAAGCCAAGACCAGGCAAACTACCAACCCATCCTTCTCCTTCCCCCCCAAAAAAGAGAAACAAGTTAAGAATTGCTAAACTCACATACCATAACTGGAATGATATATCTATCTATCTCTCTCTCTCTCTCTCTCTCTCTCTCTCCCCCCCTGGTTGCATCATTGGTTGGGACGCGGTATGCCGCTGATGCAGTGTCCTCCTTTCCAATAAACTGGTACTCATTTTGCCGACCTCGAAGGATGACAGGCTGAGTCAACCTCCTGGTGTATATTAATTCAGGGCAACGGGGGTTGAACTCAGGACCCTAGGATCCCAAGCCGCGCCTAACCACTAAGCCAACACCAGGCTTACTGGAATGGATTATGGGTGAAGATAAAATGGGCATTACTACTATTTCAGGGTGGTGGTTGGGGAGGGAGGAGTGTTCATGTCATTTTGGTGTGGCATTGAGAGATTAATACATCCTGTATTTGTTGTGTTGCTTATCTTTCAAAAGAAACCCAAATCAATGCTCAGTCAAGATCGTCTTTTCCAAAACATCTGGGCAGTATTCAGAGTGGAATTGAAATATTTTTTTTTCTTACAAATTACTTCTCGGATATACAACAGTGATTACAGTATTAACCCACAAATGTATATTTTGTAAAGCTAAAGCTCGTACATAAAGATTATTAAAGCTTTCTGTTATGGTTATCATTTCAAAATTTCATGTAGTGACGATCACAAAATGTTCAAAGCAGTTTACAGGTCTCAATACATCAAATTATTTAATTCACTGGCGTTGTCACTTCCGATTCTTCACTGTTTTTCCCCTCAGATGGGTTCTTTCGAGAACAAACCATCCATGGAGTTACCTGACAGTGCCAAAGGCATTACCGGCCATTTCCTTGGTCCTCATGGGGTATCATTGGAAGCTGCCGACCAAGATCTGCAGCAGGCTTGGGTCTATTAGTATAACATGGCAGATGTGTGTCGAATGGCACAAATGATTAAAGGCACAGATCTCAAAAAGAAGCAAAACTACACAAATGCTTTTATCAGCTTTTAGATCGAGGTTTAAACACATTAAATGAAAAGGAACCCTCAGCGTATTTACTAACCGAGGGGGTAAAGTTACACAAATCGCCATCATTCACACAAACAAATTTTGGTTTGACGATGACAAGTTTGTGTTGGGAAGAATAAGATGATGAAGAAGCGTTTTCTTGCAGGAAATTGCTGTGAATATTGGCTGTCAATTCGATTAATTAAGAAGTAAAAGTGTGCTGTCGTGCTGGCATAATACAGTGATCTTTATCACAAGGTACAAAAGGAGGACATTCAAAATACTTATGAAGAGACAATGGTTCTCTTTCACTGAATCTTTATATTATTCGATAAACAAAAAGCCTTTGATGTGTGTGTATATATATCAATTGAAAAGGCACAAGTTTGTTTTCATCTGATGCTTTTTCTTTTCTATTTTTTTTTTTAACGTTTGAAGAAATAGCAGATGTTCCAAGAAGAAATATTTGACCATCTACAATTTACTTAAACAGCCTTGGAGTGCATTTTGAGTACATGGCACACACATCTGAACCTGAGAAAAGTTCTTTCTCCTTGGACTGATAAAATAAAAATCGGTTTTCAAATCCTCAGAGACATTTCCTCACACCAAAGATTACTCAAGGAAACAGCTTTAACTCAAACCACATTCCCATTCTTAAAAAAATATTTTGGTGGTCAACTGTTCAGTGAACATTTTGGCAAGGTTGGATTTTAAAGCTTGCAACCCTCAGGTTGCAACTAAGTGTTACTTCCTCAAAACTAGACCATCTTGGCTAGAAAAGGTAAGCAGCACAACCTTAACCACCGTCAGTGCACATCCACTACAGCATTTTTTAATCCAACACAGTCTCTTAAGTGGCTTGGAAAAGCTTCTGGAATGATTATTTATACATTTTAACTGAAACACCCCCCCCCAAATCCCCAGCTCAAAACCTTATCATGTATTGCTCTTTCCAACCCAAAGAACTAACTTCTGCTCAATCAATGTGTATGTTTAAACCACAAATTCTTCATTACCAAACAAATAACTGCAAAGAACTACAGAACGAGTGGGATTTAAAAGTTTGTAAGCATTTTGCATTTCCTCCAATTCGGGTCTCATTCCACCTGTTGCTTCAACTCCATTTCCCTGCCCTCAATCCCCAATACGCCCCACGACTCTCTCCCTCTCCCTCTCCCCTCCCCCCCACCCCCCACCGGTTTTGATCACAAGGCCTCAGTGCCATTTGTCCTTATGTAGAGCACCGTTGGCCAGCCTGTTAGGCTGGATGTCTCCATTGGATGACATCGAACAGGTCGGTCGGGGGCCCTTTGTGTATGTTTGGTACCAGAAGTTGAGGAAGAGCACCAAGAAGATGAAGCCAGAAAAAAAGATAATGTAGAGGAAGATTGGGAAGGAGTAGGCACAATCTTTCATGAAGAAGTATTGCAGGATATGCAATTCCACCACCACAAACTGCACCTGCAGGGAGATTTGTTTTGTCATTATTTTTTTACAACTTTCAAAAGCAATCAAAATGTTATATAAACCAGCAAAATAACTAGTCACAAGCTCTACACCAAGTTTGACTGTCCTGGTTTTGTTTTCTTGGAGAATAACACACAAAAATCACTCTCCAACCCATACTCTAATCTTGGGATATAGGCATTACGTATGTAGACATTAAGCAAAGTGTCCCAACTACGTGCACTCCTTAAAAGATGTTGAATATCCAATTGAATGCATCCAAGGCCCTGGAAAAAAATATCATTTTTCACAAGTCTCCATTTTTAACCACATGAACAATTAACTGAATGGCATGTCTGACACATTCAAAGTGAGTCTAATTGCATAAACAAATGAGCAAACAAACTAAAACTAGGACCGCATCTTGAAGCTCCCCTGGATCAGGAGCATCAGACACTCAAACCCTCCCGCAGATCCCTTTAGACCCTGATTTTTTTTTTAATGGCATGAACAAACTTTAGTACATCATGGGTGATGAAGGTTGTGGTTAAGTTTCATTGAAATCGTATGTGTAGTTTCGAAGAAGAGAGCAAATACCTATTTTTGGGGATCAAGCCCCCCCCCCCCCCAAATACCTAGATCCCAATAATGAGCGCAGATTTTGATGCAGTCGATGCACCTTCGTTAAGCATCAGATATGAAGCTTGTGGCCAAGTTTCATCAAAATTGTGTGTTTGGTTCAAGCAATGACTGAAGTGTTTACTGACTGTGACTGACTGACTCAATCACTCACCTGTGGACACTGCTCGATCATATAAGCTCACCGGACTAAAGTCCAGGTGAACTTAAAGTTCAGCCCCATGAATCCTTACTATAATTCATGGACCAGTGTTTGTGTGTTTGTCGCACTGCTCCTCCTAAAGTTCTGGGCTGATTACATCCAGACTTGATACATAGGATCAGCATGACCCCAATTAATGTAGAGAGGTGTTTTTATCTTTGCCGACGGTCTTGGGGGAGGGGAGGGAGTGAGGACGCAAGTTCTCCATGTAAATATGTATCGTGTGGCAATGCCTCCAGGTGGGGGAGGGTATTACAAGTCTCCACCATTTACAGTCCTGTATTCCTGCCCCCATGTTTTCCAGTGCAGTGAGGTGTTTTGAATTATAAACAGTCTGTATTTGTTTCATGCACGTAACCCAGGCTTTTTTTTGCCGATAGAGTTGTCAGTTGCCTATACACCGCCAAAATAAAGGTGTGTGTCAGAAGAACGTGTTGCATGCTTGGAAGATCACCCGTAGGGTGGGTACTCTGCTACTATGAAACAAATGTATGACAAAACAAAAGGAAAACCTACAAACAGAAACCATTACTGCAAAGGCAAGCGAATCCAAACTGCCACAGATGCCGTTTTCTTACCAGCTGCATCATGGTCATATACTTTTTCCACCACAAGTACTTTCGATAGGCCGGACCCGCGGCTGCCAATCCATAGTAAGTGTACATGATTATGTGCACAAGTGAGTTCACCCATCCATGGAAAGAACCAAGACCCCCTGTGGACAAAGTGCACACAAGGTTATAACAATCACCAACAGTCAGTGGCCAAGTGTGAGGCGGTGAACCCATATTGAGAGTGATACAAACAATTCACACAGATTGAGAGAAACAAATATCTAACTAAAATAAGACAATTCTCTGAAGGTACATCTCATGATCATGGAATTGAAAATGGCTGGGCTGATCAACAAACAAATTTTACATGCATGGTGGGGGTACCCAGTGTCAGATCATGGGCACAAAATACCCCCCCCCCTCCACCACAATTTAGAATGGGGAGACGACTTGTGACTTTTGCTTATTCAGAGAATAATGCAAGTGGTTTAACCACTGACCCCCTGCCAAACAAATATTTTGAGGAAGTAAAATAACTGTCATGTATTGCTCTTTTCAACCTGACCCTGGGTATCCCCAGCTAAGGAAATCGATTACTAGCTTTCCAACCGTATAAATTTCTATATCTTTTCTAATAAATGTCAGTGTGTCAGTCCGTATCCTCAACTCCAAAACCATGAAACCAAGCAGCACCAAATTTTGCATGCATACCAAGGGCGAACTCAAAGAGAGTGCGTGAATGAAAACTGGGTGTTTAGGTTAATGTAAACACCCCTTTTGAATGTAGTTAACAGGATTAATTATTTATCCTTTGTTATGGTGTTATCCTTGTTCACCTCACTGTCCCTTGCTAGGGTCTTAATTCGCCATTTTTTTTTTTGGCCTGCTCAACGATGCCTCGACTTGGAACAGGCCACAATGGTTTCTTCATGATAAAGTTTTTTTTTTCCCCCTCCACTTTCCTCACTCATATTGAATGCCTGATCATCATCTATCTATAATTCCAGCAATGTGTGTCTGTGTGTGTGTGTGTGTGTGTGTGTGTGTGTGTGTGTGTGTGTGTCTGTGACCGCTGTTTCTCGACAACCATTGGTCCGATCTAATTGAAACTTGCCAGATATATTGCTGGGGACCTGAGGATGTGCCTTTTCAAGGTTTGATATTAATCGGACAAGTGCTTCCCAAGTTATGGCCATTTATTTACCAAACCAATGACAAGACACGTTGTTGCGGGGCGTGGCCGTGGGGGAAGGGAAGCTCAGCCGCGTTCCCCATTACAGGTTACAACGTACGGACTTCCGGAGAGTGATGACTTCGTGTATTCTAATAATTTCTCGATTTCTTATGCACATTTATAGATAAACACAATGCCCAAGTTTGATCATTTTCATATTAGACGGTGCATAAATTTCGGTAACATCAGAGTGCTGGTATGCTCCGAACCAGGAAGGAAATTTTTTTTCTCTCTTCTCTTTTTGTTTTTCCTTGCCACGACATTGCGAAAAGGTAAAATACTTGGCGCTAATTGAATAATTGGCCATTAAAACCTAAATTGCGAATAATCGTAACTGTGATATGCAAACTTCCGGGCCACGCACGTACGGGCACGCGAGAGCGAAGAAACGGCCTGTGTGGTTGTTGTTTCTTGCTCGCGGTTGGAATATTTATTTTTTTATTATTATTATTTTTTTTTACGGGCACGTACTAGTCTATCTATAATTCCAGCAATCTCTATGTGTCTGTCTGTCTGTATGTGTGTTTGTCTGCGACCGCCGTTTTCCGACGACCACTGGTCCGATCTAATTGAAACTTGCCAGGAATATCGCTGGGGACCCGAGGATGTGCCTTTTCAAGGTTTGATATTAATCGGACGAGCGGTTCCCAAGTTATGGCCATTTATCTGTCAACCAATGACAGGACACGGTGCTATGACATCACGAATGACGTCACAATGCTTCCTTTTTTTTTTTTTTGATATGATGTCACAATTGATGCTGGACCTGAGTATTGCCTTTTCAAAGTTTGATATCGTTATTCTTCATCCGTTTCAGCTGCTTCCCAAGTGTTTCCCAAGTTATGGCCATTTATGATCGGTTGGTCCGATATAATGAAAACAATGCCCCAATCCAGTTTTTTTTTTTTTTTGCACGAACGGCCACACACGTACGGGCCCGCACGTACGGGCACGCACGTACTAGTACTTACAAATTGCTGCATACATTGCAATGCCTATAAACGCCTGAAGATGCCAGCGTTTGTGGCTTTACTTCATTTCCGCATGCACTTTAACATCTGGAATCCCTTCATCTTTGCCAAATTTCAAAATTTAAACTTTTTTTATCGACTTCAGTTAAATTTTTTATGATGCATACTACAGTTCCGATTGCTTTAAAAAAAAAAAAGGGTTCATTTGTCCAATTCGGACATTGCTTGACATTCCGAGTGTCTGGGTGCATGATGTTTATATGACCGATCAGCGATCGCCAATTGCTTGAGAAGCCTGCCTTTCCTTATTAACCATTTCTTTGGAGTGCTTCAACCACTTGGCGAGTGTTAAACAAGCTGCTTGGTTGTTAGTTCTCAAGCCATGGCCATACATGGCAAAAGTATTCGCACCATAACTGAATATATCGATCAAGTTGAACAAAGTTCAGGCCCTACTTGCCTGCATTGGGCCTTGTGTTGTCATGTGGTGCCTTGTTTCCTTACTTGATAAAAATGCGCAATTTTATTTGATGTTTTTCCTTTTTGTACAACCTTCTTTCATTATACGACCCATCACTTCGACATAGATAGATACATACAGATTAAAAAAACCGAAACTTTTTGTTTTTAAAAGTTTCTACAACTATTTCATTGGAGTGCTTGCTCAAGTGCTTAAGTCAGTTGGTGCCGACAAGCTACCATGGCAATACCACAACTCGGTTCACCATGAGGACATATCCAGAGTTGGGAAGGCAAAATACTGTTACACTTGTGGGGCAGATGGAAGAATTTAATAGGAAAGTTGGATAGAATGGAGTTGTTTGGTCCGTGGACGTGTAGGAGACATCTCGATGTAATTAAGTGGGGAAACTGTGAGCTTAAGTGTTACGTGTCACCACACGGGTGGGGGGGGGGAAGTGCTGTGTTAATTAGATAGAGATTAAGAACAAGTTCCCCCAGTATGTGATTGCCCCCCCCCCCCCTCCTGTAAACTATTCCTACATTTTTGCATTTGCAAGCGAGCCAAATGTGCGGAGCAGGCAGAAGCCCCGCCTCCAAGAGTGACGGCAGGCGAAATCACGCCCCCGAGGCTGATGATTGATGGGTGTGACGTCAGAAATTAGTCAAACGTGCTGAGCAGGCGGAGGCCCCGCCTTCCCGGGTTTCGTGCGAGCAAGCCACGCCCCGGAGGAGGAAACCAGGGTTCGGTGTGACATCAGTCAGAGGTGAGAGATCGGGAGAGTGCACGCATGAGGTCAGTGTGAAGAGGAATGGTTAAGTGCAGAGTGAGGGACGCACGCGATCAAGAGAATGTAGCTAGGAGATGGCCAATAAGAACAGGGCTTTACGGCTGGCTTTCCTTTGACGCATGAAGAAGATGGCACGATTCTTGTGTTCATGTTGAGGCGAGTTGGCTTGCGTGGTGAAGCAAGATGCTGGCCTTTGGCTCTTGGTTGGGTCATGAGGAACGGTCCCTGAGCCTCGTGTATGTCAAATAGTGGGTTGGTGAGGACGATCGACGCATGAAGCAGCTGCACGGGGTCTCTGAGCCTTGGTGTTCAATACCGCTCATGAATTGCCTGACGAATGTTCCTGCTGCACGTTCCCGCTGTGAGGGAGCAGCTTGGTGCCATTTTGCGTGCGTCTATACTTGCAAATAGAAGCGCCTCAATTCCAAGTTCTACAAAGACTATCTATGGGCTAAGCTAGGTATCAGAATAAAGGAAGGATTTTCTTTTATTTTGTCCCCCCTTGTCTGTATTTAAGTCTGTGTGTAGAGGCACCTCAATTTACACTTTCGGATTTATTTACTTCATGTATGATTATATTCTGATTCTTGTCCTTTGTAAATATGTCTATTTCCATTAAATGTGTTCATTTTAAGTAGCTGTATACGTGGATTTGTCAAGGGATTTAAGTATAAACCCCCTGTGCATCCATTTCTGTGCACCCGTCACACCGCCATTGTGCCTCACCCCTTGTGCTGTCCTGGTGCAGTGCTTAACTGTTTTCCCATGCGCGCATTCATCTCCGAGAGTCTCAGCTGGAGACCTCCAAGGGAGAAGCTCGGCCATCCAGTGCTGGCGTGTGTTAACCACCCGTCACCACAAATTTGGTCGGGGTGGATTAACCTTGGCCGCCAGCGCCGCAACAATACGTTAGATGATTACAATGAGTAAAAAATGTTTTCAGATGTTACAAAGCAATGAAATTGCCACATCACAGCAGGATAGCCGAGATATATGTATGCCTGCTCTAAGCTCTCGATAGCTGGGTGAAGATTCAAACCCAAGCTAAACTGTCATCCTGGTTTCACAGGCATGGTGATTCATCAATGTGTGAACTGTCTCTTGGATGTATCTCAAACTGGGTGTGACAACAACAAGAATTCACCCCCTCTCCTCTCCTCCTCTCTCTCTCAAACCTCCCCTCCTCCTCCTCTTTCTTCTTCTTCTTTCTCTCTCCCTCCCCTCCTCCCTCTCTCTCTCCCTCCCCTCCTCCCTCTCCCCCTTCTCTCTCCCCTCTCTTGCTCTCCTTCATCCCCCCTTAATATTCCCATCAATGAAGCAACAGATTGCATTCGCTAGTCAAAATAAAAAAATGTCAGATGAATGGTCTTCAAATAAAACAAGCAAACAACAAGGAAATGCACCGACTTGCATCAGAAGCGACTGACAATTAATTGCTCCACATTTGAGAACCAGAACACCACGTAGTATTGCATAGCATCCACCTGCAACAAACTTGACACCAAACCACCAGGTCAGTGGCATAATGGTATGGTGATAGACGTGCAGGAAGGAGATCTGCGAGTGTTTCTTGCGCAATACAAAAAACACCTGAACAACAACAAAGGAGACATCTGTAAGACTGCAATGCACATCTCATAAACAATGTCCTGTGTTACTCACTCAACCCTGAAATTAAATATATCCAAAGGTGTGTGTGTGTGTGTGTGTGTGTGTAAAATGGTGGAATTTTGGACTCACCCTTGTAACTCATTTGCCACATACATTCCCCTTTCTGACCCACAATTCCCATTCATCTTCAGCCTAATACTTATAAAATGATGTGTTGGGTTATAGAAATGAATCATTCAACTTTGCTTTGCTTTCTTGGTGCCTTTCAGGCTATCTGCTGTTAAATAATGTCAAGATTGCACTGTAAGCTCTGTATTGAAGCTGATTTAGTCTTGCTGATGGCTGAAGGCACAAATGCATGTGCAAGACAAATGATTTAAAATGCAAATATGGTTGGTGCCTTTTTCTAGAAATCACTCTCCTCTCCTCCATTCTCTAAATTTAATCTCCCACCCTTTATGTTTAGCTCAGATGGTGTGCAGTTTAGAACGCTACAATTGTTCCAAAGGGTTCCCATTGTGAGGACGATTTGTCACAAAGTACATTTACAATTACGAGCTGGCATGTGCCATTCCTTACCGTGTCCATGAGTTCGATTAACTTTGAAAAGTAAAACAACCAACATGTCCATGCCATCTACGGGATGTGCATGTGGGAAAGACATGGAGACAAGTTAAACTCGAAGTGGGAAGAAGAGCAAATTGTACACAAATGATGCAAAGTAATAAGGAAAGAAGTAGCTTGGAAAGGTTACTTATTGTTTTCAAAGTTGAGGCTTGTGGAAGATCAAGAACAGAATGGACCAGGATATTAAACTAAACACCAATTACTGCACCATAGTCCCAAGAAAAAAGCCAGACATAATAAATCTCTATATCTATCTCTAATCTCTATCTCTATTCTCTATCTCTATCTCTATCTCTATCTCTATATCTATCTCTATCTCTATCTCTATCTCTCTCTCTCTCTCTCTCTCTCTTCTCTCCTCTCTCGTACTTATTACAAAAGCTATTTTATTTGAAGTATATAACCTCAACTTATAAGCAATTTACTGATTTCCCCAAAGCTGGCACCGTTTTTCATCGAGGTTTCAATCCTTTCAACCCAGAACCTCTCCAAACGGCAGATCCACAACCCCGGTCGTAGGTCCACATCAGTAGATTACTCAACATCAATGGACCTGCAACCTCAAAGTTGTGTCCAGACAGTCAGACAACACAGCAATGCAATATCCTCATTCAAACTTATTCAATTATTACCTTTATTTAAAGTATTACGACATATGACTAACTTTAATCATGCATCACTTTATATGATAATAAATTATGCGATAAACATTACCTTGCAGACATGTTCGTTACACAGCACACACAGCACCTCCATCTAACCATAGACTCAAACTGTCATTGTCATTAACAACCAATTATAACATGTTGCACTGTAGTAGAGGATAAATGGGGCTTCTGAGGCATCCATGCAAATGAATGGGGAAAAGGAGGATAACTCTCCGAATTAACCCCGGAAAAACCCAAAACAGGAGACTGATTTCTCCCCCTCCCATACAAATGAATAGGGGAAACTCTCTGACAACCCCTAAAAAAAAACTCTAAACAGGAGAATGATTTTCTCCCTCTCCCATATAAGCTCATGTTAAATTGAGACTGTCTCAAGACCCCAAAAACCCAAAATAGGAGAATGATTTTCTCCCCACCCACCCTCTGACTCTCAGCCTATCAGGTCAAAAGAGGAGGCTGATCTCAGCCCCATTGAGCACATGTTAAATTGAGACTTACTGATTCCTTTTATATTTTCATTCCACTCAGAGTGTTCAATGAATATTTGTTCATGTTTCCATTCGAAAGTAATAATTAATTTCGATTACATTCATCACCATCGAGTATATTCACAATATTATTTTAGAACTTAGTTCTTGGTTTATGTGTCTTTGTTTGGGCAGAAATAAAATGAATAAACTTCTTCAATGCTCTTGTTTGACACTCCTGATCCACATATCATTTTGAGATTTGTAGTAATTGTTTTTCCATTGTTCAATTGATAACCATCAAAGTTTTCAGTCGATTCAAGGATTTAATTTTTTCTTGACATCCTCCAACTTATTTGTAATTATTTATCCGCTTATTTGTTTTATATTACTTTTACCCCGGTATTTCTTCAATAAGTTTGATATTTCTCATTCGTTATGTTCCCATTTACCAAGGCTGATTACATCTCCACTCTTGGTTTGGTATTTGCTTGGTTCTATCATTTTAAATCAGTAAAAGACGCCCCTTAACACTTGTGCTTACCATAAGGGATACTCTTGATTCCATTCTCTAAAATATATCTTTTTCATCAAAAGCTCCTAATGCTTTCTTATTTACCTCTTCTGTATATAATTGATGTTATAACTTCTTATTGTATTCATTTTTTCTGTACTCTTCCTTCTTTAAGGTTAAAACGTTGTAATAATGTTTAAAGTTTATTGTTTCCTTGATTATATTTTCTTTATCCCTTTAGCTTCTTATCACACCTTTCAATTGTATTATTATCAATATACATAAAAGCATAGACTTTGATCTCAACCCACAAATTCACTCATGACTTTTACATCCAACTCATAGTACAGTAGATTAAAGAAAAATCGTTCAGATTGTGAAAAAAGTGTGAAAATTGGCATACATGTCCATTTTATATGTTCTTTCATATAAGAGCAGGCACACCTGATCAGAATACATTTACGGCCGCCATCTTGAATTTCAAAATGGCCACCACAAAAATATATTTACGATATCTCGGTCACCAAGGACCTAGCAAAAGAAAGAGTCTAATCCAATGTTACACCAAGGAATCCAATAAACACACTTCAAATGCTCTATTGTCAGTCTTTCTGCTTTAAAATGACATATACACTGTCCCAAGTTAAGTTCATCTGGTCTCGATACAGTTCTGACTTCAATCTGTCTGATAACATGTTCTGCACAATGGCAAAGTTCAATGCACAGGAGAGATGCACAGAAACATTTGCATGGTGGTCTGCATGCCTTTTTGCAGCCGCATTTAATCAGCTCTGTGAAGGATTTGGCCGCCTCGGCAAGTGCTGTCCAGAAAGGTATCCACTGTTCAATTGCGTTCTTCGTCCATCCCAGTCGCATGGGCTTGGTAACTGCTGCTTAGATATCAGCGCTTGGCCCAGATGTGTCCTGCCTGGTATGTCGACCTCTTGATATGTTCCGTGAGGGCTGCCTTTGTGGGGGTAGGCAATCTATTGTCTTCCTTTCGCAAAGAAGCTTCCTTGCCTGATTCACCTCGGTGCATTCACTGGTTCTATTATAAGACTATGACGAACCTTTCCAGTTGAACAACATTCTCATCTGAGACTGATGAAGGCTCTTGGGATAAACTCAAGAAAGTGTCCGTTATATCAGGGAAATTGGTCGAGGTGTCCCAAGCGGTTTTCTTCCCAATACCACTGAATGACGACAAC
>CM068952.1:60707822-60720381 GCA_035128595.1 Eptatretus atami
GTGTATATAATCATCTACTACTAACAGTGTTATCAACATCTTGTTTTCTCTGGAGCTTCATCCGTAACATCACTTCTTACAAAATCTTGACATGATGAGATTAAGTGGGGTTTGTCCTCCATTTTGGCGCGTAGTTTCTGTTTTCTACCATTTTCATTTTACTCCCCAGTATTAAACTTAAAGTTTTCATTTCACTTAATGTGTTTCGTTAATTATGGTTTCATACTATTTCTACTATCAACAAGCTTCCATGACTTTGAAATGGCTCCACGGTTTGAAAACGAAACATCTTTTTTTATATGCCCTTTAAATCGACCCATCGTGTTTTCCATGGAAGAATTTAGCTTCCTTTCTTCATCTGTTTAGTTTGCGGTGATGAAGATGTTTATTATTTGTAAAAATATTATAAGATATCATTATCACATCTATCCACATGTTTTGTTTTGGTTCAATGACATATTTTTGTCTAAATATTGAATGTGTGTTTGATGGTTTGAAGTGTTTTAATCATAACTCTTGTTAAAAATAAAAGTTTTGATGAAAATTTCGTTAGTTTATAGGGAATCTTGCTTAAACCATTTTATCCTCCAAACTTTTTCACTTAATAAGACACATGTATCAAGAAACAAAAGACAGTTTTTCAATTTTCATTTTGTAAAGGTACTGAGAATATGTCTGGATGTAAATTGAACAAAAGTAATATAACACCTATGGATTAAAACAATTTGCGTGAACTATATGACTTCTTCATTTCCTTCAGTTGAGGGCTTAAGCATATCTGGAAAGGAACATCAATTTAAGTATTCTTAACAAAAGTTTCTCCTCTCCTTCTTAGGTAATATATTAACTAAAAAGCAATGAAACACAAACAAGTTATCAAAAATAACCTTATGTAAGCTTTGGAAGAACCAAATAGGACCAGCTGTAATACTGCAGGACGACAAATTTGTATTTTTTTACACAACCTTAACTGTGTTTCCTGATGAAATAAAGGTGTAACTATATCAGTTTGAAATGACATTTCGTTAATGTAGTTAGGATCATTTTAAAGTTCACCTTTCCATATTTAAAAAATCCTGTAGTAGTTGAATCTCGTTAGAACAGCTATATATTCGATCGAAATGTTTTTTCTCTAATTACATTATGAGTCATTATTCACTAAATTTTGCAGAATTGATGAGCATGATGACCGATACTGATACCGAGGTTGTGTTAAACATAGTTCATGAAGTCTTTTATAGCTGATTCTGTGAAAGTACGAGATTGATACGAAGCATCAATTTTAGTTAATAAGCTTTACCTTCTTAAATTGCTAATTTTGACGCTCAATGACATTCCCTGATTTCCTCCATCTGACAAATTCGCGAATGGCCTGCGTCGCTGAACGGCGATTAAACCGAGTCAAACGCCTATAAACAATGTATATTCTGTGATTATCTCTTCTATATAATGATAATAAAATATAAAAGGAAAATACCATTCTTTTAGATTTACACCAAAAAGAATACTTTACCAGTTGATTAGAGCATTCATGAATGTAAGTATGACGGTTGAATAACACACCTTTCTTACATGAGACAGAAACTAAATGTATAGAGAAGTCAGAGGTTTTATTGCTTGTTAATTATTTATTCACGATTGTCATTTCAGCGGAGAAAATCAACTGCAATATATTTGTATAGAATAAAACTAATGGATTGTCTACTGAAATATATACCTGAACTTAGGAATAAATAAGAGCTTCGAAAAAAGCGCAATATTAACAGAAAACTGTTTTCCAAAAAGTATATAAATGAATGATTTTTCTTAGCCCATTTGGCAAAATAAGATAAATTTACATCCATAAAACATCTTTCCAATTCATAAAGGCCGATAGTGGTCAACGCGGATGTGGGAAAAACCTGCTTACTTTAAGCATGCTCCTGTCTCGCAACTTTTTAGATATGATAATTACTAATACATTTTTCATAAATTGAGTTTTCAACCTGAGTATCACATCTCACAGACGTTTTTATGTTGAGCTGTTTCAAAAAGAAGAATATAATTGGATTATTTCAAAACTTCAAGAAACAACTAAAGTGATGACAACATTGAAGGATTATAACTACAACCTATTTGTGTACACAGAGATATAAAAAGAAATCAAAAACTGCATAATTGTTATTTCTTGTGATAATACGGATTGATTATACCTTCTCCCAAGTTTGAATAAAATCAAAAAGAGACCTCGTTATCGGTTGATGAATGTGTTAATGAGAGCAAACCAAACGGTAATGACAGCTTACGACAGCAAGAGGCAGACATTCTTGCCATGTAATTGTAATTTATCTTATCAATCATACTTTTCACCCTGTGCGTTCGGCATAAGAACACAATCACGGAATACTTTATTTTATTCAAGTTGGAATTCAAAATTATATGTAAACAATTTTTGGAGAGATATGGTTGCCTCGCATTCATGTAGTTAAAAAGGAATTTGGGATTATTGATCGAAGCACACGACTGGAAACGAATATAAATATATTGTTGTGAAAGCAAGATGAGATATTTTTCATATACTAGAATGACAAACTTTATATGAAATCGTTCGTGGGTAAATCTGCTTCTGAAACAAACTTTAAGATAAAAGGTTGTTCGTACAAATGAGAATATTGATAAATTACTTAAAAAGGCACCCGCGGCGATACGCATTGCGATCCAACAACAACTAGAGCATATAAGCGGCTGGAAGTAGAAAGGTAAGATTCTTCTATATTTCAGTAGAGAGAACAGTATGCGATTGAGAATGAAGTCAAATATTTGGAGGAGGTTTGTCTTGGTACGCAAAATATTCACATTGTAAGAAGGTGCAGTCTAACAGAAATCCTAAAATCTGGTGGTGCTTGCGGACTTTAGAACTCATCCAGAAGGAATGAGACAAATTATTAACATCTGGATGGGTTAAGATTTCTATCATTACGCGGTAATTTGAATGTTCGATGAAGAAACTCATCGCAATACGTCATGAAGAAGCAGGAGATCACAGTAATTATGAGAAGAAATTAACAACTATAGTTATGTTAATACAGAATTGTGATGAAATATTTAAGAAAGGATTTTTTTGAACCATTACTTTATATTGAAGAAAAGGAACAATCCCTGTTCATCTTACAATTCATGTAAACCAGAGCGGGGAGCACTGCGGTAAGAGTGCAAAACCTCCAGCCGCACATACTGCTAGGTCACTCAAGTGACACCTGATATCCTAATCTATTCAGTTTGACGCGTCAACAGTTTGGCTCACGAGGTTATGTTTTGCAACTATCCCTTTTATTTTACTTTACATACTCAATTCAGTACGCATATACTACGATTCCTTGAGAAGCGAGATTGACATGTTTATAACGTGTACTATGCACTGAAAGTTCCAAGAACCTGAGCCGCAACTTGATAGATTTTGGCATGTTTTTCTGTTGAAATCACTGATATAACATGTAGAAATGCAAAAAAAAAAAAATTGCAGAATTGTTGGTTGAACGAAAAAGTTGCAAAATTTTTTTTTTCTCTACAGAAATTTTTTTTGGGGGGGGGGGGGGAGGTTGAAATCACTTAAAACATGTACGAAATGCAAAAAAAAAAAATTCAGATATTTTTTTCAAAATGGCCAGCCATAAGCGGCCATATTGGATTTTGAACGAAGTTTCGAAAAGTCTAATGGGCAATGAATCCCTTGGAACCATACCTAATCCCCCCACCAAGTTCGTCGAATCCGTCGGAGGAGTTTTTTCGTAAATACTATTCACAAACAACCAAACAACAACAGAAGGGGTGAAAACATAACCTGCTACTTCGATGCGCGAGGTTGAATGGATATTTTCCGAATAATAAATGGACGTGGAAAGACACAGCAAGGAAATTTAAAGGAGCATCAAGATTTGGTTTCAAAAGTTGTAAAAGGCAACAGGAAGACATAAAGAAGAAACGCAGACCAGAGAACAACGGGTGAAGAAGATCTGAAAGAAACAAGGATAATTTTGTAACACTTTTAAAACTTCCCAAGTAAAAATTGTAGATGTTTCCACAGCTCCCACAATAGAATAGTACTCAAAAAACTTCAAATGTTAAAAGATTCAGCCTCGAAATGCGGGAAGATTGAGAGCATGTTCCGGGAATAAGAATGATGATGATGAAGGATTATTTACAACTGGAAGATATTAATTCGCAAATTCCCCCTGAATTATCATTGGTGAATGCTCGTCAAGAACAATGAATATGCAGACAGATTCAAAACCAAAGCGGACTTATTCCATACAGAACATACGCGTATATATTTCATCTGTTCGAGGAAAAAGGTATGTGATATTTAATGAGTGATTAAAGTTCTTGAGTTTGCTCAACCGCTGTTAAATTAACCCCCCAGGTATTTGTTTTCTTCTACACAAAAGATGGAAGACAGAAGGTTCAACGTGAGGGCATGAATCAAGTATTTTGATAACCATTTGGACAGGGAAAATAATGATGATAGAGCTCTATATATTGATCTGCTGGACTCTCTTAAATTATAGGTTTGTATTTCTTGCGGTAAAGTAGAACAAATGAGAAGGAGGAAACACATTATTCAGGCTTTAAGTTCATCATTGGTTCAGGTCGTTAGTTTTTTCTTCCAAATGACCGTCGGCGATTAGTTAATAGGAGCTGTTTATTGTTGGTTAGGTAGGTAAGAGAGCGACTGAATAGAACAATTGTTTTAAATAGAAGCCCACGCCATTTTGAACCAGTTGAATAACATGATATTCTATAAAAATGCCGAACTAAAAGACATTTAGTATCTCATGTAAAATGATGAGCACAGCAACAATCCTTAGTTTTAATTTCACAAGCGTAGCGACCACATCGTTCAATCTTCCAAACCCACGTGAACAATGATAGTACAACAAAACTAATATAGGGGTCTTGTATTTATCCTCAGTGGAAACTATGGATAATACCTTATTTAATAACCGAGAAAGAATGACACGTTTTAGTTATAATCCGGGTAGTGGATACAAATGATACGAGTTTTTTCACCCGTCGGAGCAATGAGAAGATTTGTCTCAATATTGTGCTCGAAATTGCTTCTGTCTATATGAAACGAACGGGTGATGAAAGCCGGCAAAAAAATATTGTTAGAGTATTGTCAAACGCATCTTCAATATCAACGATAAACTTAAAAATAACTAACAAGTTTGATTTCACAAGTGATATTACGATTAGAGAGTTATTGGGTTTCTGCTCAAGAAAATGATTGAACTAATTGACGTTGTTAACAGTGATACAGTGATCATTGCAGATAATCCTCAGATAAATGTGTCGGGTATTCGATATTCATCTGTGATTTTGCGTTTGATGTGTCTATAAATGATGGAATAAGAACACATAATCAATATTTTCATTCAGCGCGCTATACTCAGGCCCGAACTTGGTGATAATTCAGAATGGGAACCCAACAATTGGCTGTTGATCTACTTCTCTGTCACGAAAAAACATATACAGTCAGAGTAAATTTTAGGATAACCTGACCAAGATAAGAATCAACATGATTTATTTTAATCGGCGAAATTAATATCGCATCAGAATTCACCTAGACGTGGAAGTGTTTCCGATTAATAAAAGTACGATGGTTATTGTGCAGAAACGACGGAGTTAGGGAAATATATAAATAATTACAGGGATAGCATGTTCTCTCCCATACTCACAAGGGAACGTGAAGTATGTTATCTTGGTCGAGTATACTATAACCTAGAGACAAAGGGGTGTGAATTCAATTAGAGGAGATGCGATATGATTATAGCTCTAAATGCGGTATACTGGTCAATCTATGTCCTAACAATAAAAGACTAATATGGTTCTCAGAGCTGGCTTCGTGCCTTGTGGAATATGTATCTGGCGTGCTCAGAAGAGTATAAAGATGCCCAAAGGAATCTCATAAATTACAAGCATGAAGAAATTAAGAAAGGCGCAAGACTCAGTTGTCTCCCCAAGAACGACCAGAAATAATCAATACATGGGTCAAAGGTTCCAAAGTTTAACAGGTCTTTTTTCTAATAATTAGCAAGTTGGCGAAGCAATTGATAGTATCTATGAATTGGGATGATCATTTCGATCGTAAACTCCAGTAATAAAGGAAGATTACTTTCAGAGGTAAATGCCATACCTGGAACAGACTGGAATGCAAATGGTAAATCGCAAAAGTTTTGAAGATAAATATCAACCAAGCTATTTGAATCTATCCGAAAGTTTCTTGTTGTGTAAATTTACATTCACGAAGGCTGGGCATACACAAACGCTACACTGTAAATAGATTTTTCTGGAAAATGTGTGATGTGTTCGATTTGTACATTGGAAATCCAAGAAGTTGAGCGGTTGATTATGTCTCTGCTGCATCGGAAATGATGAATTACACTATATTCATTTGGTGATAGACATTGGCGAAAGGGGCTGGTCGAAGGATTATTCCTGATGATGTCCAAGGAACAACACAGACCCTGGATATAAGTTCAAGCGAAAGGAGTATAATGTGAACAAAGCAGGAATATTCTACTCAGAGCAGTTCCTCAGTTTAAGATATTTGGTTTTGTGATCAATGATCAAAGTTCTGTATGGTCTTACAAATATACGATTTCAACTGACAAAGGAATTGCTAATGAAAAATAGATTGCTGTTTGGTGTGCGTTGATGCTTTTTGGTGATCAATAAAATTTGTAATTGATGAAATGAGTTGGTAATATCATAGTAATATAGCTCTAATCTTCGAAACAGGAAAGATGTTGCATAGAACACTTAACTCAAAGAAACCACTCAATGGTATCTTTACCTTAAAAGAAGAATGTCAGACCGTTAAAACTTGTACCACAACCACCATACACGTGGAATTTGGTGTTTTCTGGAAGGACAAGCCATGATATTGTGGATCATATTTTTTTTTAAACCAGATGGTGATAACTGCTACTGATAAAGATAATGCATTGATGGATAAATGGCTAAGTGAAAAACTTCATGTTTCCTCCTCATGGAACAGTTATTATCCAGAGATAGATTGAAAATTAATTGGGAAATAATGATTATGCTGAGCATCCACGAGGTGTGTTCAACAAAGTATCCAACCTATTTTTCGTGCGCAAACACAATGAAGCTAGGGAGGCGTGGTTTTGGTGCACGTATGTAAGGCATCCTATGCGTATGCGTGAATATTTTCCCGGCTGCAGACAGCTGTCAGTCGCCGGACAGACCGCCAACTGAGTGAGAAAGTGTAAGTGAGCGCCGTCGGATTTTCGTTTTTTGCAAAATGACGGAAAACTTGAGACAACGCTACTGCACAATTTGGCTCTGTAAAGCTTCGGCGATCTCCAAGTGGGAACTACTACCGCAAGATTCAACAGGCCTTCGGGAACGAAGCAATGCGGCACCACCACAGATAAAAGAGTGGTCATACTGCTTCAAGATGTGCGCACATCAGTGCGAAAGTGAAAGCACGTATCTGCTAGGGCTCAAGCAATCCCGAAAATGAATCGTCATGACCAGTGGAGGACCTGCTATTGCAGATCTCGAAGTCTACGCATTCAGAGAACCGTTGCGACACCGGCGCGGCAGTCAGCATTTGGATACCGTTCATTCATTGTGACTGAGGATTTGGCGCTTAGGAGAATCTCAGCGAATTCCGTGCAAAGTGCTACACGATCGAGCAGAAGGCAACTGCCAGTTTTGGAGATCGACAGGACATTGCTGGAGACTGTGCAACAGCGACCAACTTCTTCACACACAGTGATCACGGCGATGACGACACATGTGCATCCGCTCATTTGTGCCAAAAACGAGAATTCACTCCGACGGCGCTCACACCTTACCATTTACCTCTACTCATCGGACGGGTCTTGTCGGCGACTGACAGCTTCTGCAGGCGGGAACATATTCACGCCTATAGGATTAGGTCGCCTACATCACGCTGGAAACCACGCCTCCTAGGCACTTTCATTTGTTACGCGACGAAAATTAAGTTGGATACTTTTTTGAACACACCTAGGTACAAGTCTTTACGAAGGTTTGTGAAATATGGAAATAAGACCTATTATTGGAGTCAGACAGCATTTAAAAGTTTGTATACAAGTCTATGCAGTTTGACCTGACGTGCTCAAAAGGAACTAAGTCATAATCGATGTGGCGATACTTCCCTTACAATTGAAAGAGGAGAGAATGAAGATGTTGATGCACATGTTTGCTTTCTGAAGAAACAGAATCTACAGATTAATACAGCTAATTGGTGTTATGATGGTCTACATAATATTTTTGTTAATAAATGAGTGATAAGGTACCAACTGGGGTATATGCTTAATCAAATCAACTCTCTCATAATTATTACTTCTTGTGTTCAAATATCAAAAACCTTCGTAGAATAACGTTAATAACATTCAGAGAAAAGCAGCAGCAGTAAGAATTGATATTTCTCACAAGAGAACAGGGGAAATCTTGAACAACTGGCCTCACTTAAATTAAAATGGTCCAACCATGCTTGAAGAATATTCGAATAGAGGAGACGAGTGAGGAATATTCTCGCCACTTTCTAATTCTTTATTTGCTGGTTTAAGTGCGGCTGGAGCCTCGCGCGCGTGGTATTTCAGCAGCGTGAAAGCTCCAACGAAAGGAAGGCTCAACTTTCCCGCGGCTCAGAAGAATGGGAAGACTACCAAAGACGTTGAGAGAAACAATGGTGGAAGTCGTGTAACTTGAGATTTTGCTGAAAATTGAAAGTCTGCCTGAAAAGTGAAGATTGTTAGTTTGGAATATTCTTATCTTCTAGTGCACAGCAGGTGTACAATAACGAAAAGGGGAATGGATCTATTATCTTTCAAATAAATAAATGCAGCTTGATGAGTGTTTTTAAAGAGATAACAATCTCAAATTTAGAACTATTCATAATTATGTAAGAAATACAATATTCATAATCTGGTTATTTGATGACAGATGATTAACAAACGTGTCGACATCAAATAATTATTATTATGAACTTGAAGATATAATTGGAACCGTTCATTGGTTTGTATTTTGATAGTCAAGACATAATATTATTTTGACGGTTTTGGGTCGTTCACCACTGTTGAAGTCATAAAATGTCTTCCAGAATGGTGTTTATCAACATTTCAAAGTCCAAGATTAAACTTCCAAGTGTTAGTGGTCATATTCTACCTGGTGTTATTTAACTCAACAAAAATAAATTTTTATGACATTCTTTTTCAATCTAATTATAATGATTATGTTGAGTAGATATGATGGTTCTATCTTTCCGGTGGTATCCAAGACTGAGATCATTGAATTTATCAAATTCATTACACAAGGCACAAGCTGAACTGAGCAGAACTATAGCTAAACAAAAATCATCTATATGAAAATGCTCTAATCAATTAACTAAATTCTGCCAAGCCTGACTGACGCGAAACTTGGTGAGCATTAAGTGAGTTTACACATTACATATCCTTAAATAAAACAGCTGTGTTATTTTCACAAAGAGTACAGAAGTGTGCTTTCCTATCTCCAGGTCATACAGAATCACAAGTTCCAATTCATATAAATTTTTAAGAAGGGCAGTATTGTTTTATGACGAAATCAGAACAATGGGTATGATATGAATGAACTTTCAGGGTATATTGGTCAATTTAAGAATTGACCTAGAAGAACCTGAAACATTTAAATCAGTCTCGATAAGGAGAATATTTATGGCCATGGTGCTCGACGATAGTTTGTGGAAGTCAACGATTAGTAAACAATAAAAGTTTTATAATCCGGTTTCCCGCCCAGTTGATAATCGATGAAACAACACAAGACCAGATTATTAATAATAAGATAAGGGAAATACAAAAATGATTTAACTATGGGACAAATGGGGAAGGTGTTTCCGTGTCATAATCATACATCTTCATATATTTGTAATACCATAAATGACACAAGACAGGCTTCAAGGACATTTCATTTCTGTTGTCCAAGCATCCTTCAAAAAAGGGCTTCAGGCGTATGTTTAAATAATATGTTCTACCACATAAGAATGAGGTAATTTTCAATAAAAATGGTTTTAATACTGATCGGTCATGAACCAACACTTTGGATGTTTTAAAATTCATGTAATATGACAAAAAATTAAAAGTTAGAAGAAAACCGCAAGGCGTCTTTTTAGCAAATTCAGAAGAAATTTTATCTGTTTCCCTGTTGTGAAAATTTTATTTTGAGAACAGGAATTAAACAGAATCCTGCATGATATAATGATATGATATTCTAATGCGGGTGTACGTGATTCAGGATAGTAAGGGATGAGGAAGGAGTTGAAGAAACTGGACAAGCGAAGAGAGAAGACAAAGGAACAACGAGACAGAAGAGAAGGAGGAAGAGAGAGAGAGGAGAGAAAGAAAGAGAGAAGCAAGACCGGAAGGACAGGAAAGAGAGAAGAGAGAGAAGAGGAAAGAGAGAAGAGAGAGAAGGAGGACAAGAGAGAGACGAAAGAGAGAGGGAAGAAAAGAAGGAGAGTCAGAAAAAGAGAGAAGAGAGAGAAGGAGGAACAGAGAGAAGAAGAGAGAAGGGAGGAGAATAGGGAGAAGAGGAAAGAGGAAAGAGGAAAGGAGGAAGGAGAAAGAGAAGAGAGGGAGGAAAGAGAGGAAATAAATAAATATAAATATGGAAACCATGAAAGATTAAAAAAAAGATTGGGGGTCATTACAGATAATAAAGTAAATCTCACACACATCCGATGACAGGTCTCTGAGAAACACAGAATGACAAGTTCGTAGAAATACTTTTGACAAGACTAATATACATCGTGTTTCAGGCGAGAAATATAAACGAGAACATGCGAGTAAAGATTACAGTATTATTGATGTGTTCGGTGTGGATTTGACATTGATTTAAGTTTTCATTTTTTTTTCGTTAATAAATGGAGGAGAGAGAGTAAACATTTCCTGGAGGATATAATTCTGTTTTAAAATATTAGATTCAACATGATCGCATGTATGGAAACAAAGTTTTTTCGCACCTCTGCAGACATTTCTCATAAAATGAGCTTTCTCAAATGTAAAAAAAAATACTCTAAAAATATCTCATATTTTAAAAGTAAAAATTAGGGTTATACAGAAGGTAACATGTTTCGGAGTTTGTGGCTCAAAAAAGAGTAATCCAACCACCATTGAGAGATATAAAAAGTTTTTATCAGGAAGTAAATTTCAACTACTGGAATACCAGGGGAATTAATTACCAGCGTATTCTTTCTTGTGCTTCCAGGAACAAACTTGGAAAAGATTAGTATGAGGCAGACAATTCACTAAACCATGGAGCAAACCCTCACAGTAGCGATGCATGACAGCTGTGCATCTGAGACACCGACTTATTGTTATGGACGACGAACAATTTAGAAGAAAGCATGAAGCATACGAGAAATGTTGTAAATTTGTCTCTATACAACATCCAACCTTGACGAGAAAAAGCTTTATCGGTTCATGAAAGTAAAAATATGTTTAAATTCAGTCTGGGTTTCAAGCCTTTATATAGAAAGACTGGTGGGTATGGTTTCCTTTGGAAATTCCCTGGTCAACAACAGGAAAGCCTTGTGAGTCAGAGATTAGCTGGAAATGATGTAAGAGTAGGTGGTCCTCACAAGAGGATGGGGCTTAGTAAAAGTGGGTGGGGCTTAGGAAAAGTGGGCGGAGCTCAGGGAAAGTGGATGTGGTTTATGAAAAGCGGGCGCGGCAAAAGAAAAAGTGGGCGTGGCTTATGGAAAAGTGGCGGGGCTTATGAAAAAGTGGGCGTGGCTTATGAAAAATGATATGTGGTTCAGGAGGTGGTCAAACAAGAGCATTAAGAGAAATTTATCATTTTATTTCTGCCCATCAAAGACATAAACCAACAACTAAGTTCTAAAATAATATTTGTGAATATACTCGATGGTGATGAATGTAATCGGAAAATAAATTTATTACCTCGAATAGAACATGAACAAATATTCATTGGATCACTGAGTGGAATGAAAATGTAAAAGGAAATCAGTAAGTCTCAGTTTAACATGTGCTCAATGGGGCAGAGATCACTATTATATCCTATTTTGACCTGATGGGCTGAGTCAGAGGGGGCAGGGGTGGGGGGGGGGATCATTCTCCTATTTTGGGTTTTTTGGGCGTTGAGACAGTCTCAATTTAACATGAGCTTGTATGGGAGGGGGAGAAAATCAGTCTCAATTTAACATTAGTTTGTATGGGAGAGGGAGAAAATCATTCTCCTGTTTAAGGTTTTTTTAGGGGTTGTCAGAGAGTTTCCCCTATTAATTTGTATGGGAGGGGGAGGAATCAGTCTCCTGTTTTGGGTTTTTCCGGGGTTAATTCAGAGAGTTTTCCCCCTTTTCCCCATTCATTTGCATGGATGCCTCAGAAGCCCCATTTATCCTCTACTCACAGCATATCTTAGCAACCACCAATAAATCATATAAATGCTTATTTATAATGTATTTTATTAGTAATATTATTTGTATTTTCATCTAAATACCTCCATTATTTAATACGTATATTTACCTCCA
>CM068952.1:60735200-60752248 GCA_035128595.1 Eptatretus atami
GTGGTGGCAAAAGTCATGCCACAAGGGTATTACTTTGAACTCCACCCACCATGACGTCGGCCAGAGCGAGGTGAAGGAAGCGAAGTGGAGGTGAGGGTGAGGGTGATGCGGTGTTGTCGGTGTTGATGTAAAAATAAACGAAAAGAAAACCTGACTATTAAAATAACTCCACAGTGCAGGAACATTTAATTACCCACCTTCATGTTGGCGATTTCTCCAACGCAACATGGTGAGACTTGCTTTTTAAAGGGATTGGGGAATGATGTTGCATTTATTAGACAAGTATCTTATCATTTCAGACGCAAGCAGGGGATGACGCAACTGCAGTATCTGCTAGTCGTAGGCTGACATGATGTGGAGTTTATCATGCCAAAAGGAAGAGAGGTTTTCGGAGAGTCATTTGAGATTCGGAGCAAGGACTGGCGGGCCCAAGGCCTGCTTGGAGAACGCCAGCATCCGACTGGGGCGAGAGAAGGAGATGTTCCATTTGATACACTAGGAATGGCACTCGGGAGAGGAGCATTCCTCGATCAGGCTGAACTGTTTTGACGTTTTGTATCCCACTACGAACAGGCCAGATATGTACTACAGTGCTTCAGAAAGTAGATCTCACACTCCCTTGACTTTGTGTTACATTTTGTGTGTTAACAAGTCTGAATTTGGAAATTGGATTAAATTTTTAAAAACATTTTTGTCCTGATCTGCATGAAATACCCCACAATGTGAAGTAGAAAACATGTTTTAGAATTTTTTTATAAATTAAGAATTAAGATTTATAAACAAGCTCTGTCAGTTGGATGGGGAGGATCGTGAACTCAGCAATTTTAAGCTTTCCACGATTCTCATAAGCGATTCAGTCTGGTTTTGGTGGGGCCACTCAGGACTTTCATGTCCTTGTTCTGAAACCCATTCCAGTGTTTTCTTTGCTATGCTTGGGGTCATTGTCCTCTTCGTTAAACACACATCTTCGCCGCAGTCTCAAGTCTTTTGCACTCTGAAGCAGGTCTCCAAAGATTTGCCTGTATTTGGCTCCATTCAATTGTTCCCTTATCATTACAAGTCTCCCAGTCCCTGGCTGTTGAAAGCATCTCCGTGAGCATGATGTCTTAGATGGGTTATGAGCTCTGCTCGGTTTCCACCAAACGTAGCACATTTGCATTTAGAGAGTTCCATTTTTGTCTCATCAGGCTCAGAATCTTTTGCCAGTCATGCTTCAGAATTCTTTCACATGCATTTGGGAAACTCCAGGTGGCTGTCATGTGCCTTTTCTCAGGAAGTGGACTTCATCCTGGCCCACTCTCACAGAAAGCCCGAGATTTGTGGGTAGTTTGGCAGAGGTTGGTGTGTCATTCTGGCGGTTCATAGTCCCATCTCAGCCGAAGGAACTTGTAGTTCTGTGCAGAGTGGTCATTGTTTCTTGTTCACCTCGCGATACACAGAGGGACAAAGTGGCCGATGCTGGACTGTCTTCCGCGAGGTAGCAACGACGAACAGGCTATTGCGGGAAAATTGACCCAAAGGTCCTTTTTGCCCACAGTTCGCTCAGTTTGTCGGACGGCCACTTTAGGAAGAATCTGGGTGGTTCCATATTCTTTGTCCATTTCCATAATGATTGAGCTCAGTGTGCTCTTAGGGAAACTTCAACACTCGGAATTAATTTTATACCCTTCCCCGATCTATATCCATCCTCAATTCTATCATCGGACTTAATTACGGACAGTTCCTTGATTTCATTGTGGAGTGTCTGCTCTGACTTTCACTGTCAACTGGTGGGACCTGATATGAGAAAGGTGTGTTTCTTTCTAAATCATGTCAATCAATTTAATTGGGCTACAGGTGGTTCAATCAAGTTGTCGAAACATCTCGAGGATGATGCAAAGAAATTGGATGCAACCTGAGCTCATTTAGAGTGTTCATAGCAAAGGCGATTGAATACTTCATTGATGAAAGACATTTCATGCTTTCATTTTTAATTAATTTTAAAAATTTCTAAAAACCTGTTTTCAACTTTGTCATTATGGGGTATTTTGTTAGTAGATCCGTGACAAAAATTTCCATCTAATCGCATTTTAAATTCAGTCTGTAACACAATAAATGTGAAAAAGTCCAAGGGGTGTGAATACTTTTCTGAAGGCACTGTACACATAAGTTTTATAAGCGAGAAATTATTGCAGCTTCTGTAGTGCCTTTTGCAATTCGCAACTTTGTTTTTTCTACAGCATTTAAAGTCTCTTTTATTAGTCCGTCCAGCCGACGCAGGAAACGGGGCTTTTGCATCCTTCTGTGTGTGTGTGGGTGTGTGTTGTCAGCGCATAACTTTTTTTTATTCATTTTGAGCTTTTGTCAATCTTATTTCAGCAAAGCTTTAAATTATGAGAATCTGGAGGAGACAAATTTAGTAATTTTCGTCAAGGTCAAAGGTCAGCGTGACTGTCATTTTTCCATCCAACTTGACCTGAAATTTTTAATTGTCAATTTGAGCTTTTGTATCAAATTTTCAGCAAAGCTTTTTTTGTGAGAAATATGGAGAAGATAAATTCAGATTTCGTCAAAAAGGTCAGACGGTACCCGATGTTTTTGCATATGGAAGGAAAGTCTGAATATCAAAGCGGACAGGCTTTGCAATTTTCAGATTATTTCTAGTTTCAATGGAATTGTGTACTTCAACAACTGAAGAAACCAGAAATAGCCCTTTTTTGCCACTTTAAAACCTTCCATTAGCAAGTATTGGACAAATTATTAGGCATTTTACGTCAATCGCGAACAATCAAATTTGCTGCTCGTCAACCCGTCCATGTTCTTGGTGTAATTGTATTTTTTCTCTGCATTATAATTTTTATCTCACTTAGTTATTATTATATTATCTCAAGACTGTACAGAGTAAGATGTTCATGAACTCTAGGTTTTGAAAATAGGAATTTGCCAACGGTTTCAGGCTTCCATATTTTTAGTTTTTCAAAACACACCACTTTTTGATTAGGGCATGCAAAATGGATAAAGTTGCGTGCAGGTTAGTATGGAGGAATAAACTGAGAGAGAACAGACATTTAGGAGATAAACATTAAGCATTTGTAAGAGAGAAGGGGAGTGTCTTTGGGGAAGTATGGATGTTGAAGGGGTTGAGTCAAACGGTTGTGGCAAAGAAAATTTCTTTATGTTTGATGTATGTATTAAATCGATACAATTAACCTGTGGATTATTGATACCTATCAGATAAAAGAAGGACTACGTAGATGTATTTATGTGTTCTTCTGCATCAATGATTATGAATTTTTCGCAATGGGAATATTAATTGACGTGTTACCTTGGAAATTTGGCCATTTTTTCTCTATACCTTTTCAAATACATTGTCCATAAATTCTTATACCACTGAAATTATTTCCCAGATCTTTTCTGCATCTGTCCACCCCCCGCCCCCCCACCACACACACACACACACACACACACACACACACACACACACACACACGACACACCTTTGTTCCAAATAAATATTTTGTGCTGTTCCCTCCGTTGTGTAACACCAGAAGTGTAAACTGTTGCAAAATTACAAATCTGCCCAGTAAGACATTTTACAGCCCTTTGTCGGTGTTTATCCAGGTCTGGAACGGCACAACCGCAGCATTAAAATGACAATCATTTTGATATTTGTGGAATGAGCCACAGCCTGCTATGGATGAGGAACCTTCTGACATAACACAACCCCATGTGAATACAATGGGAATGGACATGAAGGAGGAAACCATATGCCAGTGACCATTTCTGTGGTGAAATATGTGTTGACAGAAATAAGATGATATTGGTCATTATGGTGATGCGGAAGGAGTGACGTGAACCGTCTGCATGCTGCTGTGATCGTGCTGTTCTGCAGGAAAATGGAATTAAAACAGTTCTCATGAGGTGTTATTCTCCTTTGTGAGGCAGCGCGGTTTGAATTTCCATTCTTATTGTGATTAGTGGTATTTTACTTGTTACATTTGCAATTAATCACTAAAACTGTTCAATAATTCAGTCGGAAGCTTTTGTGTTTTTCTACCACATGTTTTGTACCAAAGAGACCTGCTTCACTTAGTAATACACTTTGTACGCAAATTGTCGTTAATCTATCACATCATCTAATTTGAACCAATGCACTTGGCAAGAAGAAATTGCAAAATGAATGTCCATCAGCAATGTATGTGGTGTTGACGAGTATGTAATGTGCGTCAATCGGGTGGGGACACAAGCCACATCATTTTATGAACTACAAATATAAATATAACGTATTGCTCTTGTACCAATCCACACAGAGCAACGCAAGGTGTTCCCACAAATGGATGCATCAAATTCTGTCTAAATCAAGTTATTTTGCGGAAAGTTAATATTATCTCAAATACAAGACCGATGCGGTGGATATTTAATGAAAGGAACTGTATTATGCTTGTGCACATCACATGCTGGATTTTCATTCGTTGGATGACAAGTACTGCATGGTGGCCATAGCACTAAAATGTCACATTTGTGTGAGTTCTGATATGGAATAGACATGCCACTGCAGTTCTGTGTGCTTCAAATTTTCTTCGAAAGGGGTTCTTTGGCTCACACATAGTAAGATTTTCAGGTAAGAAGTTTATTTTAGTCATTGTTGCATCGGAGATGAATGTGTAAATAAGAGTGTCAAGGGTCCTCAAAAGGTGGCACCGCGGTCCACATATCCGACCTCAGGCAACATAGTCCACGAACCAAGCCGAGCTAATCCAAATCCCTTGAAAAATGCCTAGGTCGTGTTTATCCATTCATAGACAGCACAATTTGATTAGGTGATAATACACTGGAGAGGGAGTTTGGAGGAGGTGATAACGGTCTTAGATCTGTAAATACGAGTTGTGTTCAAAAAATATCCAACCTTAATTTTTCCGTGCTAGAACGAATATGAAACTAGGGAGGGCGTGGTTTGTGCACGTATGTAGGGTCGATCCTCAAATACCGTATGCGTGGAATATTTTCCCGCCTGCAAACTGTCACGTACGCGACAGACCGCGATGAGTGAGGACAGTGTAAGTGAGGCGCTGTCGATTTTCGTTTTTGACAAAATAGACGGATCACTGTATGGTTGCATCGCGCAGTGATACACACTGGTGGTTGAAGATTGGGATTGCGTTCACAGTCTCCACAATGTCCCTGTGCGATCTCCAAATGAGTTCCTTCTGCTCGATCGTTAGCAAGCTTGCACGAACTTCGCCGAGATTCTCTGTCAGCCCCAAATCCTCAGTTACAATTGGAATGAACGGATCCAGTGCTTGACGCCCGCCTCGTCTGCAAGTTCTCTGATCGTAGTGCGAACGCGATCTGCATCAGCAGGGTCCCTCACTTGTTCAATGACGATCTATTTCGGGATGTTAGGGCCTACAGAATGTGCTTCACTTTCCACTGATCGTGCGACCACCTTTGAAAGCGGATTTGTACCACTTTTTTATCTGTGTGGTGCCCATGTGGCTTCGTTCCGCAGAAGGCCGTTGAAGTTGCGGATCTGTTTCCACTTGGGAAATCGCCAAGCTTTACACAAATTTTGATGCAGTAGCGTTGTTAAGTTTTCCGTCATTTTGTCAAAAACGAAAATCCGACGGCGCTCAACTTACAGCTTCCTCACTTCATCGCGTCCGTGCTGGCGTCTGACACGCTTCTGCAAGTGGGAAATATATTCACGCATACGGATAGGGAAATCCGCCTACAAACGATGCCCAACCACGCCTCCCTAGCTTCGATTTGTATTACGCACGAAATTAAGGTTGGATACTTTTTGAACACACCTCGATATTATTTGCAAGGAAATGCGCACAGGAGGAGGGCCATTCAGCCCTCACGCCTGTGCTATATACACCAGTTGTGTGTTCTTTAGCAAGTAGCTTGCTATCGCTTGCCAGTGGCTTGCTTGATTCAAAAACGCTCAACAAACACTACCGATGCACGGATAACTTGCACACTTACAATGCTATCGTGGTTAGTTCGGTGCAGAGATTCTGTCTGGGCCGTCGTTTTCAGTTTTAACTCGATCTCTAGTGACAACGTTCTCATCAACAAATTTGTTTTGTTAATCAGCGGCTACAGAACTACGAGGAAGGAGGTGAAGAGAAAGATACAATAACATGAGGAGTCAGAAAGAACTCCGCCAAGCTTGATTATCGAGATCTATGGACCTACCCCTGTGCATATTTGGGGGAAAGGTGGGGGTGGGGTGGAGTTTGCATTTTGTCGATCTTGAGAAGAGTTGGAGAAAATAGTATAGTAACAATAAAAGTATTGAATACAATACACATTTATGTCTGGATTTTGGGTCCAACAATAAACTCTTGGCACGAAGGAAAAGCTCAAATATTAAAATGCAACCCTTTTATTAATTTTATTTCAAAAGGAACAATGGCATATGGGTGGTCCAATTAATGTTGTGGAAATGCACCACAGCAAAGAGGCCACAATCAACAATTTTCCAGGGGCTTACACATTGCCTGGTCATCACTATTGCTTCACGATTGCACTTTTGATGTCTCCCCCCGCCACTCCTAGTAGCGGAATTGACAACCATGTTAATTATGCAATGTATGTTTTTTTTTTAATAGATAGTTCAGTATCTGTCTGTCTCTTTCTTTCTCCTTTCTACTTCCTTTCTTTTTCTTTCTGTCTCTTCTTTTCTTTCTCTTTCTCAAGGGTAACTCTGATCCTCGTCCTTGTCTCTCCCTCCCTCCCAGGTCAACTTATGATGTTCTTTGTGATTGGTCAACTTATGTTGGGACTTCAGGTCATCTTATGTGTTGGGAGAGGGTGCCTCCTACAAGAGCATTGCTTCGTTGAAAGCAGAACTCAAAAAGCATCTCCCCGCAATGTTATTTGTAAACTTGAGTACATGTGGTCCAATTCCCTTTCCCATGCATGTTGGTCGGCATCCTTTCTTTTTGCATTCCCAAGTTCCCTCTCAATCATAATCAAATGGCCATGCTTAGATGGTTCACGTCAAAATTCCTTGCAGTTGTTGGTAGAACCATTCTTCAACACTGTCCACTAACCTCGTCGGAGCAGTTGCATTTTGATGACGTTATCTTTGTTTGGTTGTTTTTATATATTGCTGTTATGACCTTTCATTGATATGTTTCCATTCCACCAGTGTCTTTTTTGCTTTTGGTGGACAAGAATATTTTTCTAGACGCTTGATACGTGGAGGTCATCTTTTTTAAAGTGAATTGCTAGTTATCTTTTAAGCAGAAAACATACGGATCCTTTTCCATCTTTTATTCGGGTTCTCAACAGTACAGTCACTGGCCAAAAATATATTGACACCCTTGCCTTTTTTCAAATAATGCTCCATTTCTTCAGAAAATTGTTGAAATTATAAAAATATATTGTTGGTATCGACATATGTATATTCGTTGGTTTGCAGATGGAACATAAGACAAAAAAAAACTGAAAAATATTACAAAATCTTCTGCTTATTCCAAGCAGAAATCCTAAAATGGCCCAGACAATATTCTTGCACTTTTAGAAGTTGTTAGAAATAATTAGATTCAAAGCAGGTGATTGTTCCTTTACTTTTGGATGGAACTCACCTGTGGTGAGTTTGCAGGTGCCTGCAAGATCAAAATCACTCCATTCAACCAGTTTTGAATAGAGAAAAGGAGTCATTCTGCTGTTTTGCGTCATGATGTGTACTGCAATGAGCATGGAGAAAAGAAAGAAAAACCAGAGAATCGTCTAAGGATGTAGACACAAGATTGTAGCCAAGCATGGACAATCTCAAGGCATAAGTCCATCTCCAGAGACCTTGATGTTCCTGTGTCCACGTGTTTATCAGGAAGTTTAAAGCCCATGGCACTGCAGCCAGACTCCTGGACGTAGCCGCAAGAGAAAATTTGATCGAAGTTTGTACTGAAGGATTGTTTGAATGGTGGAGAAAAGCACCTCGACCAACTGCCAAACAGATTCAAGCTGACCTTCAGACACAAGGTACAACAGTTTAAATCGCACAATCCGTCACCAACCGATGAAATGGGGTTTTTTCTATGGTAGGAGACCCAGGAGGAACCCACTGCTGAGAGAGAGACAAAAGAAAGCCCGATTGGAGTTTGCCAAAACACAACTGAACAAGCCAAAATCCTTCTGGGAGAATGTCTTGTGGACAGATGAGACTAAATTAGAGCTTTTTGGTAAAGCACATCATCTCTGTTTACAGAATACAAAATGAAGCCTTCAAAGAATAGAACACTTCCTACAGTCAAACATGGAGAAGGGTTCAGTGATGTTTTGGGGTTGCTGTGCTGCCTCTGGCACTGGGTGCCTTGAATGTGTGCATGGCATCATGAATCAGGAGATTACCAAGGCATTTTGGAGCGTCAATGTTCACCCCCGTGTCAGAAAGCTGGGTCTCCGTCGAAGATCATGGATCTTGCAGCAGGACAATAACCCAAACACACTTCAAAAATCACCCAGGAATGGTTCAAGACAAGATGCTGGACCGTTCTGAAGTGGCCAGCAATGAGTCCAGATCTAAATCTCATTGAACACCTGTGGGGAGGTCTGAAAACAGCAGTTGGGAGAAGGTACCCTTCAAATCTGGGAGAACAGGAGCAGTTTGAACAAGAACTGCCAGTAGAGAGGTGGAGGAAGCTCATTCATGGCTATAGGAAGCTCTTCATTGCATTATTTTGTCCAAAGGCTGTGCTACCAAATATTAAGTTGAGGATGTCAATAATTTTATCAATACCATTTGTTTTTATTTTCTGATTTAAAAGGATATATTAAATTCTGAATCAAAAACAAAGGTTCTGTAATATTAACAGTGAAACAAAGAATTGTGGAGACCAAATACTTTTGTCAATTTCAACTTTTTTTTAGAGAACATTGTGAGTTATTTGAAAAAAGTGCAAGGGTGCCAATATTTTTGGCCACGACTGTATATCAGACATATTGGTCCATTTCATTAACTGATTGTCGGGCTTTTAAAACGGCTCCTACAATGTTTGGTAACCGGAGCTGTCCTTGAACTTACTGTCTCATCTTTCAGTTTCCTGGAGTCATATCATGTCTTTATCTTGGACTTACTGGTTGCTCTCAGTTTCACAACCCTTCTTTATCCGGGCCTGGCACCGGCAATACACTTAATGTTGGATTTAACAGGGAAGAGTTAGATCTTATTACACCACATCACTTTGGAGTGGCATCATATTACAGCTTTCCAATGTGTACAAATATGTTCTGATACGGAGATCCTGTGTTTAAATCCTGGCATCTCCAGGTTGATTTCTCTCCTGTTGTCCAAGTCCGAGCACATGATTATGTACACAAGTTCCTCCAATAATCTTTCATGTCTCAGCTCTTCATGACTGATGAAGTAGCAGTACAAGTATATGAAAGTAAGCAGCGATATATAATGGCAGGTGAATTCACATAAAGCCTGGTGGTGGCTTTGTGGTTAGGGTGGCTGGCTTGCGATCTTAGGTCCTGAGTTTGAGCCCTGTTGCCGCTGAATTAACACTAGGTGAGGTTGACTCAGCCTGTCATCCTTCCGAGGTCAGCAAAATGAGTACTGTATACTGGTATAGGCACAGCATCAGCGGCATAGTCACGCCCAACAAAATGATAGCTACAGGCAGCCAAGCTGCCATATGCAAGAAGAAGAATTTAACACTCATATAAGCTGTCTAGCCTCGGTTCAATCCCGACCCTTGCTCTAAACTGTCATCCTGGTGTTTCACAGGCAGGATCATTCATCAATGTGTTTGCCGTCCTTCAGATGGACGTTAAGCAGGTGTCCCATCTGGCAGCATTAGTTGTTGAATGATAAAATCCCATGGTGTCCATCAACGAAGAGTAGTTGAACTATCGTGGACACCCTGAACAAATTCAAATTCCTGACCCCAACTACTTTGTCAAAACGTCAAGCTGGGCAGCGAGCTTGTGAAAGACTTGGGTCAAGCTTCCATTGGCCAACCTCAAAAGTGGGACTAATAGTGGCCATTAAAGAAGAAGGAGAAGAAGGGCAGGTTAATTGCAGCCAGTTGTTTTTGCATGGACATCCTTGATCAAAATGGCTCTTTTGCATTGGTTTGTAATTCCCTTGAGCACATGTCAGAAAAGTAGATTTGAGTCCTCCCAGGGCCCACAAGGTATCCACCTTCCTTTTTCTCGGATCATAGTTTGATGTCCAAGTTGATGTTTTTGTGGTTATCCTATCTTTGTTTCAAAGGTTCTTTTTGAAGGATCATCACTGAACCTCTGAATGGCTCAAACTGCAGTTTGTTTGTTGCATTGTTTTCTGGTATAAGTTTCAAATTTTAGTCAGGTTCTACTTTATCACTGGCACAATATCAGTATTCCTTGGCTTCCAGGTTCTCTTGACTTCGATTTCACATCCTGGTAGTCAGTCCTTTTTAAAAAAAAAAAATTTTCTTGAGATATTTGTCCAAAACACCGACCAGGTTATGAAACCTCCATTAGAAATGCTGTCATTTCCTTTCCTTTTCTTTAAAAATAAAATAAAATCTGTATGATGTCCAACCCCAATGACTTGTTTTCTATGTTCACCCTGGATCAGACGATCAGAATGGTCAGGTGATTGATGGTCAGATCAGATGGTCAGGTGATTTGTGAGCACTCTTCATCTTTAATGATTGCCCTTGGTTTGTACTTCCATATTTTAATGGGGCTGGTATGTTGAAGTTTTTTTTCAGATGTGCCAGTGGATAACTGCATACATTATTATGCCTTTTTGTTTGACAGTGGTTCTGACATTCGGTATTTAGCATCCCGATGGAATGGGACTGGTACTTTCTATTTTGACCTTGACTGACTCAATCTTGCCATTTTCTTAATGCCGTTTGTGTGGTGTCTTTCATGTTAGGCATTTATTATTATTTGTTCTCCATCCAATTTAAGCTGGCTTCCCACTCCAATTGGCTTTTATTATAGACTAGCAAATCTCTCCAGGTGTTTTTTCTTCTGTCTTCTCTTCTGTCATTCCCTCAATTATTGGCGTACTGTACATTTATGTCTTTCATTTTGTAACTTTTCTTTGTCTTTACAATTTATTGATGCAGCTGTATTCACTACTCTTTTGATTTTCGGTAGAGCATTTTCTATTTGCACCTTTTCATGAAGGCCTGTTGCAAGGTGAGTAAGGGATATCTTTGCCGACTTGTTTTTCTTTGTGCCTGTGCACAAATTGGATTGGTAGTTTGTTGAGCCTTTTTTCCGTTTTCGGCAATCCTACAGTCATCGTCCTATGCACCTACATGGGCCTGCGGTCCGCATCTGCTCCACCTCAGTAGGCATATTCCTAGCCTGTGTTGGTTTTTAGCTCACCTAGAATGTATTTCCGGGAGCTTAAGGGATGGCTCGTCTCCCATCCGTCCATATATACTTGCAGCTTTTCTCCGAAAGTACACACACAAATTTCGATGAAACTTGACCACACCTTTATCACCCGTGATTGATGTGCCAAAGTTTGTTCACGGGCATTAAAAAGAAACTTCCATAGGTGTTTACTTTCTTCTCCGTTACATATTTTGTGGGGTCATCCCTGCCTTCCAGTGGTCCCTGGTTATCTTATCCAGCGCTACCAGGTGAGTGCCCAGGGGTATTGCCCCTATGTGTTGCAGAGCATTTTACTGACAAGGAGCAGTTTAAATTGGTTTGTTATCCAGCTTGTTGATTTCTCATTGAGGCTTGTTTACTGCATCAAAACATGAGTCTAAAATGGTTGAAGTTATCCGCTGTGAAAGATCCCAAGGTGCTAATATTTCAGTCTTTACCTTTCATTGGAGCAAAAGGACGGAAGGTAAAGCCCAAAACGTCAATCTGGTTTGGAGACGGTGGTGGCATGCGGAAAGCATCCGAGCCCGTGTGGAGTGGGTGGGGGGAGGGGGGGAAGGTATCAGGTATCAGGAAGTCCGGTTGTGTGAGTAAATCAACAATATGGGGAAAGCATGACCTTTCTGGAAAATATATTGTGAAAATAAATCATCAAATAATTTTCTTAGTAATAACAGTTTGAGCATTGCCCTTCTGGAAGCATAAGTGTCAAATTCCAAGTTCACTTCAGTAATAATTAACAGATATTTATTTTTGGGACTTGTGTCATTAAATGTACTTTGTTCTAACACTGTGAGACTTGTTTCCATAGCAGCCTTGTGGACTGGATTGGTTTCTAATACATCATTGCCCCTGTTTTATGAATTTTTTTCTTTGTTCAGCTCATGTTTGTTCCTGATGCGACCTCAGGTACATTTGCAGATATTGAACATGAATATGAACTTGTGCTTCAATGGAACTTTGGAAAATAGTGGGGTGATTACTTTTTTTATTTTTCATAATAATCCACTTGATGTGATGCCAAGTCGTACTTAACACTGATGTGAAATAGTGTGTCGTGTTGCTTTTTGGGATTAACTGCTATGCAAATTTTAAAGCAAATGCCTTGTGTTTCCTGCAGGGCCATCTCTGAGACTGTCTTCAGAACATTTCTTGCCATGGAGTTGGCGACATCGGTTGTTGATGCTTATCATAATTGGATAAAGAATGCTGGTAAACTGCACATGTCTCCTTGTTTGCTTGTTCTTTCGTCTTCCTTTCTTCTCTCTTCATTCACCCCTCTTCCTTCGGTTTTTAATTTTTTTTATTTGTTTTTGTGTTTTGCTTCTCATATTTTTGATTCCTTTTGAAGTTTAGAGGCTATGTTTATAAAATGTAAGTGGAGGCTGGCAAGTGGAAATTTTGAGATAATGAAGTGAAGAGCATGGGGGGATAAAGGGAACATAGGTTGGGAGATTGAGGGGGATGTATAGGGATAGGGAAATGTCAAAATCCTTCAATATTGAGTCCATATTGATGTCGATGGCCTCTTATATGCACTGTGACATTCTCCATAGGTAAATAAGAAAAATCTTCAATCTAAGCATTTACGATCATGGGTGACTTTGTGACATTTCTGGTTTATTAGAAGAAAAGAGTGCTGAGTAAATATTAGAAACAATAATTTTCAGATTTAATGTAGAAAAGGTTTAACTCTATGATATGTATGCCATGTAGAGTAGGGAGAGTATAGAGTTAAACCAGTTTCCTTTCGTGGGAAGAGGGGGTGGGGATTAATTATTAATTATTAATGGATACAATTTTTTTCAGTTGAAGGTAAGATTAAAGGTTTTTTTTTTTTTTGTTTTTTACCGATTTTGTGCTCCAAATGATGGAGGTTGTGTCTTGACCCTGCAGACCCACGTGTGAGTGGATGGCCATTCATGAACTCGCCGTTTGAACAAGGCTTCATACTCATATTTTATGTGTACTTCGTCAAGAACCTTGGACCACGGCTCATGGAGAACAGGAAACCCTTTGACCTGAAAAACGTGATGATCATCTACAATGCTGGCCTGGTGCTTTTATCTGTCTACCTCTTGTATGAGGTACTGTTCCCAATGGCTTCTTTCATTCAGCTACCTCTCCTTCCACTTTGTACAAAGTATGTATTGGATTTTCTATCCACAATTAATTATTTTTTTGGGATACAGTGTTGAGGTTAGTGGAGCAGTTAGAACACAGAATGGATCAGGACATAACAAGAACAAAAACAACAGTATATAAGAGAGGGGAGGGGGAGATGTACCAACAGCATGGTTGAAGGATAAAAATTGAGGGAGACTTTGAGAAATAAGAGATGTGGGCATAGGAGGATAGCAAGTCATTGAATTTGCAGGCCGAGAATGAAAGAACAATGAAATAAAGGTGAAACACTTTCATTCCATTTCAAAAGCATGGAATATATGACACCTGCTAACTCACAGTCGCAGAAGTGGAAGGAAAAATGATAAATGTGGAAAGAGGTGGGCTTGGGTGGTTAATGATGTGAGAAAAGATTATGGTTGTGGTCTTGTGGATGGGGGATGACCTGAGATGGTGGTGAACTGTTGTCTTGGAAAACCCAGGAGGGAGGAATGGCATTGAAAATAATGTGGAATTTGTTTCCACAGGTGAGAAATTGGAGGAACGAATAAGTGGAGGTGAACAGTGAGTCTGGATTTTGGGAATTTCACCAGAAGGGGTTACTTCCAGACCTGCAGAACCTTGGGTTGGGGGGGGGGGGGTGGGAACAAAGCATAGAAAGAGCAGAATGTGCAAGATTAGAAATGAAGCAGTAGAAGACATAGAGACCACCGCCTATCTGCGATGTGAAAATGATAGGCCAAGAAACTCTGCTTCAACACAGGAGATTCCAATGATCTAGAATGCCTTGGTTTCCATGTCATCTAGCTGAGTAAGGTGTGAGGCAGGAGGAGAGCAGTACTCCATTAAGTTGTTGTTGAAGGCCTTTGTAGGTGGATAAAAGTTTCAGATTTGGCAAGGAAAGATTTGTGCATGAAAGAGAGTCTTTTTGGAGTGAGTGAGTTTTGCCAGGATTGAAAGGCATATTCCAAGTATTTGATTCTATCAATTATATCAAGGTCTGCAGAGAGGGAAGAAGCTGATACCTGCCTCTGCAAAGGATTGGGGATGTTATGGCAGAGGTGGAGTCATCAGTAAAGAGATAAAGAGGATTTTCCAGAGAGACAGATATCGTTTAAGATTAGGAATAGGACTGGGGCCCAAAACTGCCTCGGGGCACTCCGTCTTTGACTGGAAGAGGAGATGAAATAATTCATTCAACCTCCGAGCATTCCCTGCAGTTGTTAAAGCTGAGGCCAATTGTGAAGTACTGTATTTGTTTCCTTCATTGCTGGGTACGTTGGGAATGCTATTGAAGAAAATATATTTTCTATGAAAAATAAACCATGAATTAAGTAAAACATTGCATTGATCTCTCAACACGTACAGCATACGTATGTCACATTGCTTCAGGAGATTTTAGGTGCAATCCTAATAAAGAGGCTTGACTGGGTTTCTCTTATTTAATTAATAAGGTGTGTGTGTCAGTGTGTGTCCTCCATAACTCAAAACATGAAACCTTGCAGCCTGAAGCTTTGCATGCATACTAGAAAACTCCAAGGAAGTACATGATTGAAAATTGTGTGTTTTGGTTAATTGAAACACCCCTTTTGAAGATGATTATCGGCCTTATTTAATTATGTCCTTTATCAGGTGCATCCTCGGTCACCCGCTCTATGGAGTCTTAAGGCGTATCTGGGTTACCTTGCTGGTGTCTGAAGCCGCCTTGTATTTTGGCCTGCTCACCATGCCTTGGCTTGGAACAGGCTGCAACGATTTCTTAACAATAGTTTTTTTTTCACTTTCATCACTCATATTATCGCATGCCTTTTCATCATAGCTACAAAAATGGCTGTATATATCACTTTTGTAAGTGCTATAGCTTTCAAATTAGGAGCTTAGAGCATTTCATGCATTATGTGATACCATTTTCCGACGATCTACTCTCATGGACTAATTAAAGTATATCATCGAAATATTATTTCAGCTTTGAGTATCGGATATCATCCGGACTAAATAATTGTCAAGCTGGAGTGAAATCTGATAATTTAAAGAAATAATGAGTTTTATAACTAAGCCTATATACCTATTTACTTTAAGCAAGCAAGGCTGTCGTTCCTCCTTCTCTCATATATACACAAGAAAATGTGAAATTTCAAAAGCATTAAACATCGTTTTTCTACTGTTTGGAAAATTGTATTGAGTGAACAAGGATCTAGGAATATGCAAAATTCACCAGCTTCATTGCCATACATGACTTAATGCATTCACTGCTTGACCTAGTGCCCTGCCCCCCCCCCCGCCCAGAGGGACTGCTTATCCATAGCGTCTGACATATCTGTGTCTATATTTGGTGATGTTTCTGGAGGTGCTCTACAAGGAATCAAAGCAAATCTGGTGAAAAACGGACATTTTAAAATAAGTTATAACGTTTGTGCGGACTGCGAACATATGTTACCACATGACGCGTGCACAGACGAGCAGGCAACATTGCAGATTATCTGCAATGTTTATTTCATTGGTGTGTGCGTCACTCTTTTTACTTTGCGATGTCTCCAAGTTTGTTCTACGTTAAATAGCAACTCTTGTGGATAAAGTCATTATTTGAACGAATTCACTTAATATCTTTAAATCACGGCTTTAAAGTTAAAGGGATACGATATGGTATGCAGCCACAGCCTGGCCAGCCATTCTTACCAACCACTAAACTGGAGTGTTTGCTTGAGTGCTTAAGCCACTTGCTGAGCACCCTACAATCGATAACGGTGCAGTTCGTGTCCCAATCGGGATGTGCAGTCATCGGCAGTTGCTACAAGAAAGAGGTACATGACTTAGAAAGGTTATATAGTTTCTCTTTGTGAGTTTCAAAGCAAAATATTTGATAACACCTATTTACGAGCTGTTTGCTGTATTAATGTTTTCTAATTTACAGCACCATTTTTTTTCCCACTCATCAGATGACGATTGACAGCTGTTTATAAAGATTAATGTTTATGCACATCTTCCTGAAACATTTACAATGCAATGTTGTTTTTTATAATTTTGTTTATGTAAATTCCTCAAAACAAGGATGAAAGCTACTAGAGGTTTTTGGGTTGTATACAATGTAGTACTGCAGTCGGTAATCACACTGACCCAATATGCTGAAGAATTGCCGATATCGGCCAAGCTGTGTGTGTGTGTGTGTGTTAATAAAGTATAACATCTTCTCTCTGCTAATCCCTCCCCACCCATCTCTCTCTCTCTCTTCTCTCTCTCTCTCTCTCTCTCTCTTCTCTCTCTCTCTCTCTCTCTCTCCTCTTTCTCTCTCTCTCCTTCCTATCCTCGCCCACCCCCGCCGAATACAGAGCAGCACCTCCCACACTCTCTCTCTCTCTCGCTCTCTCTCTATTGTCTTCGGACGTGTCTGAGCGGTGTTTGTCTCCACACAACTTAGCTCCGGACGCGTCCAGGCGTGTTCATGTCTGGGCGGGAGTTTGGCTTTGGGTATTAACCAGTTTATAGTAGTGTTGTGATATCTGGAAGCTATGAGCACACAACATACAGATCCTATAGATCAGTTATATCGGTAAGTACACTTCCAGTTAGGGTCCCGACCCTAGTCCTAA
>CM068952.1:60757299-60768568 GCA_035128595.1 Eptatretus atami
CCAAGGTTTCTGCAGGTCTGGAAGTAACCCCTTTCTGGTGAAATTCCCAAAATCCAGACTCACTGTTCACCTCCACTTATTCGTTCCTCCAATTTCTCACCTGTGGAAACAAATTCCACATTATTTTCAATGCCATTCCTCCCTCCTGGGTTTTCCAAGACAACAGTTCACCACCATCTCAGGTCATCCCCCATCCACAAGACCACAACCATAATCTTTTCTCACATCATTAACCACCCCAAGCCCACCTCTTTCCACATTTATCATTTTTCCTTCCACTTCTGCGACTGTGAGTTAGCAGGTGTCATATATTCCATGCTTTTGAAATGGAATGAAAGTGTTTCACCTTTATTTCATTGTTCTTTCATTCTCGGCCTGCAAATTCAATGACTTGCTATCCTCCTATTGCCCACATCTCTTATTTCTCAAAGTCTCCCTCAATTTTATCCTTCAACCATGCTGTTGGTACATCTCCCCCTCCCCTCTCTATATACTGTTGTTTTTGTTCTGTTATGTCCTGATCCATTCTGTGTTCTAACTGCTCCACTAACCTCAACACTGTATCCCAAAAAAATTAATTAATTGTGGATAGAAAATTCCAATACATACTTTGTACAAAGTGGAAGGGAGGGTAGCTGAATGAAAGAAGCCATTGGGAACAGTACCTCATACAAGAGGTAGACAGATAAAAGCACCAGGCCAGCATTGTAGATGATCATCACGTTTTTCAGGTCAAAGGGTTTCCTGTTCTCCATGAGCCGTGGTCCAAGGTTCTTGACGAAGTACACATAAAATATGAGTATGAAGCCTTGTTCAAACGGCGAGTTCATGAATGGCCATCCACTCACACGTGGGTCTGCAGGGTCAAGACACAACCTCCATCATTTGGAGCACAAATCGGTAAAAAAACAAAAACAAAAAAAAAAACCTTTAATCTTACCTTCAACTGAAAAAAATTGTATCCATTAATAATTAATAATTAATCCCCACCCCCTCTTCCCACGAAAGGAAACTGGTTTAACTCTATACTCTCCCTACTCTACATGGCATACATATCATAGAGTTAAACCTTTTCTACATTAAATCTGAAAATTATTGTTTCTAATATTTACTCAGCACTCTTTTCTTCTAATAAACCCAGAAATGTCACAAAGTCACCCATGATCGTAAATGCTTAGATTGAAGATTTTTCTTATTTACCTATGGAAGATGTCACAGTGCATATAAGAGGCCATCGACATCAATATGGACTCAATATTGAAGGGATTTTGACATTTCCCTATCCCCTATACATCCCCCTCAATCTCCCAACCTATGTTCCCTTTATCCCCCCATGCTCTTCACTTCATTATCTCAAAATTTCCACTTGCCAGCCTCCACTTACATTTTATAAACATAGCCTCTAAACTTCAAAAGGAATCAAAAATATGAGAAGCAAAACACAAAAACAATAAAAAAAATTTAAAAACCGAAGGAAGAGGGGTGAATGAAGAGAGAAGAAAGGAAGACGAAAGAACAAGCAAACAAGGAGACATGGCAGTTTACCAGCATTCTTTATCCAATTATGATAAGCATCAACAACCGATGTCGCCAACTCCATGGCAAGAAATGTTCTGAAGACAGTCTCAGAGATGGCCCTGCAGGAAACACAAGGCATTTGCTTTAAAATTTGCAATAGCAGTTAAATCCCAAAAAGCAACACGACACACTATTTCACATCAGTGTTAAGTACGACTTGGCATCACATCAAGTGGATTATTATGAAAAATAAAAAAAGTAATCACCCCACTATTTTCCAAAGTTCCATTGGAAGCACAAGTTCATATTCATGTTCAATATCTGCAAATGTACCTGAGGTCGCATCAGGAACAAACATGAGCTGAACCAAAGAAAAAAAGATTCATAAAACAGGGGCAATGATGTATTTAGAACCAATCCAGTCCACAAGGCTGCTATGGAAACAAGTCTCACAGTGTTAGAACAAAGTACATTTAATGACACAAGTCCCAAAAATAAATATCTGTTAATTATTACTGAAGTGAACTTGGAATTTGACACTTATGCTTCCAGAAGGGCAATGCTCAAACTGTTATTACTAAGAAAATTATTTGATGATTTATTTTCACAATATATTTTTCCAGAAGGGTCATGCTTTCCCCATATTGTTGATTTACTCACACAACCGGACTTCCTGATACCTGATACCTTCCCCCCCCTCCCCCCACCCACTCCACACGGGCTCGGATGCTTTCCGCATGCCACCACCGTCCAAACCAGATTGACGTTTTGGGCTTTACCTTCCGTCCTTTTGCTCCAATGAAAGGTAAAGACTGAAATATTAGCACCTTGGGATCTTTCACAGCGGATAACTTCAACCATTTTAGACTCATGTTTTGATGCAGTAAACAAGCCTCAATGAGAAATCAACAAGCTGGATAACAAACCAATTAAACTGCTCCTTGTCAGTAAAATGCTCTGCAAACATAGGGGCAATACCCCTGGGCACTCACCTGGTAGCGGCTGGATAAGATAACCAGGGACCCACTGGAAGGCAGGGATGACCCACAAAATATGTAACGGAGAAGAAAGTAAACACCTATGGAAGTTTCTTTTTAATGCCGTGAACAAACTTTGGCACATCAATCACGGGTGATAAAGGTTGTGGTCAAGTTTCATCGAAATTGTGTGTGTACTTTCGGAGAAGAAGCTGCAAGTATATATGGACGGATGGACGGACGAGCCATCCCTTAAGCTCCCCGGAAATACATTCTAGGTGAGCTAAAAACCAACACAGGCTAGGAATATGCCTACTGAGGTGGAGCAGATGCGGACCGCAGCCCCATGTAGGTGCATAGGACGATGACTGTAGGATTGGCCGAAAAACGGAAAAAGGCTCAACAAACTACCAAATCCAATTTGTGCACAGGCACAAAGAAAACAAGTCGGCAAAGATATCCCTTACTCACCTTGCAACAGGCCTTCATGAAAAGGTGCAAATAGAAAATGCTCTACCGAAAATCAAAAGAGTAGTGAATACAGCTGCATCAATAAATTGTAAAGACAAAGAAAAGTTACAAAATGAAAGATTAAATGTACAGTACGCCAATAATTGAGGGAATGACAGAAGAGAAGACAGAAAGAAAAAACACCTGGAGAGATTTGCTAGTCTATAATAAAGGCCAATTGGAGTGGAAGCCAGCTTAAATTGGATGGAGAACAAATAATAATAAATGCCTAACATGAAAGACACCACACAAACGGCATTAAGAAAATGGCAAGATTGAGTCAGTCAAGGTCAAAATAGAAAGTACCAGTCCCATTCCATCGGGATGCTAAATACCGAATGTCAGAACCACTGTCAAACAAAAAGGCATAATAATGTATGCAGTTATCCACTGGCACATCTGAAAAAAAACTTCAACATACCAGCCCCATTAAAATCATGGAAGTACAAACCAAGGGCAATCATTAAAGATGAAGAGTGCTCACAAATCACCTGACCATCTGATCTGACCATCAATCACCTGACCATCTGATCGTCTGATCCAGGGTGAACATAGAAAACAAGTCATTGGGGTTGGACATCATACAGATTTTATTTTATTTTTAAAGAAAAGGAAAGGAAATGACAGCATTTCTAATGGAGGTTTCATAACCTGGTCGGTGGTTTTGGACCAAATATCTCAAGAAAAATTTTTTTTTTTTTTAAAAAGGACTGACTACCAGGATGTGAAAATCGAAGTCAAGAGAACCTGGAAGCCAAGGAATACTGATATTGTGCCAGTGATAAAGTAGAACCTGACTAAAATTTGAAACTTATACCAGAAAACAATGCAACAAACAAACTGCAGTTTGAGGCCATTCAGGGTTCAGTGATGATCCTTCAAAAGAACCTTTGAAAACAAAGATAGGATAACCACAAAAACATCAACTTGGACATCAAACTATGATCCGAGAAAAAGGAAGGTGGATACCTTGTGGGCCCTGGGAGGACTCAAATCTACTTTCTGACATGTGCTCAAGGGAATTACAACCAATGCAAAAGAGCCATTTTGATCAAGGATGTCCATGCAAAAACAACTGGCTGCAATTAACCTGCCCTTCTTCTCCTTCTTCTTTAATGGCCACTATTAGTCCCACTTTTGAGGTTGGCCAATGGAAGCTTGACCCAAGTCTTTCACAAGCTCGCTGGCCCAGCTTGACGTTTGACAAAGTAGTTGGGTCAGGAATTTGGAATTTGTTCAGGGTGTCCACGATAGTTCAACTACTCTTCGTGATGGACACCATGGGATTTTATCATTCAACAACTAATGCTGCCAGATGGGACACCTGCTTAACGTCCATCTGAAGGACGGCAAACACATTGATGAATGATCCTGCCTGTGAAACACCAGGATGACAGTTTAGAGCAGGGTCGGGATTTGAACCGAGGCTAGACAGCTTATAGGTGAGTGTAAATTCTTCTTCTTGCATATGGCAGCTTGGCTGCCTGGTAGCTATCATTTTGTTGGGGCGTGACTATGCCGCTGATGCTGTGCCCCTATACCAGTATACAGGTACTCATTTTGCTGACCTCGGAAGGATGACAGGCTGAGTCAACCTCACCTAGTGTTAATTCAGCGGCCAACAGGGCTCAAACTCAGGACCCTAAGATCGCAAGCCAGCCACCCTAACCACAAAGCCACCACCAGGCTTAGTGTGAATTCACCTGCCATTATATCGCTGCTTACTTTCATATACTTGTACTGCTACTTCATCAGTCATGAAGAGCTGAGACATGAAAGATTATTGGAGGAACTTGTGTACATAATCATGTGCTCGGACTTGGACAACAGGAGAGAAATCAACACTGGAGATGCCCAGGATTTAAACACAGGATCTCCGTATTCAGAACATATTTGTACACATTGGAAAGCTGTAATATGATGCCACTCCAATGTGATGTGGTGTAATAAGATCTAACTCTCCCTGTTAAATCCAACATCTAAGTGTATTGCCGGTGCCAGGCCCGGATAAAGAAGGGTTGTGAAACTGAGAGCAACCAGTAAGTCCAAGATAAAGACATGATATGACTCCAGGAAACTGAAAGATGAGACAGTAAGTTCAAGGACAGCTCCGGTTACAACATTGTAGGAGCCGTTTAAAAGCCCGACAATCAGTTAATGAAATGGACCAATATGTCTGATATACAGTCGTGGCCAAAAATATTGGCACCCTTGCACTTTTTTCAAATAACTCACAATGTTCTCTAAAAATAAGTTGAAATTGACAAAAGTATTTGGTCTCCACAATTCTTTGTTTCACTGGTTAATATTACAGAACCTTTGTTTTTGATTCAGAATTTAATATATCCTTTTAAATCAGAAAATAAAAACAAATGGTATTGATAAAATTATTGACATCCTCAACTTAATATTTGGTAGCACAGCCTTTGGACAAAATAACTGCAATGAAGAGCTTCCTATAGCCATGAATGAGCTTCCTCCACCTCTCTACTGGCAGTTCTTGTTCAAACTGCTCCTGTTCTCCCAGATTTGAAGGGTACCTTCTCCCAACTGCTGTTTTCAGACCTCCCCACAGGTGTTCAATGGGATTTAGATCTGGACTCATTGCTGGCCACTTCAGAACGGTCCAGCATCTTGTCTTGAACCATTCCTGGGTGATTTTTGAAGTGTGTTTGGGGTTATTGTCCTGCTGCAAGATCCATGATCTTCGACGGAGACCCAGCTTTCTGACACGGGGGTGAACATTGCGCTCCAAAATGCCTTGGTAATCTCCTGATTTCATGATGCCATGCACACATTCAAGGCACCCAGTGCCAGAGGCAGCACAGCAACCCCAAAACATCACTGAACCTCCTCCATGTTTGACTGTAGGGAAGGTGTTCTATTCTTTGAAGGCTTCATTTTGTATTCTGTAAACAGAGATGATGTGCTTTACCAAAAAGCTCTAATTTAGTCTCATCTGTCCACAAGACATTCTCCCAGAAGGATTTTGGCTTGTTCAGTTGTGTTTTGGCAAACTCCAATCGGGCTTTCTTTTGTCTCTCTCTCAGCAGTGGGTTCCTCCTGGGTCTCCTACCATAGAAACCCCTTTCATCGAGTTGGTGACGGATTGTGCGAGTTTAAACTGTTGTACCTTGTGTCTGAAGGTCAGCTTGAATCTGTTTGGCAGTTGGTCGAGGTGCTTTCTCCACCATTCAAACAATCCTTCAGTACAAACTTCGATCAAATTTTCTCTTGCGGCTACGTCCAGGGAGGTTGGCTGCAGTGCCATGGGCTTTAAACTTCCTGATAACACGGTGGACACAGGAACATCAAGGTCTCTGGAGATGGACTTATGCCTTGAGATTGTCCATGCTTGGCTACAATCTTGTGTCTGACATCCTTAGACGATTCTCTGGTTTTCTTTCTTTTCTCCATGCTCATTGCAGTACACATCATGACGCAAAACAGCAGAATGACTCCTTTTCTCTATTCAAACTGGTTGAATGAGTGATTTTGATCTTGCAGGCACCTGCAACTCACCACAGGTGAGTTCCATCCAAAAGTAAAGGACAATCACCTGCTTGAAATCTAATTATTTCTAACAACTTCTAAAAGGTGCCAAGAATATTGTCTGGGCCATTTTAGGATTTCTGTGTGGAATAAGCAAAGATTTTGTAATTTTTTTCAGTTTTTTTTGTTTTGTTCCACTGCAAACCAACGAAATACATATGTCGATACCAAAATATATTTTTTAATTTCAACAATTTTCTGGAAGAAATGGAGCATTATTTGAAAAAAGTGCAAGGGTGTCAATATTTTTGGCCATGACTGTACTTTGAGGAACCGAATAAAGATGGAAAGGATCCTGTATGTTTTCTGTTAATAAGATAACTGCAATTCACTTTAAGAAAAGATGACCTCCACTATCAAGGTAGAACAATATTCTTGTCCACAAAAGCAAAAAAGACACTGGTGGAATGGAAACATATCAATGAAAGGCTCATAACAGCAATATATAAAACAAACCAAACAAAGATAACAGTCATCAAATGCAATGCTCCGACTGAGGTTAGTGGACAGTGTGAAGAATGGATTCTACCAACAACTGCAAGGAATTTTGAATGAACCATCTAAGCATGCCATTTGTATTATGATGAGGGACTTGAATGCAAAGAAAGGATGCGACCAACATGCATGGGAAAGGGAAATTGGACCACATGTTACTCAAGTTACAAATAACATTGGGGAGATGCTTTTTGAGTTCTGTTCAACAAGCAATGCTCTTGTAGGAGGCACCCTCTCCCAACACATAAGATGACCTGGAAGTCCCAACATAAGTTGACCCAACACAAGAACATCCATAAGTTGACCTGGGAGGGGAGGGAGAGAAAGGACGAGGATAGAGTTCCCTGAGAAAGAGAAAGAAAGAAAGAGAAAGAAAGAAAAAGAAAGGAAGAGAGAAAGAGAAAGAAAGAGACAGACAATACTGAACTATCTATTAAAAAAAAAAACATACATGCATACATTAACATGGGTGTCAATCGCTACTTAGGAGTGGGGGGGAGACATCAAAAGTGCAAATCGTGAAGCCAATAGTGATGACCAGGCAAGTGTAGCCCCTGGAAATTGTTGATTGTGGACTCTCTTTGCTGTGGTGCATTCCAAACATTTAATTGGACCACCTATGCCATGTTCCTTTGAAATAATTTAATTAATAAAAGGGTGCATTTTTAATTTTGAGCTTTTTCTTGGTGCCAAAGTTTATTGTTGGACCCAAAATCCAGACATAAATGTGTATTCATTCATACTTTTATTGTTACTTATACTTTTCATCCCAACTCTTCAAGATCGACAAAAATGCAAACTCCCACCCCACCCCCACCTTTTCCCCCAAAATGCACAGGGGTAGGTCCATAGATTATAAGATAAGCTTGGCAGGGAGCTCCTCTTTCTGACTCCTAATTTATTTATCTTTCTTTCCCTCTTCCTCGTAGTCTGTAGCCGCTATTAACAAAACAAATTTGTTTGGAGAAGTTGTCACTAGAGGATCGAGTAAAACTGAAAACGACGGCCCAGACAGAATTTGCCCGAATACCACGATAGCATTGGTAAGTGGTGCCAAGTACTCCGTTGCATCGGAGTGTTTGTTTGAGCGTTTTGAATCAAGCAAGCCACTTGGCAAGCGATAGCAAGCTACTTGCTAAAGGAACACACAACTGGTGTTTATATAGCACAGGCGTGATGGGCTGAATGGCCTCCTCCTGTCGCATTTCCTTGCAAAATATATATACGAGGTGTGTTCAAAAAGTATCCAACCTTAATTTTTCGTGCGTAAACAAATGAAGCTGGAGGGCGTGGTTTGGTGCACGTATGTAGGCGATCCTAATCCGTATGCGTGAATATTTTCCCACTTGCAGAAGCTGTCAGTCGCCGACAGACCGCCGATGAGTGAGGAAGTGTAAGTGAGCGCCGTCGGATTTTCGTTTTTGACAAAATGACGGAAAAACTTGAACAACGCTACTGCATCAAATTTTGTGTAAAGCTTGGCGATTCCCAAGTGGAAACAATCCGCAACATTCAACAGGCCTTCGGGAACGAAGCAATGGGCACCACACAGATAAAAAGAGTGGTACAACCGCTTCAAAGGTGGTCGCACATCAGTGGAAAGTGAAGCACATTCTGGTAGGCCCTCAACATCCCGAAATTAGATCGTCATTGACCAAGTGAGGACCCTGCTGATGCAGGATCGTCGAATCACGATCAGAGAACTTGCAGACGAGGCGGGCGTCAGCATTGGATCCGTTCATTCCATTGTAACTGAGGATTTGGGCTGAAGGAGAATCTCAGCGAAGTTCGTGCCAAAGCTGCTAACGATCGAGCAGAAGCAACTCCATTTGGAGATCGCACAGGACATGCTGGAGACTGTGAACAGCAATCCCAACTTCTTCAACACAGTGATCACTGGCGATGAACCACAGTGATCCGTCATTTTGTCAAAAACGAAAATCGACGGCGCTCACTTACACTTCCTCACTCATCGGCGGTCTGTCGTCGACTGACAGCTTCTGCAGGCGGGAAATATTCACGCATACGGATTAGGATCGCCTACATACGTGCACCAAACCACGCCTCCCTAGTTTCATTTGTTTATGCACGAAAAATTAAGGTTGGATATTTTTTGAACACACCTCGTATATAGATCTAAACGTTAATCACCTCCTCCATTAATCCCTTCCAGTGTTTATCACTAATCAAATTGGTCTGAATGGATAAACACCAGAGGCTTTTTCAAGGGGATTTGGATTAGCTCGTGGTTCGGACTGATGTTGCCTGAGGTCTGGATGTGGACCGCGGTCCACCTTTTGAGGACCCTTGACACTCTTATTACACATTCATCTCCGATGCAACAATGACTAAATAAACTTTTCTTACCTGAAAATTTTACTATGGGTGAGCAAAGAGACCCCTTTCGAAGAAAACTTGAAGCAACACAGAACTGCAGTGGCAATGTCTATCCATATCAGAACTCACACAAATGTGACATTTTCAGTGCATGCGCACCATGCAGTACTTGCTCACTCCAACGAATGAAATCCAGCATGTATGTGCACAAGCTAATACCAGTTCCTTTCATTAAATACTGCCCACCAGCATGGTCTTGATTTGAGATAATATTAACTTTCGCAAAATAACTTGATTTAGACAGAATTTGATGATCCATTTGGGGAACACCTTGCGTTCGGACCTGTGTGGATTGTACAAAGCAATACAGTTTATATTATATTTGAGTCATAAAAGTGTGTGTGTGTGTCCCCCACCCATTGACGCACATACATACTCGTGCATACACACATACATTGCTGTGGACAATTCATTTGCAATTTCTCTTCTTGCCAGTGCATTGGTTCAAATTAGATGATGTGATAATTAACGACAATTTGCGTACAAAGTGTATTACTAAAGTGAAGCAGGTCATCTTGGTACAAAACATGTGGTAGAAAAACACAAAAAGCTTCCGACTGAATTATTGAACAGTTTTAGTGATTATTGCAAATGTACAAGTAAATACCTACACAATAAGAATGGAAATTCAAACCGCTGCCTCACAAAGGACGAATAAAAACCCCTCATGAGAATGTTTAATTCCATTTTCCTGCAGAACAGCACGATCAAGCAGCCCATGCACGCACAACGGTTCACGTCACTCCTTCCCCATCACCATAATGACCAAATCATCTTTGTCAACACATTTTCACCACAGAAATGGTCACTGGCAATGTTTTCCTCCTTCATGTCCATTGCCCATTGTATTCACATGGGGTTGTGTTATGTCAGAGGTTCCATCATCCATAGCAGGCATGTGGCTCATTCCACAAATCAAAATGATTGTCATTTTAATGGCTGCGGTTGTGCCGTTCCAGCTGTGCATAACACCGACAAAGGGGCTGTAAATGTCTACTGGGCAGATGGTAAGTTTTGCAACAGTTACACTCTGGTGTTACACACACGGAGGGAACAGCACAAAATATTATTTGGAACAAAGGTGTGTGGTGGTGTGTGTGTGTGTTGTGTGGTGTTGTGTGGTGTGTGTGTGTGTGTGGGGGGGGGGGTGGGACAGATGCAAGAAGATCTGGGAATAATTTCAGTGGTATAAGAATATGGACAATGTAGTTGAAAAGGTATAGTGCCAAATTCCAAATGTAACACGTCAATAATATTCCCATTGCGAAAAATTCATAATCATGATGCAGAAAGAACACATAAATACATCTACGTAGTCCTTTCTTTTATCTGATAGGTATCAATAATCCACAGGTTAATTGTATCGATTTAATACATACACAAACAATAAAGGAAATTTTTCTTGCCACAACCGTTTGACCTCAACCCCTCAACATCCATATTCCAAGACACTCCCCTTCTCTCTACAATCTTTAATGTTATCTCCTAAATGTTTGTTTCTCTCAGTTTATTCCCCAACTAACCCTGCAGCAACTTTATCCATTTTGCATGCCAATAAAAAAGTGGTGTGTTTTGAAAAACTAAAAATATGGAGCCTGGAACCGTTGGCAAATCTATTTCAAAACTAGAGTTCATGGAACATCTTACTCTGTACAGTCTTGAGATAATATAATAATAACAATAATCAAAAATATAATGAGAGAAAAAATACAATACACCAAGAACATGGACGGGGTTGACGAGCAGCAAATTTGATTGGTCGCGATGACGTAAAATGCCTTAATAATTTGTCCAAGTACTGCTAAATGGAAGGGTTTTGA
>CM068952.1:60777972-60791837 GCA_035128595.1 Eptatretus atami
ACAGCAACCCGGTAGCTATAGTTTGAGTGAGACAGAAAGTAAGACCAGGAAACCTGACACTGAGAGTGTAAGATTGTTCCGGGCACCACTTTAACGCTCCCAAGTCAGAACGGTAGTACCACCCTGAGCAGTTGCTGTCTACAACTTACTAGCTAAAAAAGTAAAAAATATAAAATATATTTTAAAAGTGAGTTTTATGGACAGATTGTAGATGGGACACATTTTCTCAATCACCAGTAACCCAAAATGGTGACGATCAAGATCATATGGGTGGTCCAAAAAAAAAAAAAAAAAGCAGCCATCGTTGGATTGCAGGAGATGGCCAAGTGAAAGTCTCCCCCAGTCAGGGGAGGCTTACTCTGGCGATCGCAGATATCTCGTTCTTCCATTGTACATGTATGTATGTATGTATGTATGTAATATTATGCTTTCTGACAAACTTCACACAACATTGGTTTTGTGAAACAGCTATGTGAACAATTTGGATATTTTTTTAAGCGGTGAAGCCGCTTCAGTATTTGACCATTTCCCATTCTCTGTCCATCCATCAAAAAGAAAGAAGAACCCAACACCCATGGTGTTTCTTCTCCAAATGGATGGTGTGTGTGTAGTGTGAGAGAGAGAGAGAAGAGAGAGAGAGAGAAGAGAGAGAGAGAGAGAGAAGAGAGAGAGAGAGAGAGAGAGAGAGAGAGAGAAGAGAGAGAGAGAGAGAGAGATGCTTTTTGTGTCATAATTATGTACTATTTGAATGTACCTTTTGACCCTTTGAACATCTGAGACCCCTTAATCCCAAGGACCAAAAGACCAAATACCCTGAGGAGCCAAAAGACCCAAAAATCCTCGAGGACTTAAAAAGACATAGATGACCCTAAGGTTCAAATTCGAATTCCAAAGAGCCATTCAAATGGTTATCATGTGTTTCTAGGCTTTGCCTATTTCATATTAAAATGCCAAAACTGAACCGCTTCCTTCAGACAATTTCAGTTATGTATGCCAATGTTGTAAATACCCAATCAAGGCCTGACGCAAAAGGAAACGCAACATTAATAATTATGCACGATAAACGGAATAAATAAATAAATAAATAAATGGTCACTGGTTCTGCAGGAATCAGGGAAGGGCAGGTGAGGCAAACCACACCCTCTGTGAACATGCCAGAAGGTTTACACAATTGTGTGTGTGTGTGGATTCACTGTGCAAACCTAAACTGGGCACCATATAGTTCAAACAGTCATCAAACTTATGGACTAAAAATGGGTTCACATTTTCCTTTTGGAAAAATGTTTTTATAAAAATAGCACAGTCAAGACAAAGTGTGCCAAAAAAAGCACACACAAATTGTCACACAAACCAAATAGCGATTTGTATCAGGTGACCAAGAGAATGGCAAATTAAGTCAATCGTGGCCGGTGAATAGAAGCTTATGGATATATTTGGGGAAAACAAGTGATTTGGCACACAAAGCACGTAGTCACGTAGACTGGAGTAGAAGGGCATGTACTGGGTACATCAATGTTCCCATCTGTTATTTAAAGTTTTTGTTGGGAATAGCTGAAGTACAAAATCTAAACATTTGCAAGAGATTTCAAAATTGTTAATTTTCACAAGTGGCAAATTATGAGCAGCAGCGTTTGCTTTGTCTCAAGGTAAGAAGCAGGTTTGGCTGCCTCACCTAAACCGGTTTGACAGCACCAGAGGAGTAAACGTTAAAACTGGGGAGAATAGTCCAGGAGAAAGGGAGAGAAAGGGAGAGAAAGAGAGAGAAAGAGAGAGAAAAGAAGAAGAGAAAGAGAGAAGAAAGAGAAGAGAAAGAGAGAGAAAGAGAGAAGAAGAGAGAGAAGAGAGAGAAAGAGAGAGAGAAGAGAGAGAAAGAGAGAGAAAGAGAAGAGAAGAGAGAGAAAGAAAGAGTGAGAAGTGAGAAGTGAGAAGGAGAAAGTGAGAAATGAGAAAGAGAAAAGTGAGAAAGTGAGAAAGGAGAAAGAGAGAAAGTGAGAAAGTGAGAGTGTGAGAGTGTGAGGGTGTGAGGGTGTGAGGGTGTGAGGGTGTGAGGGTGTGGAGAGAGTGAGGTGGAACAAAAATAGAGCAAAATCTGTGATGCACAAAAAACACCACTGTATATGCCAACTGGAAGTGTGGCACAATCGATCGATACGGCAAACATCGATAATGTTGGGTTGCTGGTTACACAAACTACAGAGATGCACCTCACACAAGGACATTCTCAAATAATTAATTGAACTTGTAAGCCTTACAAAATTATCGACAACCATTTCAAATTTTCCCACCTCTACTGTTCCTCTTTGCTCTGGTTCGTGGTGGAACTGTCTTCTGGAGACGGTTCAATAGCACTCTTCCCTCGAGAACTCCAACAGAATGTGGTGCACCACCACCTCATGTCATCCCCCCATCCCCAATCCACATGATCATTTCTACCTAACCCAACCCTCTCAATTATATGACATTTTGATTCTCCTCCCCTCCGCTTTACCTGTTTGTTCATGTCAAACTGTGGTGCCCCCTGTAGCCCTGTCAATAAGTTTCCTTTTACCCTCTGTCACCTTTCTCTTCCACAAGTTTAGATTTTGGAGAGAATAAAAATGAACGTTTCAATATATCTGCAAGACCAATTCCTATTGAGACCCTCCTTGAAACTGCAATACTTTTTGTGTATGCAATATATAAAAGGCACCACCTCGCTTCCTGGTGGCACCTGTGACAGCACCTGTGCTGTGAAAGACCATAAGGAAATGGAAGTTTTACTTCAGTAACTATTGCACAAATTAAAATATCAATTTCATCAGACATTGAGAAAGACCAAAGGTTGGCAAAGAGAACCAAGATAAACACAATCCGAAGGCTTTGAACACTGCCCACAGAACCACGATGTGCTTTCTGGGCAAAAACCTTCATGGTGTTTCAATGCCAAGCTAAAACTCTCTTGAAAGCAAATCCAGTGAAGGCAGGATGGCCTCGAAGTACGCACATTCACCTCTGAGCTGTCTAGCATTGGTTTGAATCTCGGCACAGCGATAAACTGTCATCCTGGTGTTTATCAGGCAGGTCGAGGCATTGGTGTGTGCGCCGTCCCTCGGCTGGATGTTAAACGGGTGGCACGTCTGCCAGAATTAGTGGGTGGACGTTAAAGATCTCACGGTGTCCTTCGCAAAGAGTCGGCGAACTATCGCCAGCACCCTGAACAAATTCCAAATTCCTGTTCTAACCTCTCGAAGACGATGCATATCAGTGGTGCAGCTGTGCCACAGTAAATAATGTGACCTGCAGCCATGTGCTGTATACAAAAGAAGAAAAAAAAGAAAAGAAAGCAAATCCTTCAAACCTATTTCAAAAAAAGTCATCGGTTTGAAAGGAAATGGACCTCCATAAATACCAATGGAACATGCCTTCAAAACACACCTTTTCTTATTGACCGATGCCAAAGGTACAGTATAACAAGCAATTACAATGCTGTTACAAACAGTACACAGATTAAGGTACAAGGGGCATTCATAAATTTATATGAACAAGATACACACAACAGTCCAACACACACCATATGGTATAACGCACCACATACAGTACATTTTCATATGACAGGGTGTCCCAAAAGTCACTGTGCACCTCTGTAAATTCCATGTAAACCATACAATGCAGCCCGGCTGTCAATACATAGATATGACCGAGGTGACGTTTGACGTGGGTATCACATCAGCAACACGTTAGCCTTTTGCGTTGTTGCAAAGCAGTTTTTTTTCAGGAGTAAGTGGATTCAGTTGTAAGATGGTTTTGCCACTTGAGGCACGAGGTTTTTTTGTTGTTGTTGGTGGAACATGTGTTTTGTAATGTAGGTGAAGTGATGTTCCACATCGTAACAGTACGGGAGTCGATTTACAAATTTTGTAAGACTGCTTCAGTGCCGGATGCCTCACGACCGGGCAGGCATCAGGTGTTATCGGATGAGAACGTTAACGATATTTCAGTTTGCATGTTAAGAAGCCCGATGAGATCAGTTCTCAAGTTGTCACAGTAGGCAGGTGTCTTGCGTAGCAGTACATACAGAGCAATGAAGAAACGTCTGCACCTCCGTCCGTACAAAGTAGCAGCTGTGCATGAACTGCAAGAAAGGAACTACATCAAGCGTTCCGATTACTGCTGATGGTTTCGAGACTTCATTACTGATAATGGAGACAATATTATGGAAGACACCTTTTACGCAGATGAGGCATCAATTGAGATATCTGGATATTTGAACAGCCAGACAGCCGTGTTTGGTCAGCAGAAAATTCACACACGATATTGGAACCACTGTGGCACGATGTGAAGGTTGGGGTGTGGTTCCCCATATCATGCAAGTGGATAAAATCCCCCCCCCCTTTCTTTTTTTCCACAAGACCATCAACTTGAAATGCTATTCCAATTTGAAAATTTAGCATCATTGAGAAGCTGAATGAAGATGAAATTAGCAATGCATATTTCCAACAGGACAGTGCCACTGTGCACACCGCTCATGACTCCATGCTGCTACGCTGGCTTGTTTGCAAACAGATCAAGGTGCGGTTACCTGAGGACATTGTCCACATACAAGTGACAAAAAGCACATGTGCTTTAGTTGTAAAAATGTCACGGTCAAATTAGACAACTTTGTCGAACTGTGCCATGGATATGCACAAACGCGCACACGGACGGGCGGACGTACACGTGCATAGGCAGATGTGCACACAATATCCTCTCCCTTTAGGTGTGTGTGTGTGTTCCTTAGACCACCAAGATGGTAAACACCTGGCTGCAGCAATGACCATGGGTAGCCCCAAAAATGAAACTATCCAAATTGTACAAGTGTATGACTATTTTTTTAAAGTCCATGAAAGGACAATACCAGTGATATTACAAATTGTAGTATGCAACAACTCTGCTTTACAGGCATCAAAATCTGGATTAGAAAAGGAGCCGTTTGTCTGTCTGTCTGTTTATCATGTTATAACTTGAGAATGGATTAACGGATTGCAATGAATTCAATGACGGTGGATTCATGGAGCTCCTGGGAAGCTTGTGACGCCAAAAAAAAAAAAAAAAAAAAAAATAGATACATAAAAAATATTTAAGGTTGGCGTGTACAGTACATAGATGGGTATGTGGGCACACGTGGTGAAACTGCAAACATCAATTTGTGGCGCTGGTTATCCCCGCATGGAGGTCAGGATCCCCCCCCCAGGAATCCTTTTTTGTTAACTTGAGAACAGATAAACAGATTTCAATAAAACCAACGCTGGTGGATTCAGGGAACTTCCAGGACGGTTTGTGATGCAAAAAAAGAAAAAGAAAGGAAAGGAAGGTTTGTGTACGGGTAGGTGGGCACACATGGCGAATCTGCAAACATCAACTTGCGGCGCTGGTTATCCCCGCATGGAGGGCAGGAACTCCCAGGAATCCTTATTTTGTTCTTGCCCCATAGATTTATCCATCGCAGCAAATATTGGCATTCCCGTCAGCAAAGCTACGCATCTTATATACTAGTATAAAGATATAGGCAGACCCTAATTGCTTTCAATATTGCTCTGTGACACCCATAGTTTGAGTTTACAGTCTATCGCTTCTCATGCAAACTTTGCCAAAATATATTCGAGAGAAAGCAAAAAAAAAAGAAAGAAAAAAAAGAAATAAATTGGCTCTGCGTGAAGACTCCTATATAGAGCAGAGTCTCCGAACTCCTGTCACATTCCAACCAAAGGTGCTACATTGAAGCTTAGAGAGTATAGATCATTCAAAGTCAGACAATAATTGCAGATTAAAGCAACCTGAAGCAGGATTCAGATTTGTCACGACATCAGCCAAGATCTTATGCTGGGAATATCAAACAGTCAATGTAATACAAAATGAGGGAGGAAAGGAGGAAGAAGAGAAAAAGGTAATTGTTAGCACAAAAAATATTTCAAGACTGAAAGTTGCACAGTAATTGTGGGTAGAAGATTAAAACTCTTCTTCATCCAAAGGAAGAACTGCAGTTAAGCTTTTGTACTGCAATAAATACTATACATGTAAATTATAAAGTTACACCTCTTTCTTCTAAGATACTAAGGGGAACAGTAAGCTGATAACATCATCCAAAATGAAGATGCCGATACGTACACGAGAGTCAGAGGAATGTTATACATACACCCATTAAGCAACAATGAAAAGATTACAAAGCAGATGTGTTTTAACAAAGCAAACAGAAGTCAACTAGAATGACACTCGGGAGAGCGTAGACCTCTGCCAGGCTGAACAGTTCATTTTGTATCCCACTGATAGGCCTGACTTGAACCAAAATTGAATCAATTTGTCCTCGTCTCACACGGAACTCATCCACCAAGTTTTGTTATAACTCATCCACCAAGTTTTTGAAATATCGTACTATATACAGTATATTGTTTTTGGTCGCATCTCTCAATGGTGAAGAATCACTTTAAAAAAATTTTTATTTTTAATCTCGGATCCAGATACGGATCTTCACCAAAATATAATCAGTTCGTCCTTGTCACACACCCAACCTGTCCGCCAAATTTCATCTGAATCCGTCTATAACTCTGAGATATCCTACTCACACAGACAGACATAACCTCCATCTATCTTCGGTTGCAGAGGTAATCAAAGAGTCAATGTGAGAAGAGATATAAAGGAATTTTTAAGTTGGTAGCATCAAATGCATGCAATCCGATGGAATGGTGCACATAGATCACACTAACTTTGACCTGTTTGTCTGTATTTGATCCCCGGCTGGACCATTATAAACTGACAGGCTGGCGTTTCACAGACAGAGCGTTGCATTAAAAAGTGTGCCGTCCTTCGGACAGATGTTAAGATTGTGGCTCATCTGTTCGCATTACTTGGTCGACGTTAAAATTCCTATTTCGTCTTTCAACAGAGGCAGGTATCACCGGCACCCTGGCTAAATTACAAATTCGTGCATAAATTGCAGGTAGCAGGTCATCCTCGACACCATGTAAAATTGTTAGCCATTTCAGAACGTGGTTGCTGTGTGAGGAGCAGCTCCTGCACTATAAACAAATTCACAGGCCCAGATGTGTTCACAGGCCTTGTGTGAACCTGAGATCTATACTACTTGCTGCTCATTTCACAATCCATCAAGTGGAGGCCCAATACAGCATCAAAATAATTGTAGTGACGTCGATACGTTGAGGAGACAGACAGGTGCGAAGCCACACAGATTTTTTTTTAACCAAAGATCACAAACCACTTTTACTTGTATTATTGAGCAAGTAACGTAAAACTTTCATCAACATCAAACAGAATATAAGCAAGCCATAATAAAGGGAACCAAGATGTTGAAACAAACGAACCTGTTACAAAGTTTTCTCAGCAATGTCACAGGCAGAGGCAGAGCCCGGGTGCGGTTACAGCGTAGCTGAACTCTGTATGGAGTTGGCACGATGCCCGACTAACCCACCCAGCAGCCCGTATGCAAGGCTGGAGAGTGGGGCGTGGTCATGTTTAAGCAGAAACCAGTAATATGATCAAGAAAAAAGGTGGAAACAGAGCATGCAGGAGATATGCCTTACTTACACTACTCCAGGCCAAAAAATAAAAATCCACAAATCTGGGTGGTGTAATTTGGAGGAAGTAGTCATCTATTTAATCCTCTCTCAATCAATCACCTCACTCCATCACTTCTCTATCTGAAAGGTACCTGTGGAAAAGGTCACTTGAAATGAAGAGGGCTTTTCTCACAAGTGCAGAGTAAAAACTGAAAAACGAGAAAAAGGGTTGAAAATAATGACAAAAAAAAAAATGAAAAACATTTTGCTGCAAATAATGACAGCTTTAACTAAAGAGTTCATAGAACACCTTACCTCACGCAGACATCAGAAACAAAATACGTCATTCTTCCAAGACTCTCAACAAGTAAATTTTCCTCATGAAAATGCCTTCACTTACATCTTTACCTCTGCCACCGAAGGTGAAGGAGGTTATGTTTTCACCCCTTTCTGTCTGTTTCTTTGTGTACAGGATATCTCAAAAAGTTGTGGACGGATCTGGATGAAATTTTGTGGACAGGTTGGGTGTGTGACAAGGACGAATTGATGAGATTTTGGTGAAGATCCGGATCCGGATCCGACTACTAGAATTTTTTCAGTGATTCTTCACCATTGAGAGATAGGGCCAAAAGCTATACATAGCACGATATCTCAAAAAAGTTGTGGACGTATTCGGATGAAACTTGGTAGGCATCTTGGGTGAGTGACAAGAACAAATTGAATCGATTTTGGTCAAGATCCGAATCGAGATCTGGATACGAGAATTATTTGATTTTTAAAGCGATTCTTCACCATATTGAGAGATTGGGCCAAAAATGATATGTAGCATCATAGTTCGAAAATGTATTGGGCCCGATATGTTCTGGTGGATCAGGCATTGTGTGGCAGAGGTATGCGCTATACCGAGTGTCCTTCTAGTTAACAGCTGTTTTGCTGTCTCTAAAAAGTGAACCAATGGCCAACTCATCACATACCATGGAAGACAATAATGATCAAGAACTCAAACATCATATAGCAGTCTTGTATTTATTACCAGGAAAAGAACCAGTCTCCAGTGACGGGAAAAGCAAGCAAAAGTATCCGCCCCAATGACGGGAAAAGTTTAAGTCAATCTTTCAAATGAAATCATTTCATGGATTTTGAAACAGGAAATTGTGTTGCACTCTTGGTTTCACTCGGAGCCAAAGCTCTGATCCACTTATACTGCCCAAGACAAAATGGTGGTGCAACATTGGGCGGCAGAGGTTCAATTTGTTGAAAAAAAAAATCCTGATCGCAAAAAAAAAAAATTTGGCATCAACATTATTCATGCCTGTTCAAAAGTGAATGTTGAGCTTTTCAAACGCAGCGTGGGAAGCGGCCACCATAAATGGGAGCAGATACCATGGTTCGCAATCGGCCTACACAATTGATGTACAATGATTGCCAACCCATGACGGTTGTCTTTTGTATCCAGTCAAGGATCGTGGAAGGACGAGAGCACTGAACAAATCAGGATGCAACAGTAGAGAGTTGGGGTGGGGGGGAAGACACCAACAGGAGAGAGAGAGAGAGAGAGAGAGAGAGAGAGAGAGAGAGAGGCGAGAGAGAGAGGCGAGAGAGAGGAGAGAGAGAGAGGCGAGAGAGAGAGGCGAGAAGAGAGGCGAGAGAGAGAGAGGCGAGAAGAGAGAGGGGCGAGAGAGAGAGGGGCGAGAGAGAGAGGGGCGAGAGAGAGGCGAGAGAGAGAGAGAGGCGAGAGAGAGAGAGGCGGAGAGAGAGAGAGAGGCGAGAGAGAGAGAGCGAGAGGCGAGAGAGAGGCGAGAGGCGAGAGAGAGAGAGGCGAGAGGCGAGAGAGAGAGAGGCGAGAGGAGAGAGAGAGAGCGAGAGGCGAGAGAGAAAGAGGCGAGAGAGAAAGAGGCGAGAGAGAAAGAGGCGAGAGAGAAAGAGGGAGAGAGGCGAGAGAGAGAGAGAGGCGAGAGAGAGGAGGCGGAGAGAGAGAGAAGAGAGAGCGAGAGAGGCGAGAGAGAGAGAGAGGGGCGAGAGAGAGAGAGAGGGCGAGAGAGAGAGAGAGAGAGAGGGGAGAGGCGAGAGAGAGAGAGAGAGAGAGAGAGAGGCGAGAAGAGGAGAGGGCGAGAGAGGCGAGAGAGAGAGGCGAGAGAGAGAGAGGCGAGAGCGAGAGAAGAGAGGCGAGAGGCGAGAGAGAGAGAGAGGCGGAGAGGAGAGAGAGAGAGGCGAGAGAGAAAGAGGCGAGAGAGAGGAAAGAGAGAGAGAGGCGAGAGAGAGAGAGGCGAGAGAGGCGAGAGAGGCGAGAGAGAGAGAGAGGGAGAGGCGAGAGAGAGAGAGAGAGAGAGGAGAGAGGGAAGGCGAGAGAGAGAGAGAGAGAGAGAGAGAGAGGCGAGAGGAGAGAGAGAGAGAGAGGAGGTAGAGAGAGGTGAGAGAGAGGAGAGAGAGAGAGAGAAGAGGGAGAGGCGAGAGAGAGAGAGAGAGAGAAGAGAGAGAGAGAGAGAGAGAGAGAGGCGAGAGAGAGAGAGGGAGAGAGAGAGGCGAGAGAGGCGAGAGAGAGAGAGAGGCGAGAGAGAGAGAGAGGCGAGAGAGGCGAGAGAGAGAGAGAGAGAGGCGAGAGAGAGAGGCGAGAGAGAGAGGCGAGAGGAGAGAGGCGAGAGAGAGAGAGGCGAGAGAGAGGCGAGAGAGAGAGGCGAGAGAGAGAGGCGAGAGAGAGAGAGGCGAGAGAGAGAGAGGCGAGAGAGAGAGGCGAGAGAGAGAGAGAGGCGAGAGAGAGAGAGAGAGGCGAGAGAGAGAGAGAGAGGCGAGAGAGAGAGGCGAGAGAGAGAGAGAGGCGAGGAGAGAGAGGCGAGAGAGAGAGAGGCAAGAGAGAGAGAGAGAGGCGAGAGAAGAGGGGGAGAGAGGCGAGAGAGAGAGGGGGGAGAGGGAGAGAGACGAGAGAGAGAGACGAGAGAGAGAGAGAAGACGAGAGGAGAAGAGAGAGGCGAGAGAGAGGCGAGAGAGAGGCGAGAGAGAGAGAAGGCGAGAGAGAGAGGGCGAGAGAGAGAGAGAGGAGAGAGAGAGAGAGAGGCGAGAGAGAGAGGCGAGAGAGAGAGGCGAGAGAGAGAGAGAGGCGAGAGAGAGAGAGAGGCGAGAGAGAGAGAGGCGAGAGAGAGAGAGGCGAGAGAGAGAGAGGCGAGAGAGAGAGAGAGAAGAGCGAGAGAGAGAGAGAGGCGAGAGAGAGAGAGGCGAGAGAGAGAGGCGAGAGGAGAGAGAGCACGAAGAGAGAGAGAGTGGCGAGAGAGAGAGAGAGAGTGGCGAGAAGAGAGAGAGAGTGGCGAGAGAGAGAGAGTGGCGAGAGAGAGAAGAGAGTGGGCGAGAGAGAGAGAGTGGCGAGAGAGAGAGAGAGTGGCGAGAGAGAGAGAGAGTGGCAGAGAGAGAGAAGAGAGTGCGAGAGAGAGAGAGAGAGAGTGGCGAGAAGAGAGAGAGAGAGAGTGGCGAGGAGAGAGAGAGAGTGGCAGAGAGAGAGAGTGGCGAGAGAGAGAGAGAGTGGGAGAGAGAGAGAAGTGGCGAGAGAGAGAGAGAGTGGCGAGAGAGGAGAGAGAGAGAGTGGCGAGAGAGAGAGAGAAGAGAGTGGCGAGAGAGAGAGAGAGTGGCGAGAGAGGAGAGAGTGGCGAGAGAGAGAGAGAGTGGCGAGAGAGAGAGTGGCGAGAGAGAGAGTGGCGAGAGACAGAGAGAGTGGCGAGACAGAGAGTGGCGAGAACAGAGAGTGGCGAGACAGAGAGTGGCGAGACAGAGAGAAGTGGCGAGACAGAGAGAGTGGCGAGACAGAGAGAGTGGCGAGACGAGAAGAGAGAGTGGCGAGAGAGAGTGGCGAGAGAGAGTGGCGAGAGAAGGGCGAGAGAGAGTGGCGAAGAGAGTGGCAGAGAGAGAGAGAGTGGCGAGAGAGAGAGAGTGGCGAGAGAGAGAGAGAGAGTGGCGAGGGAGACAGAGAGAGTGGCGAGGGAGAGAGAGTGGGGCGAGAGAGAGAGTGGCGAGAGAGAGAGAGTGGCGAGAGAGAGAGAGTGGCGGAGAGAGAGAGAGAAGTGGCGAGAGAGAGAGAGAGCGAGAGAGAGAGAGAGAGAGAGTGGCGAGAGAGAGAGAGAGAAGAGTGGCGAGAGAGAGAGAGAGAGAGTGGCGAGAGGAGAGAGTGGCGAGAGAGAAGAGAGAGTGGCGAGAGAGAGAGAGAGTGGCGAGAGACAGAGAGAGTGGCGAGAGAGAGAGAGTGGCGAGAGACAGAGAGTGGCGAGAGAGAGAGAGAGTGGCGAGAGAGAGAGTGGCGAGAGAGAGTGGCGAGAGAGAGTGGCGAGAGAGAGTGGCGAGAGAGAGTGGCGAGAGAGAGTGGCGAGAGAGAGTGGCGAGAGAAGAGAGTGGCGAGAGAGAGAGAGAGAGAGAGAGAGAGAGAGAGAGAGAGAGAGAGAGAGAAGAAAGAGAGAGAGAAGAACAAGAGAGAGGAGACTGGGACAAACAATGGAGTGGGGAAGAATGGAGCTTCATTCATGGAGCCACATTGTGCTTGCCCATAGCATGCAGCCACCAATTTCACAGCTTCTTCCATTATATCACTTAGAGAGGTCTCCGTATCACCAAGCGAGGTCAGAGAATACCGTGCTTGAAGAATCTTCAATGCTGTAGCTTTCTTGATGCTAAATAGCATGCAACAGTGTTGTGGCCTGATAATGCATGAGCTGACAACATTCCTGGAATAATGGTTTCATTGTCTTTGGCAGTTGCCCGAATGTCAATCACAGCTCTGCCTTTCACTGGTGAACGAATATTCTGAGTGTTAAAGTGATGCAGCATCAGAATGAAGACGTCAGTGTCATCGGATATCATAGCAACGCCCCATGACTTCTCCTTTGCAGCTCCTTCCAATTGTTGAACAATTATATTGTCTGCTTCCTCATGTGAGGTGGCCATATCTTCCTTGATGATGACAACACCTCAATGGCTGATGTCTACGGGTGCTCTGTCTTTGCCAGTGACAAGAAGTTTGTCCTGGCGAGTGTGGTTTGAATGGAAGGTCTCATCTTCAGTAAGCCGTGAACAGATTGCATCGATCAATTGTCTCATGTTCTCAATAACTCTCAGAACAATCTTCTGGGAATGAAGCGATGTGCTGAAGCAAAGCTGATTCACTCTGCTAGCTCCAGTGGCTCTACCAGACCTTGTTACACTCTTTGTACTGAAATTTTCATGTCCAACAAAGACAAGGTACACCCCATATGGAAAGTTTCTTTGCTATGTAAGCTGCAAAGTAGTCCATGTGGTCTTGAACAGTGCCAGCGGTTGGCCAATTTATAACCCACAGACTGCTGATCCATCGATGACCGCTGCAGCGACTTCCTTCAAATAGTACCTGGATGACACTTCTTTCTGCAGCAGTTTCTCGAGCTGAGACTTGGCATTTGCAATCCGCATGTCACCCGATTCAGCGAACATTGATGTTGGCACAGGGGCCAGTTCATGCGACAATATACGTATTATTTAAGTCAATCTCACGTGAACTGGCCTGAAGACCGATCACGCTTGAGTAGATGAGGTTAGTGTTGAACAACTTTGTTTGGCTGACCTGGATGTGGTTTCTCGTCACCGACATCGATTCTACATTATTTGATAGTTTCTTGCGGAATCCACCTGGCCATTCACTTTTGTACTGCTGCATTTGGTATGCTCCAATGGTAACTGCTTTGTCCACATTAACTGATGATGGTGCCACTTATCCACTTACTACATTCACCAATGCCTCCTGTTTAGGATCAATCGGGTCAATATATTGCCTTCTTGCCAATTGCCTCTCTGTCTTTTCCGTCAGCAGTAATCCAGTATTTGGATATCATAGATAACCAATATATCCCAGAGTATAGGTATTTTACTAATGGCAGAAACGAATTTGCATATTAATGCCTAACCTACAAAAGGCACTGCATTCATGGCATAGCCACAGCCTCAACCAATGATGCTACCTCACAGCCTTGTGCTCCATACAAAAGACCAACTATATTTTCTACACTTTGCCAATTGGTATTCCTCTAAACAGCACCAAGAAACCCGTGGGAGTACCTCGTTGTACTTACCATTTAAAGCATGCAGCACACCTTTGGTAGTCTGCACCTGTTTTGTATCTCACCAAGGACAATACCATACCCTGATTGCAGGTTTTCTGCACAAAATAAATTATTTATGTGATCCCGATGACCACACCGACTAAATAATGTGGAAGAACCAATGGAATACCATATGCATCACTCAATAGGTATGCCCACAGCAGCAGCTGGGAGGGCTTAGAAATCTGTGTGCACACAGCGTGGTGTGTGTGTATGTGTGTGTGTGTGT
>CM068952.1:60842316-60860802 GCA_035128595.1 Eptatretus atami
TCTCTGAAAAAACAAAAACCTAGAAATCAATTTGGTTCTTATAAGTCGATAGTGCTACTGTTTAATGAGTGAGAGCACTTCGTTTGGTCACGATCATAACTTGGAAGTCAATCGGACTTGAAATGGCGTTTTTATCGCAATTTGAAAGTTTTGACCCGACCCCCCTGACATTTGACCCCCAACCGCTAAGAAGGGTGTTGCTGTGACACCCCAATGAGACATATGGTTGGATGCAGTATTGGAAGATGCACATTTTGGATTTAGTTTGAAGTCGATACGACCATTTTAGCGGATGTTATTGCGAAATAAAGAATTTCGGTTTTTCGTGACCTTGACCTTGACCTTTGACCTAGATTCACCAAAAACGACAAGTGTCTAAGTTGGCCATGGCGACGGCTGTACCAGTTTGGTCAGATCGCTGAAACAGTGTGGCTGCTACAGGGTAAACCAAACACATACAGACAGACAGACAGACACACAGAATGACACACACAACCGACCAACATAATTTCCGAAATCCGAAGGATTCAGGCAATTAACAAACAGAGACAGACAGACAGGGGTGAAAACATAACCTCCTTCGACCTTCGGTGGTGGAGGTAATAAGCGTATTTATACAAATAAGTAACAATAAGGAAGTGTCGACATTAAGTGGCTAAAAGGGTGCACGTTTGTATGTGAAGTAACCCTGAGATGTTTTCTTCGAGAGTTCAGCAATTCTATTGAAGATTGTGTAGATCAGATTCAAATCGGGATCTTGTTTTTTTTAAAGAAAAGGGTCTATTTGGTTAATATCAACAAATGTTGCTTCATTAAAGTCAATGCCCAGGTTCAAAAAGGATTGAAAGCGATGCCCAAGAATCAGAACAAATCAGGCAAATGCACAGGTTCAATCTCAAATGCCAGGAAAGCTCGTTAGCAGTAATGTCCTTAATCAGGATGCAAACGTCATAGAGGGGACAATGAGCCCAGTCGACCCGGCACAGCTCCTGACCTTAATAGCGTGTCTCGAGGCCGTTCAATTACCAAGCACCAGCATAAGACCCCCTGATGTGCATCCCTGTCGCCTTACCGATGATTCGGGTTCCAGACTGGGTTCAATCCAAAAATGTGATATTTTGGTGCAACTGCAGGTTCCCTTTTTCTTCTGCTTCCCCTCAACCCCTCCATCCCACTCTTTCCACCCTACCTCTTGCTCATTTTTCTGAGATACAGTGCAAATTAGCTCAATTTGTGGATCATCCGCTTGGTAGTCGAATAATTCAACTCCATCAACTGTGGATTGGGACACCTAATCACTACCTACAATCATGGGGAAAGCAGCAAGGGTGGTGAGAAGGGGGAGATATTAGAAAGTCAATGGAGATGAAAATAAAAAAGGGGAGAGGAGGTGGAAAAGGGGGTAGTGCCGTGGAGGCAATGGCAAGTGATGACGCCAAAAAACAGAGATTTACAAGCAATTGAAATTCATGGACTGGCCGGCGAGACGTTCCAGCAATTTTAACAGCGTGTCTGCGTTGAGGCCTGGAATAGCCAGATGAAGAGGGCCGGGAGCCAGGCCGACCGGGGGCTGTGGCCGGGGAAATGAGGAACCGCATAATTGCTTCTCTCCGACCCGGCTGCCAAGCCAGCCATCAAGCCGGCTCGCCAATGGGGACCATTAATCACACTGCCCTTCCAGCACTCTTTCCAACATCCCCAGCCTGCAGCCAATTCTGCAAGGCTCTCCCACTCATCCATAAAAAAGACCCTGCATGGTCATGTAACCTGCACTTGTGTACAGTAGCATCAACAAGCATCTTTTGGCTTCATCCAAAACAAAAGAAAAGAAAAATCACAAGCCTTCGAGCGACGCACCGAATCACACCCTGCTTTCAATCACATTGGATGACAGTGCAACAAACGGATGGGTATTGCTTTGTTGCGGGGTTCATTGAGGGAAAAATTAATAGGGGAAAATATACACTGATAAGTGGGATGCACCAGGTTCATAATTTTATATTACCAGTTCACCACTTTGACATGGAAAGGTACCATGTGCATTATAATCAAATATCCCTGGTTCATTTGAAGTGCCATACATCAGCCATGTAGGGATCATCAGTAACTATAGCCTTGACTTTATTGTGTAATAGTGACTCCATAGGGGGCCAAAACAATAAAATGTCATAGCTTTTCACCCAGGAGGCAGAGGAGAAAAGAGGGCAGGTGGGAGAGTGCAAGGATTTGGCAAAATTCCATGGTTTAGGCCTGTCGCTGGCAGATGCTAGCCTTTAATTTGGTCGGGCCTCACGGCTGTGGCCTCTGTTGGATGCTGTTGGCCACTGAGCCATGGCAAGGAACCAAGTTGAGGTCTAGAAGGCGGTGGCAATAAAGGTGATAAATTGGCATGCTGTGTTTCCAATGCATATTGATAAAGAAAAGAATGAAGCAGGAAAAACACTCGAGTAAAATAAGTAAAACAAAACATTCACTTAATTTTAAAACGATAGTTATATAAACCTATGTATGAGGATTGTAGCCAGGATTTTTCTGATTATGGCACCTTCTTTCTCAGTGCCACACTCAACCCAATCCCCCAACCCCCTCACACACCCCTCCTCACCACGAACCCACTTCACCCAACCCTCTGCCTGCAATCCTTCGTCTACTTTTTTTTTTTGTCTCTCGATCAACTCAGATATCCTGAGGATGACCACCAATACACTTACAGTGAGTGGCCTGCAAAAGTATTCACCCCCTACCAATAATGGCACATTTCGATGATTTACGAATGATGTACAAACAATTTTTACAAAGGAACTTTTTTTATTTATAAGTGAAGAGATCAAACTAAACACTGTTATAGTTGATATATTATTATCAAACTGTTATCGTTGAAGGAGGTTACATGTCAGGAATACCTGCAAAAAACATGTACCAATCAAATTTCACTGGTTGAAAAAGTATTCAGCCCCTTAGCTCAGTACTTGATGGAAGAACCTTTTACAGTAATGACTGTTATGAGTTTTTTGGGGAAGGTCTCTACCAGTTTTGCACAGTGAGATGGTGAAATCTTTGCCCATTCTTCATGTGAAAATTGCTCTTGTTCTGCCAAGTTTGATAGGGATCGTCGATGGATTGCAATCTTCAAGTCTCGCCATAAATGGTCAGTTGGGTTCAACTTAAGTTAGGACTTTGACAGGGCCACTCAAGAACATTTGTTACCCTGCGCTCATGAAGCGAAAAGCGGGGTCACGTGATCGGTTGCGTCCGTGTGCCGTATGTGCGTGCGTACATACGTGTTTACATTTAAAAAATTCATTTTCTCAGAAACCATTAGTCTGATTGACACGAAATTTTCCAATAGGTGCGCCTCCTCATGTCGCATTTTACAGTCATAATTATGACGTCATAGGTCACGTGGCACAGTGTTTAGTTTGATCTCTTGGAGCACCTCCTCCTAGGACCACTGGACTTGTAGCTTATCTGTGCCCTGGCCTAATGCTGTAACTCAAATTTGGTAGAATTCTGACTGGTGGGTCTGGTGAGGAAAATTTTTGAAGGAATTTACGCGAATTTCCAAAAATTTTACGAAGTCCACCATTTTGACAAACTTCCAGTCATGTGATAGGCATGGCCTCAACAATTTAACATCATGACCCTGTCCTAATGTTGTAACCCAAATTTTGTAACATTCTGACTGGTGGGTCTGGAGAAGAAGATTTCTGAAGGAATTTATGCCATTTTCCCCAAAATTGACAGTCGGCCATTTTGACACGTTTCCAGTCACTTGATCAACATGACCTTCACAATTTAACATCCCTGCCCTGGCCTATTGTTGTAACCCAAATTTGGTGGCATTCTGACTGGTGGGTCTGGAAAAGAAGATTTTTGAAGAAATTTACTAAGTGGGCCATTTTGACATACTTAAAGTCATGTGACCGGAACAAGCTTTGCAATTCCTGTTACCAGTCAGGAGAAGAACAATGCTGCAAAATTTAAGCTGGATCGGCCCAGCGGTTTGGCCGGAGAAGTCGAAAAAGGAGACAGACGTATGGCGCGCGATGACCATACCTCATCTGGAATGTAAATTCCAGATAAGCTAAAAAAAATTCTGCAATTGCTGGTCTGATCGACATGAAAATTTGACCATAGGTGCACCTCCTCCTGTAGGAATCTATAATGATAATTATAAGGTCATAGGTCACGCGGTACAGGCGTCATATTGGAAAAACTGAAAAACTTTCTACCTTTAACTCTGAAACCGCTCCATCGAAAAAATTGAAACATAGCTCATTGTCAAGTACTCCACATGGGGAATAAGATATGTCAATGATGACGTCATCGGTGCCTTCATTATAACGTCATAATTCGACAAGTGCAACGCTTGATTCTGGAAGGTATGGAAAAAAACTTCTTTGCAATTGTTGAAAATGCTAACTGATCAATACAAAACTTTAATTAATTGATCAACTACCCATGGGAAATACAGTTTGATAAAAGTGACATCATCGGTCACTGGTCTGGCACCATATTGGATCAAAGAAGAAAAGGAAAAAACAGAAGAATTGGCTTGCACCAAGACCTTCTCAAGACTGCGCAGGGTAAGTATTCTATGAATACCATCTAGTTTTCTTCTTATTCAGCCACTCCAGTGTGACTTTATCTTTGTGCTTCAGATCATTGTCCTGCTGAAATGTGAATCTCCAACTCAGTTTCAGATTCATGGCTGACTCAAGAGCAGGTTCTCATCAAGGATTTTCCTGTACTTTGCACCGTCCATTGTTCCATCTATCCTGACAAGCTTGCCAGTCCCAGCTGATGAAAATCTTCCCCATAACATGATGCTGCCCCACCATGCTTGACAGTAGGGATGGTGTTCACTGTGTGTTGTGCAGTGTTAGGCTTGTGTCATATGTAGCACTTTGAATATCGACCAAAACGTTAAATTTTTGTTTCATCTGACCACAAAACTTTTCTCCAAATACCTGCAGTATCATTAAAGGGGAACCCAAACGCTCAGAACACCTCGACGCTAAATAATTATCCCTTGATACGCTACAAAATAAATATGATGTGTATACTGTATATATATATATATATATATAATATATATATATATATATATATATATATATATATATATACAGTATACACACATCATATTTATTTGTAGCCAAAATATTTGGCTAATATTATTATATTTTGGCTACAAAATATTTGTAGCCAAATATGTGCCAAAATTTGCACTCCGGCCACCAATATATATTATATTTAATTTATAAAGTGGTAAATTTGCAATTAAAGTTTAAATCATCTTCTTCTTCAGATTAGCCATGACGGTCAACCCGGGAGTCGATTGCTATAATCTGGACTGTATATGGATTACATCGCAGTACAACTGAACTCAAACGGCGAATAACTTTCGATTTTCCACAAATATGCCGAGTTGATGCGTCCTTGGTGCCTGTATAGTATAGATATAAACCGACATGGTTTCATGCTACACCAATGGCCAAAACACCATAAGTTTGCCAGAAATTGGAGGAGGTTTGTCCGAAATACCCACATGTGAATCAGGCCTACAAAATGTTCACTTTTGTGCTCGGAACATTTTACAGAGAATTGTTATGAAACAACAGAGATGGCTAGATCTTGTGGTTATCTACCATGATTGAGAGAGGATGCCATCCCCATAATTAAGCGAAAGAAACAGCCATCACTCGAAACTGCAACACCATCTCCACCGAGCTACCAGCATATGTACATGGACAATTTGAGCAGTGAATCAAACACCTGTTACCATTGCCCGGCAGTTACTACAAGAGCACCGGAAATTAATTATCTCTTATCAACATATATTATTGCAAGTCAAATGAACCACCATATATTTAGAGTGGAGAGAAAGGATGAATATGACCGGGCGTAGTGGCGTGCGCCTGTAATCCGGCTACTCGGAGGGCTTGGTTGGAGGATCGCTTGAGGACGGGAGCTCTGCACTGGGCCGCGCTAGGAGAGGGTGTAGGCAGCCCGGAATCATGGCGAAACCCAATCCTTAGGCCTAAGTCACATTTGCTGTACGGCGAGGATACGGCGGCCGTACGCCCTCTGAATTGACAGAAACGTGCGGTGGCCGCAGAGTTTCTGCGGTGGCCTCAGGGTGGCCCTATGCCGTTTGGCTATATTTTACAGGCCGTAGGGGTCGCCGTGGAATTATAGCGCGGAGTTATAACTTTTTTCATTTCTACGTTCGCCGTAGCAATTCGACAAGCCGAAACAAAAGAACTGGTAAAAAATAAAAATAAAAAATAAAAAGAACCCACTCGTTACCGTCCGTCTGGCCGCACGTTCGCTTAGGCCCCCCTGCGGTCCCCCTGCGGTCGCCTTGCGGGCACCTTGCGTCTGCCTTGAAAATTCTATGGCCGCCACAGGAACGCCCTAAGGTCACCGTGCGACATCAAATCAAAGACCTGTACAGCACCCCCACGTTTTCGGTCTCCACAATTTCTAAATACGCCGTGCGGCTCCCCGAAAAACAAAAACATATGTGACTGCTACATTGTGTGACCGTGGAAATACTGCGGCCGCCGTATAATTGCTAGTGGCCGTAGATTTTGGAGACCCCACGGCCGCCGTGGCAAATGTGACTTAGGCCTTATCCCTGTGTCGTAAGAGGCGACCAGGGTTGTGTCAGAAGGGCATCCGGCGTTAAAACCTGTGCCAAATCAGTATGCGGATCATAACAGATGATCCGCTGTGGCGACCCCTAACGGGAGCAGCCGAAAGACGAACAACAACAAGAAAGGATGAATATATCATCTATACCTCCGATGATTTGACTGACCCAGGATGCAAAGTGTCAGGTCAGGCCAGGTTAGATTTGCGACTTGCTACAGGTATCATGTAAACATGTACTAACCTGTTCCATGGTCGGGTTGTCGGCGACTAAACCGTCTCCCCCACCAGGTTTTTTGGTGAGGAGGGTGTTTGGATATGGACACCCAGCAGGATTAAAAACAAAACCTGTCAAAGGGCGGAGGAGCTCCTGTGAGCCAACGGCCATCCATATATAGTGCCCAACTGTGTCTGCGGACGTCCTCCTGCAGTTGGTTTCTTCTTATTAGGAGGTTGGTGGCAGGATTTGCACTCCGGCCACTGTAAAACCCTTTATTCCACAAAACACAAAACGCAAAGAAATCTGAAAACCCACTCCGTGGGAGTACCTTCTGTGCAGCTTCCCTTCGCAGGGCAGCTCACTGGATGACGGGATTGGGGCAAAGCCTTCGGGACCCACAATCTTTGATGATGGGAGGGAAACCACGGGGTAACATTCCCGGGGCGGGAGAGTGTGTCGGAGTGGTGCTGAGGTGTCGTCCACCAGATGGCGATCTCCTTGGGTTAACCTGAGGCGGTCCCTTCGGGTGGGTGCCTGGAATGTCCTGTCTCTAAGAGAGGATGATCAGCTGTCTCTGTTATCATCTGAGCTCAAGCGTTTGGACATCGGTTTGCACGCACTCTCTGAGTTCGGAGACGGATTGGGGCGAGATAATGGTGGGTGGTTCAACCTACCATTGGTCTGGTTGCTCTGATGGTTACCATTCCCAAAGAGCTGCTGTAGCTGTGTCCAATAAGCTGACTCCAATGATAATTGAGGTAACACCGGTCAATGAGCATATGAGACGAAGGATTCATCACTCCTTAGGTGTCATTTCCCTGGTCTCTGCATCTGCTCCGATGAGGCGAGTGATCTCACCGTGAAGGATGCATTCTACACCACGCTCGAGTCTGTGGTTGATCAGTGCCCAGACGAGATACACTTCTAGTCTTGGGGGATTTCAATGCATCGACTGAACTGAAAGGGATGGTTATGAGACATATGTTGGTCCCCATGGGTCTGAAACTATGAACCAGAATGCACTAAGTTCCTTGACTTTGCAAGAAGTCATGGACTTAGGGTGGCCGGTACATGGTTCAGCGCCCACAAGCTCATCGCTGGACTATTATTCCAACGCTGGCTGTTGTGGCAAAGGAGATTGACCATGTCCCCGTTGATGGTCGTTGGAGGATGATCCAGAACTGCAGGGTCTACCAGAGTGCTCAGTTCCTCAATACTGACCACCACCTTGTTACAGCAACTCTGAAGTTGCACCTTAAATCCAGGAGAATGGTACCATCCCAGCCTAGGCTGGATGTTGGCAAGCTCAAGGATGAGAGGGTAGCTGAGGAGTTTGCGAACAAGCTGAGTGGAGATTTGAGGAGACTGGGTGCTTTGGGAGGTCCTGAAGAGTTGTGGAGTGCCTTCAAAACCACCGTCCTTGATGTTGCCGGTGGATGTCTTGGAACTCACCTTTGGGCAAAGAAGAATTTTGTCTCTCAAGGGACACTGGATACCATTGACCAGAGTCGCAGGGCCAGGCTGAATGGCAGAGCTGAGCTGTTCAGGGAGCTGAGCATAAAACTGTACATGCACTGAGGGTGGACAAGGAGGCCTCTGTGCGAGGAATCTGTGAGGGGTAGAGCATCACCTGTGGTCAAGGATTCTCGTCCTGCTTACAGGGAATTCGCGCATTGCGTTCATCCAAGCCCATCCCTCGGTGTACTTCAGTTAGAGCAAGGGTGGTTAGGCTCTTGACAGAGGAGTCCGAAGTGAGGCCCGCCGGCTGGTTACTTTGAGCGGTGTACCAGGCTGATCCACCAGCTGTCGAGTTGGACGTCAGGGTGTTACAATCCCTGTTGCTGACCTCCAATCAACTGTGGTCCACCTTCGCTTGTGGAAACACGGGCTGCGGTGAACCGGTTGAAATGGGGTAAAGCTCCAGGGATCTGTGGCATCCATGCTGAACTTCTCAAGGCTGGTGGAAATGCTGCACTCGTGTCGTTGCATGCAGTTCTGTGCTCTGCCTGGAACACAGGCATCATCCCAACTGAGTGGAAGAGGGGCCTTGTTGTCCCTCTCTGGAAAGGGAAGGGTGATTGCCAAGACGGCAACAACTATCGAGGGGTGACGCTGCTCTCAGTGCCGGGCAAGGTCTTTGCTCGGATAATTATTGATCGGGTTCGCCACCATCTGCTGAGCACCAGCGTCCAGAGCAGTCAGGCTTTACACCAAAGAAGTCAACGATTGACCATATCCTTGCTCTTCGGGTTCTCACCGAATGCAGATGAGAGTTTCGGCAGGGCTGCTTGCAGCCTATGTTGATCTCTGTAAAGCGTTCGATTCATGTAGCGGGATGCCCTCTGGAGGATTTTGGTCTTCGTGGGGTGCCACCAAAACTGATCGATCTGATGTCTGAACTCTACTCTGGTACTGAGTGTGCTGTGAGATGTGTGTACCATCTCTGACTTATTTCCAGTTGTTACTGGAGTTCATCAGGTGTGTACTGGCCCCACACTTTTCAGTACTTGTATGGACTGGATTCTAGGGAGGATGTCGGAGAGATCAATCTGCGGTGCATCGTTTGGAATGTCGAGATCTCTGACCTTGATTTCGCAGATGATGCAGTCATCTTTGCGGAGACTTTAGATATCCCCTTGGGGGCCCTCGAGGTGCTGAATGAGGAGTCGGAGCCACTGGGATTTCGGGTTTCCTGGGTCAAAACAATATCCAGGCTTTCAATGACATCTTTGATGCTGCTGCCCTGTCTGTACCTGTTTGTGGTGAGGATATTGAAGTCACAGAGAGATTCACTTACTTTGGCAGTGATATTCATGTCTCTGCCGGCTGTCTGCATCTTGGTCGGGCCTGGGGAGTCATGGATTCACTGAATAATCGGGTGGTGCTGCGTACCTGTGCGGAGGACGAAAGTCCGAGTCTTCAGGTCCTTGGTGCTTACAGTCTTGCTCTATGGATGTGAGACTTGGACTCTGACCAAGGATCTGAGACGGAGACTTAATTCCTGTGTACCAGGTCTCTTCGGAGAATCCTTGGCTATCGCTGGTCGGACTTTGTGTCCAACGAGCGGTTGCTGAGAGAGATTCAAATGAGATTTGTTACCTGCATAGTCCGTGAGCGTCAGCTGCGGCTGCATGGACATGCGGCTACCCATCACCCCCCCATAATACCCACCATTATCCCACACCCCCACTCCATCCTCCTCCACCTCCATAATCCCCAACCACTGAAGGGACATTGTTATCTCACAGACATGATGGTGGGACACGACACGGATACAAATGGCGTCTGGGAAAGGTATGAAAAAGGATGATCCCGTAACATACAAGACACTTGCTCAGCCTGTGATGGTGGGGCAAAACATTCGTCGCCTATTTTGTCCACAATGTCCGAGTGTGTTGGGCGATGCCCGACTGCCCGTGCTCTCAGGCAATAACAGGTATTTCTGCTCGAGTAATATATTGTTACTAGCAGGGATGTTTAGTTACTAAGTTTGTTGTAGAGTGCTTGCCAAGTGGCTTAAGTACTCAAGCAAGCACTCCATTAGAAACCGTTGATAAGGAACGGCTCGGTTGGCAGGCATGAGCTAGCTAGCGGCTTGGTAACAACACACCACTGGACATCTCAACAGCATACACTACATGAGTATTTTCGTTGTAATGAAAACGTATCTTGTTCAGACCAACACATCCATCCACAGACAAGAACTCAGCTTTATATATTAGATTAGGTGACAGTGAGACACCTCGCACGAAACTGCCATGTTTGTGTGATGTTTCCTACTCTTGTTAATCTATTTCTCTTCTTCTTCTCCCTCTCATAGTAATCAGCAAATAAACTTAATATCCTCTATCCTCTGTCATATTGTCGTGGCACAGGCGGCCAAGGTTAACCCCCCCCCCCCAATTTGTGGTGACGGTTGATTAACACCGCCAGCCCGGACGGTCGAACTTCTCCCTTGGAGGCCTACAGTCGAATCTCTTGGAGATTAATGCGCGCGCGCGAAAAAACAGTTAAGCGCTGCACCAGGGCAGCACAAGGGGGGTTTATACTCGAACCCCATGACAAATACACAGATACCGCTTCTTAAAATAAACACATTTTGTGAAAATAGACAAATATTTACAAAGGACAATAATAAATGTAATAATTATAAATATGTGAGGTAAATTAAACTCTAAGTCGAGGCGCCTCTACACATGGACTTAAATACAGACAAAGGGAAACCAAATAAAAGAAAACCCCTCCTTTACTCAGGTACTTAGCTTGGCCCAGAGATGGTCTTTGTGGAACTTGGAATCGAGGCGCTTCTATTTGCACGTGTACATGCGTGGATAATGGCGCCAAACCGCTATCTCGCAGCGGGAACAAACGTACGTCAGGCAATTCGTGAGCAGGATTCAACACCAAGGCTCGGAGACATCGTGCAGCTGCTTCGTGCATCGATCGTCCTCACCAACCCCCTATTTGACATACTAGAGGCTCAGGGTACATTCCTCACAACCCAACCAAGAGCCAAAGGCCAGCGTCTTGCTTCACCACGTGAGCCAAATCGCTTCAACACGAATACAAGAATCGTGCCATCTTCTTCCTGCGTCAAAGGAAAGCCAGCAATAAAGCCCTGTTCTTACAGGCTATCTCCTAACTATGTTCTTTCTCGACCGCATGCGTCCCTTACTCCACACTCGTGCGTTCCTCCTCACACTGACCTCGTGCGTGCACTCTCCCGATCTCTCCATCCTATTTGATCTGATGCCTCCAGCGCCCTCTTCCTCTTCATGCGTCTCCCATCAATCATCAGCCTCGGGGGCGTGACTTCACCTGCCGTCTTCACGTGACTTGGAGGTGGAGCTTCTGTCTGCTTGGCACGTTTGGCTCGTTTATAAATGCAAAAACGTAGGAATAGGTTACAGGTGGGCAATCACATACTGGGGGAACTTATTGTTACTCCCTATCTAATTAACACCGCACCACCCCCCCGTGTGTTGACACGTAACACTTAAGCTCACAGTTTCCCTACTTAATTACATCGAGATGTCTCCTACACGTCCATGGACCAAACAACTCTATTCAATCCCAACTTCCCTATTAAATTCCTCCATCTACCCCCACAACCGGAACAATATTTATCCATGAGTTTTAGCCTGGAGCCTTTTTAATAACATATATCCTCTATCATATCATTTTTTTCCCATGAGGTTTAGTCTGGAGCCTTTTTTCTATAACATACTAGACGACCCGTGAACCCATTGGTTCCTGTTGTGTCAGCGGTTGATAAAAAAAATCATTAAAAAAGAAAAGAAAAAAAAAAGATAGCTCCAGCAACGATACCGCTGAGGTTGTTTGCATTGATCAAATACTCCAAAGAGGACTTCACTGAATCGGGAATTGATTTTTTAATAATTTTTTGTTGCCTGATTTGAACGAAACTTGATATTGCGCGTAAATGTGAAAAAAAAACGGAGAAAAAAAGTCGAAGAAATTATTGTGCGTAATCTTCGAAACACAATTTTATTTATTAATGAACACAGAGGATGAGATCAAAATGGCGGTTTATTTTCATGCTTAAAAATAAAATTGGTCTTTGTCTACACTCAATGTTTGAGATATTTTAATAAATCATTTCAAGAAAATAAAATTATACTAAATGTTTGAGATTTTAAAATAAATCATTTCAAGAAAATAAAAGATAGCCCCAGCGAACTATACCGCTGAGGTTGTTTGCATTGATCAAATACTCCCGAAGAGTACTTGACTGAATCGGGAATTGATTTTTTAATAATTTTTTCGTTGCCCGATTTGAACGAAACTTGATCTGCACACCGCAGGAAATGGTGAGTAATGTGGGCCAAAAATGTTTGTGCTATCGTGTACCGTTTTGGCTGTGTTTCAGGAACATACATGCATACATATATACATGCATACATATATACAAGATGAGAGTTTTAGTAATATATAGATATCCTCTATCATATCATTTTTTTTCCATGAGGTTTAGTCTGGAGCCTTTTTTTTATAACATATATCCTCTGTCATATCATTTTTCCTTGAGTTTTGGTATGTTATAAAAAAAAGGCTCCAATTATTAGTGCATTCCTGCTATTGCAGACATCGCTGCGTGATGATGTCCTGTGTCGGGACATCTTTTTTTCATACTTCGCACGGAAGCAAACACGGGATATTTTTTGCTTGTAAGTCATTGCAAATGCTGGTAAGCAAACAGTGAGTTGTAAGCGACACGTTACTGTCTTGCAGACAGAAAGTAACTCCGTTTGACGTCCCACAAATTTTTTTTTTCATGAAATCTCACTATTTTCTTTCTTCTGCATAATATGAGAATTAACGTAACTACATTGGGTGGTGTCTATGAGACAGCTGCCATGATGGCTGCAGACAAAACATCCATTACCTTGTTTGAGTTGTCATCAAAATGTTACTTTTTTCCTCAAAACGGTATCTCCATTTCATGATAGAGGATGCGTTGTTCAGTCTTCAAATGTGCATGAGGCCTTCAAAACAATCTGAGCTGTGTGGAGAGAAAAAGATGTTGTCAATTTCTGGATGGCTGGAGGGCGTGGCCTGTTGAATGGATGGCACTTATGACCCACAGACAAACAGACCCACAGACATGAACTCAGCTTTATATATTAGATATAAAATAACTTTAAGAATACAAATGTCAGATTGTGTTGTAAGTAGGTTGCAATGCCATACAACACATGGTGCACTGCTGCAATAAGTTTGAAACCATAGATGAGGAGCGTGGAGGCATTGGAGTCATCCTCAGCGTGTGCTCTTGAAGAACAAGAATATCAATATCTATATCAAGGTCTTTAGCAGTTATTGATATGTAGTCACATTTTGTTCATGACATACAGTACCTTCCACATTTAATTGGGAGATGCAAAGAGTTTTCCCTATGCTGCGAGACAACTGCCTCTGAAAAGGGCTATTTGTAAGATCATTGTGCTGATTTACCGATGTGATGAAATTAGTTAACAAGAGCGAGAATTGCTTTGCAATACAGAACATGTTTGCCACCGATGTGATATTTTCTAAGTCTAAAAAGGGCATAACTTGATGAAATGCCCTGAAACTCGAACTTGTTCAACAACTTATTATAATAAAACCATGTACCAAGTTTCAGTTGAATATGTTAAAGGGTATGGAAAAACAGTCTGAAAAACCACAGGTCAAACGGATGCACAGACAGACAGACAGACAGACCGATGGACGGACAGAGAGAAAACCTATAGTTCCCTCCAGTGAAACTGTAAGGGGACCAATAATAAAGTGGACCACTTGAAGGGTGTCATCTCCCACCCCTTTGGAGTAGTTTGTGAAGACTATATATTGTTGCGGTTCTCGGAACCGCATGTATCCAACAGATAGTGGTCCCAAGACAGTTATTCCATTATTATACGTGTAGATAGTCCCTTTCCTTTTGTTTAGCGGGACAACAAGAGAGTGCGATACGATGATCTAATAGCAAGGTTTGCTTAAATCATTTTCTTCTTCATTCCGTCCCTACTCTTCTTTTCGTCTGATTATTCCTGAGATAAATCAGCCACGAGTGCCTTCGCTGTGAGGTGGGCCTCATGGAGGCCAGTGCGTGCAGCGCCGCTGTGAGGAAACTGCTGCCCAGAGCCCTCGTTCCCGGGCGAGACCTAAACCTAACGTGTGCAGCAAGTCATATAGTGCACTAAGCAGTGCGGGATTATCGACTCGAGCTTCCGATGATCTGGGGAAGATTGCCGGTTGCATTAAAAAGGCATGTGAATGAATACCTCTTCAGAGGCTGCACGAATGGTGTTTTTCACAACACAGGAAACAGCCAGCACGATGCCCACACTGCACAAAACGCGTACGGAGGCCGATAAAGACGACTCCACACCACATTTGGCGGGATACGAGTGTGCGGAGTAGAAGCGACTTGTTCCTTTTCAACCCAATATTCGACACATATTGGTGTTCGCCCCGCGCACACGCTAGCGGAGTCGTGCGAACGCGAGCACTGGCCACGTGCGTAATGGCCGAACACCGCGTGCGCTGTATGGAATGTGATCGAAGGCAGACACGTACGCCGCTCGTGACACATACATGGATTTATCCATAACGATGTACCTTCGGCCCTCGCAGGCAGCAGCGGATTCCCCATGGATGGTGAATGTCTTCTCGTCTCTACGGCCATTGAAGCTGTGATCGAGCCGAGGAATGTACAGTGCAGGCCACGTTGGCACACGCAGAGCGAGCGCGTTGATCGGCGCTGGGCAAATGCCCGAGCGGGCATGCGGGACCCTTGGCCGGTCGCCAGGGCGCGGCCCGGGGGTTTTTGCAGGACGATTCGTGTGCCAATTTTGGTGTGGGCGATTCTTGTCATGTCGTGGGGTCGGAGCGGAATATTGCCGCTGTCTTGGATGGCCTTGCCGAAACGAAGTGAGGCGGTTTCCGGCCAACTTGGCGGACATTGTGAGGGTCGGGGCCAATCGGAGTGCCCGATTCAGGTGATGACGTTTCGATTCGGGGTGGCCCCTCCCCCCGCACGGCAGGTCCTATAAAGATCGGAGCAGTCCCTCCGCCTTTCTCTTTCTCCGCCTCTCCCCTCGCCCCTCGTCGACACCGCTATGACCCGCTCCTGCTGTCTGGACTCCACCTCATCTCCGCCCACACGACGTCAACCCCACCGCCTACCTGGTCCTGCCTACCACTCCATCCTCGCACTCTGGAGTCCGCCCCTTCTCCACTCAAGCTCCTCCTTCACGAACAAGGTCTCCACGTGTGGCTAAAGCCAGAGACGACGCGCCTACTGTCGGGTACCGCACCACAGAGTCGGATACTGATTCATACAGCTGTGCCCCCCCCCCGAACCCTCACCCCCCCTCCCCGAACGTATTGGTGGTGCATCGTGTATCAAGCACAAAGGTACCAAGATAATAGCCTCAACTCCTTTCCCTCCCTGGTTCAAAACTTTCTCTTCATCAGGTTTTCTGTGTCTGTGTTGTGTGTGTGTGTGTGTTGTGTGTGTGTGTGTGTGTCGTTTGGCGCCTGTCTTCCTAAGTAAGACTGCAGAAGATCGTTATCATTATTATTATTATTATTTTCATGTTATGTCTGCTCTGTGTCCGCTTTTGTAAGTTGACTGTTTATTTGCTGCACCACACCTCTCTCCCCTATCTCTTCACAACACACCCCAATAAATCTTTATCGTACCACATACCTTCCTCGCCCATTGTAAATAAATTATATTAGGAATGTTCCCACACTCGTTTTTGTCTTTTCTTCCATTGATCCAGCACGGTCCGAATCCAAGCTTCGCCGGGACTTTATTCCCAATGATCCGTTCCTTTTAGCCGGTACGTCCTTGGCAGTGTCGCTCGGCTGGATCCGATCCGGTCAGGTAGAGTGATCCGGTTCGGACAAGGCGTACGGAGGGCATGTTCCCTGGTAATTAAACCACGTGATTAATTAGGTAACCCGATTAACCTATAGACGGGAGGAACCTAGGTCACGCGGTTGAGTTATTGGCATCCACGGTCGGTTAAGTGACCCGCCGCGTCACTGAATAATCCGTGTGCGACGGCCTACAATTCTGGGGAGTCTGGTGGGAACCGAGATAGCTTCCCCCACCTAGTGGTCTTCTCACCCAATCCCCGGCCCGCAACAATATACTCAGTTTGATTTGAAAGCATCATGAAACAAGAGGGAGAATTGTTTTGCAATACATGTGCCCTACTAGTTCCATTGAATGTTCGTAAATTTGTCGGTGTGTAATGGCGTGTACATACATGCTGAAAATAACAAAAACAACTCAATGTACATACATGAAGCAAAAACATGCGTACAGCTTCTGTGCATATATAATGCATCGTGGTTATATACCTGGTATCATTGCAAATGCACTGGGCCATGGACTAACACCCAGGCATGAGGCCTGCCGATCTGTACTCCTTCATGGAATGGCAGCACATGATTTCATTTGGGTGGAGTCAGACCAGTTGTCCAGCCAATGGGTACAAAGCAGTAGGGTTGAGTTAGAGCAGCTGAACACTGAATCATGAAAATATGTGATATTTTCTAAGTTTAAAAAGGGCATAACTGTGAAAAATTGAAGAAACGCCCTGAAACTCGACCTTTTCCTGTAACTTATCATAATAAAGCCATGTACCAAGTTTCAGTTGAATATGTTAAAGGATATGGGAGAAAAAGTCTGAAAAACCACAGGTGGGACGGACAGACAAAGGGACTGATGGACAGACAGAGAGCAGACCTATAGTCCCCTCCGGTGAAACAGGTAGGGCATTAATAAGCTCAGGTGGCATCAAAATGTGAAAACTTTCGAGGGGGTGAATACTTTTGCAGGCCACAGCTGTATCAATGGTGAAGAATCACTTAAAAGTTCTCGAATCTAGATGTTCACCAAAATATAATAAATTCGTCCTTGTCACACACCCAACCGGTCCACCAAGTTTTGTCCGAATCTGTCCATAGCTTTTTGAGATATCCTGCTCACAGACAAAGAAACAGACAGACAGCCATATGTGAAAACATAACCTCCATCCACCTTCCCTGGTGGAGGTGATTAGGTATTAATTCGATGGGGAACCATTTTACAAGGATACAAGGAAATCTAACACAGGTGGAGGCCATTCAGCCCATCATGCCTGCATGAACACCACACTAATTTATCTCCACAAGATTCAAGGAAGAAGAAGAAAAAAAAAAGATTTAATTAATTTTTATAATTATTCTTTTTTTTTTGAAAGGTTTTAAAGATTTTTTTTATTTTTTTTTCTTCTTCCCCTCAGGGGAGGGGGCATGGGCTTGGTTAAAAACATACAACATCAACCACACAACACCCCTTGACAAGACCCCTTCCAACAGCACTCCGTACACATGCACACAATCATCAAGCAATGCTCAAACTACCTAAAAGTCCTGTCAACATCCCGATACCCCTCTATCTCCATAACTTCCAGGTATTTATCTAATTCTAATTTAACTTATCTACTTTTTATGCTACCACGACATTTCCAGGGAGGCCATTCTATGCATTAACTACTCTGAATAAAAGACCCCTGCCTGACTACCGTCTTAACTCTTCTCTTCTTTACTCTCAAGCTTATAGCCCCTGGTCCGATCACGTGTCTACTCTGTTGAATAATAATTAATCTGCACTTATTTTATCTGTACCTTTCATTATCTTAAACATCTCTATCATATCTCCTCGTAACCGCCTCCTTTCTAGTGTATAAAGCCCCATCTCCTTCAGCCGCTCCTCACAGCTGACCCTAGCTCGGCCAGGAATCAATCTCATAGTCCTGCGCTGAACCTCTCTCTATGGCATCGTGTCCTTCCTGGGTTGTGGTGACCAAAACTGCACACAATATTCTAGATGTGGCCCTCACTAAATTCCTGTACAATGTTAACACTACCCTTTTTGATTTATAAATGATCCCCCTCTGAATACAACCGAAAACCCCATTTGCCTAACCTATAGCTGTCTGGCACTGTGCTGCCTGCTTACCTTCCATATCTATTACCACCCCCAGATCATTCTGCTGTGTGACATGCTCCAAATTACCCCTTGCATCCTGTAATCTCTATTGTCATTG
>CM068952.1:60860812-60878312 GCA_035128595.1 Eptatretus atami
TCCCCAACACTTTACACTTGCTCAGGTTAAATTCCATATGCCAATCTTTTGCCCAATCCATACAAATATCAATATTCTCTTGTATCTGTTCACCACCCCCTCTGCTATCCACCTCACCTCCAAGCTTTGTATCATCTGCAAATTTGGAAGCTCTTCTTTACTCCATTATCCAAATTGTTGATATAAATAATGAATAGTAATGGTCCGAGTGCTAATCCCTGAGGTACCCGCTCCTTACATCCTCCCAGCAAGCCATCCTCCCACTCACAGCCACTTTTGCTTCCTACCACAAAGCCAGTTTGGAATCCAGTTAGCTACCTGACCAGCCACTCCACAAGCCCTCACTTTGGCCAACAACCTCTGATATGGTACCTTCTCAAAATCTAGACATACTATGTCCACTGCCTTTCCCTCATCCACCCAATCAGACACTGCTTCATAGAATTCTAAAGGATTTGTAAACAGGAACTACCTTGGTAACCCATGCTGACTACCTTTAATGAGTTTGTATTTGTTTAAATGTTTCCTCACCTGGTCCTTAATTTATGTCTCCAACACCTTCCCCACAACTGAAGTCAAACGAACAGGTCTATAGTTTCCCAATTCTTCTCTGGATTCTTTCTTAAATAATGGTGTTACATTTGCTACTCTCCAATCCTCCGGTACCTGTCCTGACTCCAGGGAACTATTGAAAATATCCGTTTACATCTCGCTTACCTACTCAGCCGCCTCCATCAATACTCTCGGGTGCAAGAATATCTCGGAAAACAAGAATATCCGGACCCGGAGCCTTATCTTCTCTTTGATTTCCTCGCTGTTCCTTTACTTCCTCCACTCCAACCTGGATCTTCTGTAAAAGCCCTTCTTCGCCTCCTTTATTTTAATAAATAAATCGACTAATTGAAGGCAGTCAGCATGGATTTATCAAAGGATGGTCTTGTTTAACAAATAAATCTGTTGGAGTTCTCTGAAGCAGTTTCTGATTGGATGTATGATGGAAGTGCAGTGGATGTAGCATTGTATATCTAGACTTTCAGAAGGCATTTGATAAGATATCACATAGGAGGTTGTTAGCTCAGGTGAGGGCTTGTTGAGTAGCTAGTTGGTAACTAATATAAAAATAAAAATGACCGTTTTTACAGCCATTTTTACCTGCTGTGCAGGGGTTGGGCTTTTTCTTGAGGCAATGTTTTATGGCCGGATGCCCTTCCTGATGCCAACCCTGGTCACCTCTTACGACACACAGGGATATGGTACACCTATTCTAACCGGGGCATACACCGGGACCAGTACACTGGTACTCATGTCGCCGACCTCGGAAGGATGACAGGCTGAGTCAACCCCCTGGTGTTAATTCAGCAGCCAACGGGGCTTGAACTCAGGACCCTGGGATCCCAAGCCACCACCCTAACCACTAAGCCAACACCAGGCTTCTAGTTGGTAACTAACTGGATTATAAAGTGGTTCAAGTGATAGGAAACAAAGAGTGTCTGTGAATGGGAGGATGTCTGGCTGATTTAAGTCGTGGGGTATCCCAGGGATCGATACTGGGACCATTATTATTGAACATAATTTACATCAATTATTTGGACAGTGGGCTGAAAAGTCTGCTTTCCAAATTTGTAGATGTCACTAAGCCTGGAGGTAAGTAGATAGCAGAGAAGGGGGTGATCAGATTTAAGAAATTCTAGATACTTTCATAGATTTGGCAAAAGATTGGCAGATGCAGTTTAACATCAGGAAATGTAAGGTGCTGAGGATGTGTAAGAATAATTAAAGAATTGAGTACATCATGCAAGGGGCAGTCTTGCAGTGTGTGACACAGGGGAAGGAGCTGGGGGTGGTGATAGATTGGGGTAGGGTGGGGAGTAAGCAGACAGCACAGTGCCAGATTGGTTGAAGAGATAGCACAGTGCTATAGGTAAAGCTCATAGGGTTTTTGGTTGTATTCCTAGGGGGAAAATTATAAATCAAAAGAGGTAGTATAGTGTTGACACTGAACAGGAATTTCGTGAGACCTCATCTACAGTGACAGGCCAGGGACCACAGCCTTAGATGAAAGCAGAGGATAGTTTCAAAGGTTATCAGGCAGGGTTCTTTCACTCAGAAACGAAATGTATGGAGTTGTCTCCCTAGAAAGGTAGTGACAGCAGAAACAGTAGATATGTATAAATTTGAGTTAGATAGGTAGCTAAAATCATTGGGGATAGAGAGGTGCATGGATTTAGTAGGACTTGGAGGTAGCTGACGATTGAATTGGTGATTGGACACCTGTGTAATAATTGCAATGTCTATGAGAGGGTCTCATCAAAAGGTGATTGTGCTGTCTGTGTTTGTTCATTCTTCACCCTACAATCGTGTCCTCTTCCCCCCCCCCCCCCCAACGCCCCCTCCTCCACCCAATAGAAATGAGGGCATGCTGAAATGTAATGCCTCCTTTTGTTTTTCTCCAAAACAGGTAAAGATATTCGAATGAAACAAAGCGCAATCTTCCCATTAGTTCCTCCCACCACTGGATGCGAAGTTTCGTGATTCTGACATTAGATGTCTTTATCTATCTCTCTAAGGAGACGTGAATTCTTGCAGAAAATTTTCTGTAAGGCTCACTTGGCTGCACCTGGATAGGTTTTCAGGTTGTGGAGAAGCAGCTGAAACCCGAATCCTGCCCAGGTTCCTCATGATGACTCCATCTTTGCTCTTTACTTCCTCGGGTTCCTTCTTGACCTTCCGTTTGATTAGTGCGATGTTAGTCAAGATGGCAGAGGGCAGGATGATGTTGTCGGTGGGGTTAAAGCAGCGTGCAGTTATTGAGTATTTAACAACAGTGAATGTGCCTCCTATCGTCCTGCAGATGGTTCTCCTCCAGCATGACAATGAACAGCCTCAAACGAGTGCACGAACAACTGAAGCAATTGGTCGTTTCGGTTTCACCACCTCACAGCCCTGACTTGGATCCATCAAATTGTCATCTCTTCCCAAAACTTAAGGAACGTCTTTGTGGAGAACACACATTAGTTCTACAATACACAATAGTCCAAACTCGACAGAACATTTTTTTGCAGGGTACTCTCTCTCTCTCTCTCTCTCTCTCTCTCTCTCTCTCTCTCTCTCTCTCTCTCTCTCTCTCTCTCTCTCTCTCTCTCTCTCTCTCTCTCTGCGTGAGCACTCGTACCTCTTGCAACCATGCCATGCATTTTTATACATGACTCTAAGCATGCTGGGATGTTATTTGCTTAATTAACACATGTGCCACACCTGTGTGGAAGCCATTGCTTGGTGTCCCTCATTTACCCAGGTGTTTCCATTTTTTTTATCCACGATCTGTATTTTGTTCTTGAATGTGTGTGGCAGGAGCTTGCACCCTGTTATTAAAAATAAACTATTGGGACACAATTGGGTGTTGTGTGCTTCCATTGTGGCTGACAGGATGGTGCAGAGATAGAGTGCACTTGCCTCTGTACAATTCTTGACCCAACTTGAAAACGGTCATCTTGGTGTTTCATAGGCAGGACTTCGCATCAATGGGTGCACCGTCTCTCAGGTAAACATTAAGCAAGATTGCGATTGTGGACGGTATTTTAAAACAAAGGATACAAGAACATATCGTTCAGAAACCTGGCTGAGTATGTTGACCCATTTGGCAATAGCATATCTGTGTTGGCGTTGTTGTCTATGATTCCGGCTTGATGCGATTTATGTACTGGAGATCATGCCCAACAAATATCAAAGGTTGTCCATCAAGGTGTGGCATACTAAAGGTTGGGATGTGGCTTTAACTGATGACACAACTTATGTACCTGTACAATACATACCTCCAACACAGATTTCACAGTGAAGTAATGTAGTGAGGCTATTGGACTGGTATCCTGGAGATAAAAATTGGATTTTAATACCTCATTTGCACCAAAAAACTGTTCCTGTTCTGAAATAACATAAGGACCACCTTCTCCACCTCAATCCTGATTTTGACACAGAAATCTCACCTTCATCTAAACTAGCGAAGTTCTTCCAAAAAGCATATGCACATCTCATCTTCCAACTCAAAATTGGAGTGCATTCAACCATTAATGTCATCATGCTCCCAGTCCTTATCTTTCTTATGATGCATCATATTTTCTCTTGAAGTTGCTACATTAAAGGTATCTTCACATGATTATCAGCACAGACAACAGATATTACAAGAATATCATCCACCATTTTGTAGGCATATCAAATGAAGTTGTACTTTGGTGTGCCACTTGTACAAACTGCTTGCATAACTATGTCCAAGGCAGCCCATCTTGAAGTAGATATTGCTAATGGTTCAGGACACAGCAGAAGGATCATACCTATATTTGAATGGGATATGCTTTGCAGTGCAGATGAAGCAGAAACTTTTGGAAGTTAAGTTAGTTTCAGAAGAACTTCCATCACTCTTGGATTGTCAGTAAAACCCAACTGGCTCATAAATGACCTTTATGGTAGAGACAATCTGAATGACCCACCTGGTCTGATCTACAGTGCCTTCAGAAAGTATTCACACCCGTTGACTTTGTCACATTTTGTTGTAACAGTCTGAATTTAAAATGGATTAAATTTAAATTTTTTGTTACTGATCAACACAAAATACCCCATAATGACAAAGTGAAAACATGTTTTTGGAAGTTTTTAACAAATTAATGAAACATGAAAAGCTGAAATGTCTTGTGTCAATAAGTATTCAATCCCTTTGCTGTGACACTCCAAATTGAGCTCAGGTGCATCCAATTTCCTTTGATCATCCTTGAGATGTCACTACAACTTGATTGGAGTTACTTTATTTGGTCAAATTTTAATGGGATGCCAACTCACAATTTTGTGATGACTCGTAACACCCTCAGGCTTACTTGGATTAAAATGCTTCTTTTTAAAAGGCAGTCCAACCCAAAATCACCCCAACGAAATGGGAAAAAAGTAACTGTTGCTTGAAATTTGAGACTGTAACATTTTGTCAACATATTTTAATATTTACAAAGTAAAACCTGCATAATCTCCCAGGTGCATTGGCACTACTAACTGACAAAGAAACTTGCACACTCAGCATGACATACCTATATGAAAGAGCCAGGAGTTTTTGATAACTTTCTCTCCAGACTGCATCTCCAATATATTGAAAATCATGTTTTACCTCCAAACGAACCAGTACATTTCAGAAACATGCCATGTTATGAACTTTACAGGAATCAATATACAATCTCTCAGATGTTCATGAAATGGAAAATCTGTAGGAAAATGTCAATCAGCAAGAAAAAACGAGGCATAAAAGAAGCAACTGACAAAATAAATACGACATGGGATGGGAAAACACATTAACGATCAACAAGACTTAAATCCTTGGTTGGAAAATTTGCTCAGGATTAGTATTAACTTGATGATGAGAATGTATTTTATCCTCCCACCTGGAAACACAGTATATCTAATATATAAAGCTCTTTCTAATCACTGACTCACTGACTGATATTAAAGATCGGTACCTTCCGTGTGACATAGCAAGCTGAAATTTTGTGTGCCGATGGACAAGAAAGCTAGTACACCAGAAAAAAAAATCACAGAATCGTCGGACAACATCCATAAGTGAAAATATCATTTAACGAAAAAAAAAAATAAAAAAAAATGCAGGTGAGTGACCCGAGACAATGGGGAAGCACGGTAATTTTGTGTGCCGACGAACATTGAAGCCGATACACCAAGAAAAATCACAGAACCGTCGGAAAGCATCCATAAATGGTAATATAAATAAGACAAACAGAGAGGGGTGAAAACATAACCTCCTTCACCATCAGTGGTGGAGGTAACCTGAAGGGCACTCGGTAGAACACATACCTCCCCAACGTAATGCTTGATCCACGAAAACATATCAGGCACAATACATTTTTGAAATGTCATGCTAAAAATAGTTTTTGGCCAGATCTCTCAACAGTGAAGAATCAATTAAAAAATTAAATAATTATCGTATCCAGATCCGGATTCGGATCTTCACCAAAATCGATTCAACTCGTCGTGGTCACACACCCAACCTGTCCACCAAGTTTTATCCGAAACCGTCCACAACTTTTTGAGATATCGTGATACATATTAGTTCAGCCCAATCTCTCAATGGTGAAGAATCACTTTAAAAATTAAAAAAATTTTTTATCGGATCTGGATTCGGATCTTCACCAATATCACATCAGTGTGTGCTTGTCACGTACCCAACCCACCCACCAAATTTCATCTGAATCGGTTCACAACTTTTTGAGATATCCTGCACACAGCCAAACAAACAAACAAACAAGATGTCATGCAGAGCACGATACTTGCAAAATCCATAAAGCAAATTTGATCTCAAAAATAATTGGTGGTTGAATTCAGTGTCCTGATATGCAAATCTTCTTCAAATTTCAAGTCAATGAGATGAAAATTGAGGATTTTAGAAATACCACCTTAGTTTTTGATCTTGGGACTATGTTGACCTTTTGTTCCATGTTGACCTCAAAAATAATTGGCTATTTGAATTCAGTGACATGAAATATAAATCCTCTTCAAATTTCAAGTCAATCGGATGAAAATTGAGGATTTTAGAAATACTACCTTGGTTCTTGACCTTTGGCCTATGTTGACCTTTTGACATAATAAACAATTGGATTCTTCCTTATGACGAACTCTACCATGTGGTGAAGTTTCGTGAAGATCGGTTTGAAATTGTGACCTGTAGGCGACAAACAGACAAACAGAGACAGACAGACAGAATAACAAAATCAACTGACCAATATACTTGAAAAATCTTCGATTTTGCAAGTAACAAGAAACAGAGAGAGAGAGAGGTAGAGATAGAGATAGAGATAGAGATAGAGATAGAGATAGAGATAGAGATAGAGATAGAGATAGAGATAGAGATAGAGATAGAGATAGAGATAGAGATAGAGATAGAGATAGAGATATGGAAACATAACCTTCTTCACCTTCGGTGGCGGAGGTAATGAAAAAAAAAAGAAAATAAATAAATGAAAAATCAAATGCAGGAGAGCGACCTGAGAAATGGGAGGAAGCACACCCCGCTCGTGACTAAATAAAACTGACGTCGCATTATTCGGCAGTTATTATTTGGCGATGCCCCTTTAAAGCTTGGGCTATGTTTATTTGATTTCCCACAATGTGAAAATTGTATATGTACGTATTTGAAATGCAAGGCTCTATGAATCTGGAGAAAAGTGCAAGAGGGGAACTTGCATTCTTCTTCTTTCGGATGCAGCACAATGTTTCTGTGTAGCATCATTGGCTGAGGATGCGACTGTGCCGCTGATGCCATGTCACCTGCTGGTTGGGACAGGATTTTGGAATTTGGCCATTGTACTTGGGTGATAGCTCACCGACTTTTCCCGAAGGACACCGTGGGATGGATCTTTAACGTCCACCAATTAATACTGGCAGACCGGACACCAAGTTAACGTCGATTCAAGGGACCGCACACACATTGATAAATCACCCTGCCTGTGACACACTGGGATGACAGTTTATAGCAGCTGGGTCAGGATTCAAACCCAAGCTAGACAGCTTTGAGGTGAGTGTGTGAACATAATTTATGCACATGACATCAGCGTTATGTCATAGGGTCAGTGTGCTTCTTTGGTTAAATGTAATATTATTGACTGCAAACCTCCTGACTGGTGATCAGCAGGGCAGAGACAATATGCTCGTGTGGCAGACTGACAGGTGACACTTGTTGCTGGCAGGTCGTGCAGCAAGTGCTGTGATGGGACTCGAACTGTGCCCTGCTGACTAGTCAAGTTAGGGGGCTTGATCTGTGTTTATTGATGATCTTAGCGTGGTCATGAATAAACGATTCAACAGTATGTTGTCCTGATGAGCCCACAACAAGAGTGAAATCCAGATTGACAACTTTGCTTTCGTTTCTTTTTGTGACCATAAGGGCTTTAATCTCAGTCTGGAAAGATTTGAGTGCCACACGAATGCCTCCTAGTTGAGGGTGATGTGTCAGCATCATATCATTAGGTAATTGTGCTTTTTCTTGGTTAAAAAATATTATATTATGTATAGACGGTTTTGAGAAACGTACCCCGGAGGAGAGCATACATGGACATGTAGGTGATGTGAGGATGAGTTATTTCAATAATCTATGTGGAGGTAGAGCTTTGCACCTGTTCTAAGGGTTTGGGGGGCATGCAAGGAAGGGGGACATGAGGGGGGGGGGGATGTGTTGAGGTTAGTTTGTGTTTCCCCACTCAATGTCTTCCCTCCCCCCTCCACTCCTTTCAATCTTTCTTTCAATAACCCATCGGTCCGTTCGCAAACGCCTCTGCTCCTTTCAATACCCCATCAGTCCGTTCTACCCTCTGATCCTTTCAATCATTCTTTCAACACCCCATCGGTCCGTTCCAACAATTCCCCTCCCCCTCTGCCTTTCTCAATCCACCAATAATCCCCTTCACCAAACCTCAATTCAACAATCCCTCCTTCATTCCATCGGTCTTGGTTGCCTCTTGGTTCGTCTGCATCCCTCTCCATTGCCACTCCATCGCACATTGCTTTATTGGGCATATTCGGTCCGTTTGGGGTCATTAATTGTTCGAGCTGATCAGATTGCCTTCACCGCATCAGACTTTGTTCATTCTCACATGCATGTCCATAGCACAAAGTGCAACACTTTTCCCATACGTAACAAATAAAATAGACATAAAATGTCATCACCCCCATTGTTTTCATAATTTTGCTGTGTTGAGTTAAAGAGTGAGCCCACATATTTATGTATAACTAAAATGGCCGCCAGTCTACCAGTCAGCCATCTTTGATGAGATCCCAAAATAAAGTGAGGTGCATGTGTATACCCTCATGTATTATGCTTGTGCCAAGTTTGAACAAAATTGGACCATGTCTGAGAAATGGCTGGGAACACATTTAAATAACAAAATGGCCACCAGTCGGCCATCTTGGGTCTGATCTCGAAAAAATATGATGTGTATATGTAAGCCATAATTTATTATCTGTGTGCCAAGTTTGAACAAGATGGGAGGAGGGAGGGAAAGGGTGGATGTGGTAGGAGGGAGGGGAATGAGTGGGGTGGGAGTCTGGAGGGAGGGGGAAAAGAGAGATCCTCCCTTCCTCCATCCATGCTACAACTGTAAGCTTGTGGTGAGGCAGTTGTCCTGAAACAACTTGCCTTTGCCTCATGGAAGGCAAATCCTCCCTGAAGGCAATCTCAGTTCCTTCCACAAGCTCGTAACAAGCGTGTGTCTACCCTCAAGAGAGCCAGAAAACAACATCTTTCTATTGCTCAAATCTGAACTTCTCATCCTGGCTCCTTCCTTCAAATTCTGGTGGCATTCTATTTAAGTCCGTTTCTGGGTGTATATTCTCCTCCATCCCTCCCTTACCTCAAATGCCTGCACAGCTTGACATTGCACATGAAAAGTTTGAATGCCAAAACTCTGTTTGCTTTTAATCTGTGTCCCAAACTCCGCTTCTGTGCCCAACCTTACCCAGTCGTCACAACAGCTTTTCTTGGTTCTTTTCTCTGACTAGGTGGAGAGGTTCTGTCAAACCTCGACTGACTCTGAGTCGTCGAGGACGGATCAAGCCCTCTGTTCTAAAAACCTGCTCTGCGCTCTGCTCTACCCTCTCTGTTCTACTTCACCCTCTCATTTGCTCAAGGTCATCTGCCATCTTGCTTGGAAATCGGCAATATTACCGCTCCCCTGCACAAAAAAGGTCAAAAAACAAATCCTTTGCAATACAGACCAATCAGCTGCTCCCAATCATCAGAAGGTTGTGGGATCATCATCGCTTCGGACAGGTAATCCTCCTCTTCTCCATTGGCTATTTCTGACCATCAATTTGGATTTAGACCCAGTCACTGAACCCTAGACGTGTTGCTTCTACTTTCCAACAATGGATTGGAAGTTTAAACCAGCCAAACTGAGAGATCAGAGGCCACTCACCCCGAATATGTGAGCTTTGATATGGTCTGGATCCCGCACTGCTCACCAAACTCTCTTTTTATGGTATCCAAGGTAATCCCAACTCATGGCTCACAGACTTCCCTGCTGTTGCAGTCAACGGTGGCTCTAAATGGAGTTCTTTCATCCCTCTTCCTGTCCAGGCTGGAGTTCCTCAGGCAGTGGTTGGGGCCCTGTGCTTTTTTCTTGGGTTTCATCAATGATATCTGACTCACTGGAAAATCATCTTATCTCTTTGTTGATGATGCACCCTCTGCCGTACCATCTTCTCATCCCTCTTGGTTCAGCATGGCAGCAGCGAGCTCTTCACTCTCTGCAGATCTGGATAAAGTCAACAAGCTGGTCCAACACTTGAAATATGTCTTTCAATCCTGACAATTCTCACACTCTCACCATGTCTCTCTGAAAGTAACCGTCTGTCTGGAACCCCCCCCCCCCCCATCTACTTTGCTCAACTAACCCCCTTCAATAATTCTTTCATTCAAAGCTTTTGGTCTCAACTATCTGCCATATCTTTCTTGGAACCACATCTCCAAGCTGGCTTCCAAAGCCAGTCGCTGACTGTGACATCCTAACGTTGTGGCAAAGTCCTTTCTTGGCACACCACTTACAAAAAACCTTTCTAACCACTTACAAAGCTTTTCATCTGCAGTCTGATGGAGTGCTGCTCCCCTCTGTAGTGGTGCTCCTTGCCTTACACAAAGTTCGACTTCAAGCTGTGTGAGACCAAGCTTCTTAGGATCACTGGTCTCTCCCACGATGAAGCTGCGTTTTTGCGGTCTCTCACTGGTTCTCACTGGAGGCAGGTCGGTGGTCTTTCTGTCTCTACTGTCTCCTCTTCGGCCTTCCCCCCACCCCCCCCCCCGGATGTCTGGACCTGTCCCCCCTATATTTCCCGCAGGGCACTCAAGTTCTGCTAAAAAACACCTTCTGGTGAAACTGCCAAAATCAAGAATCACGGCTCACCTTCACTCTTTCATTCTCTTTTTTCCCACCTCTCGAAGAAACTCCCACTCTCTCTTCAATCCCACTCCTAAGGTCAGGTATGGAGCAGTGATGGAGCAGCGCATTGCTGTGTCCACTGTTTCCACCGGTACTTCCGGGCCTCTTGTCGCCAATCCCCCAGGCAGATCTGGCCGCATCCCCATCTCCTTGAGATGCTGATCAACTGCTGGCAACACGAAGTTACGTGTCGGCCCATTGGCCTTTCCTCCACTCATGAGGGTCCCTCGCTGAGAGAAATGTGGTGAACAGATCAATGTCAGGGAAAATGAGCCACTTGTCCATGCAGCCGCAGCTGATGCATCATGACTATGCAGGTAATACATCTCATGAGTCTCCTCAGCAACTCGCTCATTGGACAAAGTCTGATTTATGATAGCACAGGATCTTCAAGAGACCTGGTCCCAAAGGAATTAAGTCCCCCATCTCACATCCTGGTGAGAGTTCAAGTTCACATCCGTAGAGAAAGACTGAAGCATTCAAGACCCAGAGACTCAAACTTTTGTCCTCCTTCAACAAGTACCGACAACGCCACACTCATCTGATCCAGTGAATCCTTGACTCCCCAGGCTGACCCAGATATCTATTTACCTCTGGCTCACAGCCAGCGGAAGACATGTATATGCACTGCCAAGCTAAGTGAATCTCTCCGTCACCTCAACATCCTCACCACAAACTGGGTACAGCAAAGATAGCAGCATCCAAGTAGTTGCAGCGGTAAGCACAATAATTGTGCGTTTTATGAGAAAAGCATGAATATTCTGACATAGTTAGTGAAATACCATAAGGTTATTTTTCCAGATGTGGAGAGAATCAGATTTGACCTCTGAGGACCGTGAGAGGTCAAATTACAGATGGCCGTCAGTCACGGGTCTATGTTCAAACTCGTTAATTCTGGAACTAAACAGTGTTAAAAAAACATTAAGGTTCATTCCAACTAATTTTGGAATGGCCATTCTTGGTATACTTTGAGATTTTGCCAGGAAGCCAAGGAATGCATTTCAATCAAGGTCAAGGTCAAATTAATGTAAAAACTTTTGGACATTCTTTTGGGTAAAGAAATGGTATTGGAACTATGCAATATAGTGAAACTTCGCTTCCATTTTGACACAATAGAGATAATAATACAAAAAAATTAACAGAATAGTCCCATGCTGCTAGTCTATTTATTACTTTATTAATAGCAATAGAGATGGTAATGGTAGTGATCAAAATCTAACAGGCCTCAGAACAGAGCACAGTGAGCGCAGCTTTGGCACACTTGCACTGTCCAGTGCATCTTTCTGCACAGCGACAGGATCAATTAATGGCAACGATTTTGATGCTTCGGGGAGAAGTAGGTCCCAAAGCGGCTGCCACCCAGTTGGTTTCTTTGCAGTCCCCAGTCAGATGGCTCTGGCATCTCTGGATCCAAGACTAATGCCTGGTTCCAACGAGTTTGGCCTGGTAGCAACGTGCACTTGATGTGCGTTTGAGTGCGGCCTGGGTTGGAGGATGGTTGTCTAGAGTTCTAGACTTCTGTGTGAAGAGCTGTTTCCTGGCATTGCATTCACTTCCATGCTCTCACTGGTTCCGGTCGTTAATTAGCACCACAAATCGCTTTTAGCAGTAAACATTGATCCTTCACTGACCTCACTTGGCATGCATAGGAGTTCATTGAAAGCATCATTCACCTCTGGGAAAGACTTCCAAGTTTCCAGGCAGTCTTCTTTCCTCTGCCAGCGAATGCAGATACAGTGTCACACCCAGTGAAAGCGTGACAGACTGGGAGAGTCAGACACTGTGTTGGATTCATTGTGGCAACGCATTTCGTGAAAGCTATGTAAAGAAAGCTTGACTGACACAAAGGCAACCACAGCTCATTAGAGTCTGTCTTGCTTGAATGAAGCTACAGCCAGTCTACCACATCAGTAATACGATTTGTATGGTCACCTTCTAACACCCCCTTTTGCACAGCATCTGCCACATGCAGAAGTAGACGAGTGTCGGCCTCCTCCTGCGAACATGTGGCAAGGCAGCCAAGTATGACTCAGGCGAGAGCAAAGGGACTCCACTCCATCGTTGCATACAGTTCCTTTCCCTCTGCTAGAGGAGATGAACGACTACGCGTGACAGGAAAGCAACAAATTCGATTTTGGTTATTCATCGCATCGAAGGAAGTCTCCCAGTTCTTTGGCATACAGGTAGAAGGAGCACCTCTTTCCTGTGCCCTTTCCCTCTTCTCTCTTGTTGAAGGCTTTGAGGTTGGCGGGTAGGTATACATCCAGACAAAGGTCGATGCGGGCTGCTTTTCTCAAGTTGAGCAGAGATGTATGGTGCCAAAACACTCTTTCTCCATACTCTTGAATTGTTCTTGATGTTCCGGGATTTAGCATTTGAACCACAGCTGCACCATCAAGAATTGTTGCATCAGCCATAGCACACTATTCTTTTCGAGCAGATCTGATTCCAGACAGCGGAAGTAGATCTGATTTAACCCCAATCCGAATTTTTTCCTCCAGTTGACAGAGCTGGCGGGGGCTGCCTGGTTTTCATGGGAGAAGAAATTGTCCTTGTCTCCGTCTCGTGTTTGACAGGAGATGTACAGCCTCGAAAAGAACACAGTCACTCTTTAGTGCCTGCGAGCTGTGCCTTCTGTTTTGACTTAATCTTGACCGGTGGCCTACTGAACAGTGGCCAACTTGTTTCTTTGGAAGTGTTTGTGTGATTAGGTGTTGTACACTGTTCCAGCCTTTCTCTCACAAACTTGGTGTACTGCTCCTCACCAAGAGTCTCGATCCTTCTCACAGTTTCAGCCCATGGGTGTCCCACGATGTCCTTGTGTCAATTGATTAGTAGGTCTTGAGTGTGTTCTAGAAATGGATTCCCCATCTCTTCAGCACTGTCAAGTGCCTTAACGTCTTCAGGAATGCTGCTGCAACTCCAGGTTGCTGATCATGTGATGGTGGTCCAATGTCGCCAGCACCATGCTGTTGCTTTGTGGCCTGTTGCTCAAACCTGTCCGTGATCCTTGCAATTTCTGGCCCTGCTACCATCCAGCGTCTGAGTGCTCCGGGATTGTCAGTCAGTCCAAGAGCCCCACAGAACCTTTGACCATTGCATTGTTCCTGCTCAATGGCACTGGTCAAGTGCCATGGCAGAGAACTTGTTGCTGTTTTGCGCCACGAAATTTCCAGATTTGAATTCTGAATAGGACATCTGGGTGTTTTTCAGAGAGAGTCGTCATGTCACGGATGTGTACGGGAAGCCATCTGGAGTAGTCGTGTGATCTAGGGCGAACATCCATGGCATGATCTGAGTCGGGATTCCACGTACAGCTGGAAAGTTACCTTCACGAAGAGACCTGATGTACGAGCTAGTCTAAGCATGGATATACACAATACATAACTGCGCCACATCCGCCTCAAGCACACCCTCTGAGGGGCTAAATAACTAAATTGCCACAATGAACACACTCGGTATTCATTTGCAAATTTCAACTGATTGCTTATTTTTTGATAAATTTTTACCTTCATCCTTTGACCTAATTCATTTCCTTGAATTCTGACATTCTCAAGGTTATCACCAAATGACATGGGCATCCGCAATTTAGTTTAGAAATGACACCGTAAATGTTTTTCTGTGCAGTCTGGTTCCAAAATTAAGGACGTTTGAACATTAGACCCGGGTGACTCGTGGCCATCTTGGATTTGACCTCTCACTGTCCCTCAGAGGTCAAATCTGACTTCCCTCCACATCTGAAAATAAACATTATGGTATGACTAACTATGCTAGAAATTTCGTGCTTTCTCTCATAAAATGCACAATTTGTTAAATATGAGAGCTTATCGCTGTGTACTAAAGATGTCATTGAAAGCCTGGATCTTAGTTTTGACCCAGGAAAACCCGGGAATCCCAGCAGCTCCGACTCCTCATTTAAGTAACCTCGAGGGCCCAACAGGATATCCAGAGTCTCCGCAAAGATGACTGCATCATCTGCAAAATCAAGGTCAGAGATTTTACATTCCCAAACAATGCACCGCAGCTTAATCTCTCCGACATCCTCCCCAGAATATAGTTCAACAAGTGCTGAAAAGTTGGTGGGGCCAGTACAAACCCCTGTCAAACTCTAGTAACAACTGGAAATAAGTCAGAGATGGTATCACCACATCTCACAGGACTCTCAGTACCAGGAGTATAGATCAGACATCAGATCGATCATTTTGGTGGCACTCCACAAAGACCAAGAATCCTCCAGAGGGCATCCTGATTCACTGAATCAAATGCTTTACAGAGATCAACATAGGCTGCAAGCAGCCCCTGTCAAAACTCTCATCTGCGTTCGGTGAGGACCCGAAGACCAAGGATACGGTCAATCGTTGACCTCTTTGGTTGAAAACCTGACTGCTCTGGGCGCTGGTGCTCAAGCATATGGTGGCGAGCCCAATCGTTATTTGAGCAAAGACCTTGCCTGGCACTGAGAGCAGCGTCAACCCTCGGTAGTTGTTTGCGCCCTGACGATCACCCTTCCCTTTCCAGAGAGGGACAACAAGGCCCTCTTCCATTCAGTTGGGATGAAGCCTGTTGTTCCAGCAAAGCACAGAACTGCATGTAATGACATGAGTCCAGCATTTCCACCAGCCTTGAGAAATTCAGCAGGATGCCACAAGATCCCAGGAGCTTTACCCCATTTCAACTTGGTGCACTGCAGCCTGTGCTTCCACAAACGAAAGTATGGATTGATTACCCTGCAGGTCTTCAAACCAGCTGTTACACCACCATCTCATGTCTTCCCCTTCCAAATATTTATCTTTACTACCTGTTCATCCACCCAAACCCACCTCATCAATTCCCTGTTTCTCTTTCCTGAAAGTCCCTGTATTACCACTTGTTTACCCATGTACCCGCCCCTTCTTTTCCCTTCCACAGATCTCCGATATTGTCTTTGTTCCCTACTATTTGTGCTTCCTCTCCCAACCCTCTTATCTCCTGCCTTGTTTGTAATATGTTCTGTGTATTCGCTCTGACACGAGCCTCGACATGTATACAAAAATACAAATACTGGCAGAGTACCACCCATGGGCGATTTTGGTCCAAGCATGCAACACATTCTTTTCTGACACGTACCTTATTTTGGCAGTGTATAGGTAACTAACAGCTCTGTTTTGGCAAAAAAATAACCGAAGTTACGTGCTTGAAGCAAAAACATAGCTACTGCTGATAATTCAAAACACCTCCTGCACTGGAAAATGTGGGGACAGGAATACTGCACTGTAAATGGTGGAGAGTTATAATACTAATACCCTCCCCCACCTGGAGCAGTGCTATGCGATACACATTTACATAGAGAATTTGATCCCCCATCCCCTAAAACTACCGGCAAAGGTAACACCCGATACGTTAATTGGGGTCATGCTGATCATATTTAGCAGTCTGGATGTAATCAGCCCAGTACTGTAGGAGGATTAGTGCAACAAACACCGTCCGTGAATTATAGTAAGGATTGTTGTGGATTTGCAAAGGACCCTGGGGAGTTACATCCAACACATAAAAGTCCCCTGGAGCTTAGATATTTCCACAGTGATTGTTTAGTTAGGTTACCCATCCTTGTATCAAGGGAAAGGGAGATGCATTGTAATTCTGTTATGTTTGTGGGTAAATGGAGGTACTTCATCGTAGGATTGTATAGTGTAGCATGTTCCGTGTACAAGGAGACATCTTGATGTAAAGGAGACTTCTCGATGTATATTAAGTGGGGAAAACTGTCAGCTTAAATTTGTTATGGTGTCAGCGCATGGGGCAGGGGGGGGGGGTGGTGGTGCTGTTAATTAGGTAGGGTTAAGGCTAATTTGTCTCAGTATGTGATTTCCCCCTGTAACCTTTTCCTACGTTTTTGCATTTACTAGCCAGTAAATAAAAGAATGACGTTCTTATAACAACAACAACAACAAAAACAACAACAACAGCAACAGAGCCAAACATTTCCTGCAGGCAAGAAACCCTGCCTTCCCGGCTACGTACCAGCAAGTCACGCCCTGAGGCTTATGATAGGGTCAGTGGACATGAAAGGGGACATCTGTCAAAGAGCAGATAGTTGGTGTGAGGAACGCAGTTGAGTCAGGAGGGTCCTGTTTTTGCTCTCGCTTCTCCTCAACATGGTGAAGAAGGCTGCGTGATTTTCCTGTTTCATGCTGTGTGAATTTGCCCGTGTACTGGAGCAAGACGCGAGCCATTACTGTTTGGCTGAGTCGCGAAGTTTGTACGTTTATGAGAGAGAGAAGAAGAGGAGCACATCTCATCAGCAATAACTCGGCGTTATTCCATGGTGTCTTCACGGAGGAAGGTGGCCATCGTTGTGAGCAGACCTGGTGTAAAAGAGGAGCGGGGTCGGATATTCATTTGAGAGAGAGATGTGCGGTGGTGTTGAAGACCACAGCACAAATTACCTCGTACTTTTCCTGCGCAGGTGGCTTGGCGCATTTTGGGTGTGGTTTCCCACACATGACGATGCGGTTCGGTCCCCAAGCTCCTAAAAGATCATCTCTGGA
>CM068952.1:60879658-60901436 GCA_035128595.1 Eptatretus atami
CAATGCCGAATGCCATGTCTCTTCCTCCTCCCACCCCTTCCCTTCCACCTCCCACCCACCCCTCCCTCCAGACTCCCACCCACACTTTCCCCCTCCCACCTCCACCCTTTCTCTCACTCCTCCCACCCCACCCCTACTCACTCGCTCCTCCCACCTCCACCCTTTCCTTCCCTCTTCCCACCCACCCCTCTCCGGACTTCCACCCCATCTCTTAACCTCACTCCCCCACCTCCACCCTTTCCCACCCCCCTCCCTCCAGACTCCCACCCCACTCATTCCCCTCCTCCTACCACATCCACCCTTTCCCTCCCTCCTCCCATCTTGTTCAAACTTGGCACACAGATAATAAATTATGGCTTACATATACACATCATATTTTTTCGAGATCAGACCCAAGATGGCCGACTGGTGGCCATTTTGTTATTTAAATGTTTCCCAGCCATTTTCAGACATGGTCCAATTTTGTTCAAACTTGGCACAAGCATAATAACATGAGGGTATACACATGCACCTCACTTATTTTGGGATCTCATCAAAGATGGCTGACTGGTAGACTGGTGGCCATTTTAGTTATACATAAATATGTGGGCTCACTCTTTAACTCAACACAGCAAAATTACGAAAACAATGGGGGTGATGACATTTATGTCTATTTTATTTGTTACGTATGGGAAAAGTGTTGCACTATTGTGCTATGGGACATGCATGTGAAATGAACAAAGTCTGATGCGGTGAAGGCAATCTGATCAGCTCGAACAATTAATGACTCCAAACGGACCGAATATGCCCAATAAAGCAATGTGCGATGGAGTGGCAATGGAGAGGGATGCAGACGAACCAAGAGGCAACCAAGACCGATGGGATGAAGGAGGGATTGTTGAATTGAGGTTTGGTGAAGGGATTATTGGTGATTGAGAAGGCAGAGGGGAGGGAATTGTTGGAACGGACCGATGGGGTGTTGAAAGAATGATTGAAAGGATCAGAGGGTAGAACGACTGATGGGGTATTGAAAGGAGCAGAGGGTTTGGAACGGACCGATGGGTTATTGAAAGAAAGATTGAAAGGAGTGGAGGGGGGAGGGAAGACATTGCAGTGGGGAAACACAAACTAACCTCAACACATCCCCCCCCCCTCATGTCCCCTTCTTGCATGCCCCCCAAACCCTTAGACAAGGTGCAAAGCTCTACCTCCACATAGATTATTGAAATAACTCATCCTCACTCAATCACCTACATGTCCATGTATGCTCTCCTCCGGGGTACGTTTCCAAAACCGTCTATACATATATATATATTTTTTTTAACCAAAGAAGCACAATTACCTAATGATATGATGCTGACACATCACCCTCAACTAGGAGGCATTCGTGTGGCACTCAAATCTTTCCAGACTGAGATTTAAGCCCTTATGGTCACAAAAAAAACGAAAGCAAAGTTGTCAATCTGGATTTCACTCTTGTTGTGGGCTCATCAGGACACATACTGTTGATCGTTTATTCATGACCACGCTAAGATCATCAATAAACACAGATCAAGCCCCCTAACTTGACTAGTCAGCAGGGCACAGTTCGAGTCCCATCACAGCACTTGCTGCACGACTTGCCAGCAACAAGTGTCACCTGTCAGTCTGCCACACGAGCATATTGTCTCTGCCCTGCTGATCACCAGTCAGGAGGTTTGCAGTCATAATATTACATTTAACCAAAGAAGCACACTGACCCTATGACATAACGCTGATGTCATGTGCATAAATTATGTTCACACACTCACCTCAAAGCTGTCTAGCTTGGTTTGAATCCTGACCCAGCTACTATAAACTGTCATCCCAGTGTGTCACAGGCAGGGTGATTTATCAATGTGTGGCGGTCCCTTGAATCGACGTTAACTGGTGTCCGTCTGCCAGCATTAATTGGTGGACGTTAAAGATCCATCCCACGGTGTCCTTCGGGAAAAGCGGTGAGCTATCACCCAAGTACAATGGCCAAATTCCAAATCCTGTCCTAACCAGCAGGTGACATGGCATCAGCGGCACATTCGCTCCTCAGCCATGATGCTACACAGAAACATTGTGCTGCATCCGAAAGAAGAAGAATGCAAGTTCCCCTCTTGCACTTTTCTCCAGATTCATAGAGCCTTGCATTTCAAATACGTACATTACAATTTTCACATTGTGGGAAACAAATAAACATAGCCCAAGCTTTAAAGGGGCATCGCCAAATAATAACTGCCGAATAATGCGACGTCAGTTTTATTTAGTCACGAGCGGGGTGTGCTTCCTTCCCCATTGTCTCAGGTCGCTCTCCTGCATTTGATTTTTCATTTTTTATTTCTTTTTTTTTTCATTACTCCGCCACCGAAGTGTGAAGAAGGTTATGTTTCCATACTCTATCTCTATCTCTATCTCTATCTCTATCTCTATCTCTATCTCTATCTCTATTCTATCTCTATCTCTATCTCTATCTCTATCTTCTATCTCTATCTCTATCTCTACCCTCTCTCTCTTGTTTGCTTGTTACTTGCAAAATCGAAGATTTTTCAAGTATATTGTCAGTTGATTTTGTTATTCTGTCTGTCTGTCTCTGTTTGTCTGTTTGTCGCCTACAGGTCACAATTTCAAACCGATCTTCACGAAACTTCACCACATGGTAGAGTTGTCATAAGGAAGAATCCAATTGTTTATTATGTCAAAAGGTCAACATAGGCCAAAGGTCAAGAACCAAGTAGTATTTCTAAATCCTCAATTTTCATCCGATTGACTTGAAATTTGAAGAGGATTTATATTTCATGTCACTGAATTCAAATAGCCAATTATTTTTGAGGTCAACATGGAACAAAAGGTCAACATAGTCCCAAGATCAAAAACTAAGGTGGTATTTCTAAAATCCTCAATTTCATCTCATTGACTTGAAATTTGAAGAAGATTGCATATCAGGACACTGAATTCAACCACCAATTATTTTTGAGATCAAATTTGCTTTATGGATTTTGCAAGTATCGTGCTCTGCATGACATCTTGTTTGTTTGTTTGTTTGGCTGTGTGCAGGATATCTCAAAAAGTTGTGAACCGATTCAGATTAAATTTGGTGGGTGGGTTGGGTACGTGACAAGCACACACTGATGTGATATTGGTGAAGATCCGAATCCAGATCCGATAAAAAATTTTTAATTTTTAAAGTGATTCTTCACCATTGAGAGATTGGGCTGAAACTAATATGTATCACGATATCTCAAAAAGTGTGGGACGGTTTCGGAATAAAACTTGGTGGACAGGTTGGGTGTGTGACCACGACGAGTTGAATCGATTTTGGTGAAGATCCGAATCCGGATCTGGATACGATAATTATTAATTTTTTAATTGATTCTTCACTGTTGAGAGATCTGGCCAAAAACTATTTTTAGCATGACATTTCAAAAATGTTATGTTCCTGATATGTTTTCGTGGATCAAGCATTACGTTGGGAGGTAGTTTCTACCGAGTGCCCTTCAAGTTACCTCCACCACTGATGGTGAAGGAGGTTATGTTTCACCCCTCTCTGTTTGTCTTATTTATATTACCATTTATGGATGCTTTCCGACGGTTCTGTGATTTTTCTTGGTGTATCGGCTTCAATGTTCGTCGGCACACAAAATTACCGTGCTTCCCATTGTCTCGGGTCACTCACCTGCATTTTTTTTTATTTTTTTTCGTTAAATGAATTTTTCACTTATGGATGTTGTCCGACGATTCTGTGATTTTTTTTTCGGTGTACTAGCTTTCTTGTCCATCGGCACACAAAATTTCAGCTTGCTATGTCACACGGAAGGTACCGATCTTTAATATCAGTCAGTGATGAGTGATTAGAAAGAGCTTTATATATAATATAACTGTGTTTCCAGGTGGGAGGATAAAATACATTCTCATCATCAAGTTAATACTAATCCTGAGCAAATTTCCAACAAGGATTTAAGTCTTGTTGATCGTTAATGTGTTTTCCCATCCCATGTCGTATTTTATTTTGTCAGTTGCTTCTTTTATGCCTCGTTTTTTCTTGCTGATTGACATTTTCCTACAGATTTTCCATTTCATGAACATCTGAGAGATTGTATATTGATTCCTGTAAAGTTCATAACATGGCATGTTTCTAATGTACTGGTTCGTTTGGAGGTAAAACATGATTTTCAATATATTGAGATGCAGTCTGGAGAGAAAGTTATCAAAAACTCCGGCTTTCATATAGTATTCATGCTGAGTGTGCAAGTTTCTTTGTCAGTTAGTAGTGCCAATGCACCTGGGAGATGCAGGTTTTACTTTGTAAATATAAAATATGTTGACAAAATGTTACAGTCTCAAATTTCAAGCACAGTTATTTTTTCCCATTTCGTTGGGGTGATTTTGGGTTGGACTGCCTTTAAAAAAAGCATTTTAATCACATCCAAGTAAGCCTGAGGGTGTTACGAGTCATCACAAAATTGTGAGTTGGCATCCCATTAAAACTTGACCAAATAAAGTAACTCCAATCAAGTTGTAGTGACATCTCAAGGATGATCAAAGGAAATTGGATGCACCTGAGCTCAATTTGGAGTGTCACAGCAAAGGATTGAATACTTATTGACACAAGACATTTCAGCTTTTCATGTTTCATTAATTTGTTAAAAACTTCCAAAAACATGTTTTCACTTTGTCATTATGGGGTATTTTGTGTTGATCAGTAACAAAAATTTTTAAATTTAATCCATTTTAAATTCAGACTGTTACAACCAAATGTGACAAAGTCAAGCGGTGTGAATACTTTCTGAAGGCACTGTAGATCAGAACCAGGTGGTCATTCAGATTGTCTCTACCATAAAGGTCATTTATGAGCCAGTTGGGTTTTACTGACAATCCAAGAGTGATGGAAGTTCTTCTGAAACTAACTTACTTCCAAAAGTTTCTGCTTCATCTGCACTGCAAGCATATCCCATTCAAATATAGGTATGACCTTCTGCTGTGTCCTAACCATTAGCAATATCTACTTCAAGATGGCTGCCTTGGACATAGTTATGCAAGCAGTTTGTACAAGTGGCACACCAAAGTACAACTTCATTTGATATGCCTACAAAATGGTGGTGATATTCTTGTAATATCTGTTGTCTGTGCTGATAACATGTGAAGATACCTTTAATGTAGCAACTTCAAGAGAAAATATGATGCATCATAAGAAAGATAAGGACTGGGAGCATGATGACATTAATGGTTGAATGCACTCAATTTCGAGTTGGAAGATGAGATGTGCATATGCTTTTGGAAGAACTTCGCGTTTAGATGAAGGTGAGGTTTCTTGTGAAATCAGGATTGAGGTGGAGAAGTGGTCCTTATGTTATTTCAGAAGAGGAATAGTTTTTTGGTGCAAATGAGGTATTAAAATCCAATTTTATCTCCAGGATACCAGTCCAATAGCCTCACTACATTACTTCACTGTGAAATCTGTGTTAGAGGTATGTATTGTACAGGTACATAAGTTGTGTCATCAGTTAAAGCCACATCCAACCTTTACTATGCCACACCTTGATGGACAACCTTTGATATTTGTTGGGCATGATCTCCAGGACATAAATCGCATCAAGCCGGAATCATAGACAACAACGCCAACACAGATATGCTATTGCCAAATGGGTCAACATACTCAGCCAGGTTCTGAACGATATGTTCTTGTATCCGTTTGTTTAAATGCCGTCCACAATCGCAATCTTGCTTAATGTTTACCTGAGAGACGGTGCACCCATTGATGCGAAGTCCTGCCTATGAAACACCAAGATGACGTTTTTAAGTTGGGTCAAGAATTGGTCAAGAATTGTACAGAGGCAAGTGCACTCTATCTCTGCACCATCCTGTCAGCCACAATGGAAGCACACAACACCCAATTGTGTCCCAATAGTTTATTTTTAATAACAAGGTGCAAGCTCCTGCCACACACATTCAAGAACAAAATACAGATCGTGGATAAAAAAAATGGAAACACCTGGGTAAATGAGGACACCAAGCAATGGCTTCCACTACGTGTGGCACATGTGTTAATTAAGCAAATAACATCCTAGCATGCTTGAGGGTCATGTATAAAATGCATGTGCATGGTTGCAAGAGGTACGAGCGCTCACGCAGAGAGAGAAGAGAGAGAAGAGAGAGAGAGAGGAGAGAGGAGAGAGAGAGAGAGAGAAGAGAGAGAGAGAGAGAGTACCCTGCAAAAAAGTTCTGTCGAGTTTGGACTATTGTGTATTGTAGAACTAATGTGTGTTCTCCACAAAGACGTTCCTTGATTTTGGGAAGAGATGACAATTTGATGGATCCAAGTCAGGGCTGTGAGGTGGTGAAACCGAAACGACCAATTGCTTCAGTTGTTTCGTGCACTCGTTTGAGGCCGTTCATTGTCATGTTGGAGGAGAACCATCTGCAGGACGATAGGAGGCACATTCACTGTTGTTAAATACTCAATAACTGCACGCTGCTTTAACCCACCGGACAACATCATCCTGCCCTCTGCCATCTTGACTAACATCGCACTAATCAAATGGAAGGTCAAGAAGGAACCCGAGGAAGTAAAGAGCAAAGATGGAGTCATCATGAGGAACCTGGGCAGGATTCGGGTTTCAGCTGCTTCTCCACAACCTGAAAACCTATCCAGGTGGCAGCCAAGTGAGCCTTACAGAAAAATTTTCTGCAAGAATTCACGTCTCCTTAGAGAGATAGATAAAGACACTCTAATGTCAGAATCACGAACTTCGCATCCAGTGGTGGGAGGAACTAATGGGAAGATTGCGCTTTGTTTCATTCGAATATCTTTACCTGTTTTGGAGAAAAACAAAAGGAGGCATTACATTTCAGCATGCCCTCATTTCTATTGGGTGGAGGAGGGGGCGTTGGGGGGGGGGGAAAGGACACGATTGTAGGGTGAAGAATGAACAAACACAGACAGCACAATCACCTTTTGATGAGACCCTCTCATAGACATTGCAATTATTACACAGGTGTCCAATACCAATTCAATCGTCAGCTACCTCCAAGTCCTACTAAATCCATGCACCTCTCTATCCCCATGTTTTAGCTACCTATCTAACTCAATTTATACATATCTACTGTTTCTGCTGTCACTACCTTTCTAGGGAGACAACTCATACATTTCGTTTCTGAGTGAAAGAACCCTGCCTGATAACCTTTGAAACTATCCTCTGCTTTCATCTAAGGCTGTGGTCCTGGCTGTCACTGTAGATGAGGTCTCACGAAATTCCTGTTCAGTGTCAACACTATACTACCTCTTTGATTTATAATTTTCCCCTAGAATACAACCAAAACCCTATGAGCTTTACTATAGCACTGTGCTATCTCTTCAACCAATCTGGCACTGTGCTGTCTGCTTACTCCCCACCCTACCCAATCTATCACCACCCCCAGCTCCTTCCCTGTGTCCACACACTGCAAAGACTGCCCTTGCATGATGTACTCAATTCTTTAATTATTCTTACACATCCTCAGCACCTTACATTCCTGATGTTAAACTGCATCTGCCAATCTTTTGCCAAATCTATGAAAGTATCTAGAATTTCTTAAATCTGATCACCCCCTTCTCTGCTATCTACTTACTCCAGGCTTAGTGACATCTACAAATTTGGAAAGCAGACTTTTCAGCCCACTGTCCAAATAATTGATGTAAATTATGTCAATAATAATGGTCCCAGTATCGATCCTGGGATACCCACGACTTAAATCAGCCAGACATCCTCCCTTCACAGACACTCTTTGTTTCCTATCACTTGAACCACTTTATAATCCAGTAGTTACCAATAAAGAAGCCTGGTGTTGGCTTTAGTGGTTATGGGTGGTGGCTTGGGATCCCAGGGTCCTGAAGTTCAAGCCCCGTTGGCTGCTGAATTAACACCAGGGGGTTGACTCAGCCTGTCATCCTCCGAGGTCGGCGACATGAGTACCAGTGTACTGGTCCTGGTGTATGCCCCCGGTTAGAATAGGTGTACCATATCCCTGTGTTCTAAGAAGTTGACCAGGGTTGGCATCAGGAGGAAAGGGCATCGGCCATAAAACATTGCCTCAAGGAAAACCCCACCCGCACAGCAGGTAAAAACTGGCTGTAAAAACGGTCCATTTTTTATTTAGTTCCATAGCTACTCAACAACCCTCACCCTGAGCTAACAACTCCTAGTGATATACTTATCAAATCCTCTGAAAGTCTAGATATAAATGCTTAACATCCACTGCCCACTTTCCATCATACATCAATCAGGAACTGCTTAGAGAACTCCAACAGATTTATTGTTGTCCGGACTCCTTTATTTCCATTGCTGACTGCCCTTCAATAGTCGATTTATTTTATTAAAATAAAGGAGGGAAGAAGGGCTTTTACAGAAGATCCAGGTTGGAGGGAGGAAGTAAAGGAACAGCGACGGAATCAAGAGAAGATAAGCTCCGGGTCCGGATATTCTGTTTTCCGGATATTCTTGCACCCGAAGAGTATTGATGAGGCGGCTGAGTAGGTAATGCGAGATGTTAAACGGATATTTTCAAATAGTTCCTGGAGTCAGTGAGCAGGTACCAGAGGATTGGAGAGTAGCAAATGTACACCATTATTTAGAAAGAATCCAGAGAAGAATTGGGAAACTATAGACGCTGTTCGTTGAACTTCAGTTGTGGGGAAGGTGTTGGAAGACATAGAATTTAAGGACCCAGTGAGGAACCATTTAAACAAATCAAACTCATTAAAAGGTAGTCAGCATGGTTTTACCAAGGTAGTTCCTGTTTAACAAATCTTTTAGAATTCGTATGAAAGCAGTGTCTGATTGGGTGGATGAGGGAAAGGCAGTGGGACTATAGATAGTCTAGATTTTGAGAAGTAGGTACCATATCAGAGGTTGTTGGCCAAGAGTGAGGGCTTTGGAGTGCTGGTCAGGTAAGCTAACTGGATTCCAAACTGGCTTTGTGGTAGGAAGCAAAGAGTGGCTGTTGAGTGGGAGGATGCTTGCTGGGAGGATTGTAAGGAGCGGGGACCTCAGGGATTAGCACTCGAACCATTACTATTCATATTTATATCAACAATTTGGATAAATGGAGTAAAAGAGGGTAAGCTTTCCAATTTGCAAGATGATACAAACTTGGAGGTGAGGTGATAGCAGAGGGGTGGTGAACATGTACAAGAGAATATTGATATTTGTATGGATTGGCAAAGATGGCATATGGAATTTAACCTGAGCAAGTGGTAAATGTTGGGGATGGAAAGAACCAATGACACTAGAGATTACAGGATGCAAGGGGTAATTTGCGAGCATGTCACACAGCAGAATATCTGGGGGTGGGTAATAGATGGAAGGTAAGGCAGGCAGCACAGTGCAAACAGCTATAGGTAGAGCAAATAGGGTTTTTCGGATTTTGTATTCAGAGGGGGGATCATTTATAATCAAAAAGAGGTAGTTGTTAACATTGTACAGGATTTAGTGAGGGCCACAATCTGAATATTGTGTGCGTTTTGGTCACGCACAACCCAGGAAGGACATAGATGCCATAGAGAGGTTCAGCGCAGGACTTAGTGAGATTGATTCCTTGGCCGAGCTAGGGTCAGCTTGAGGAGCGGCTGAAGGAGATGGGGCTTTATACACTAGAAAGGAGCGGTTACCAGGGAGAATGATAAGATGTTTTAAGATTAATGATAAGGTAAGATAAAATAAGTGCAGATTAATTATTTATTCAACAGAGTAGACAGTGATCGGACCAGGGGCATAGGCTTGAGAGTAAAGAAGATGAAGAGTTAAGACGGTAGTCAGGCAAAGGGGTCTTTATTCAGAGTAGTTAATGCATAGAATGGCCTCGCTGGAAATGTCGTGTAGCTAAAAAGTAGATAAGTTTAAATTAAGAATTAGATAAAACCTGGAAGTTATGGAGATAGAGGGGTATCGGGATGTTGACAGGACTTTTAGGTTAGTTTGAGCATTTCTTGGTGATTGTGTGCATGTGTAACGGAGTGCTCTGTTGGAAGGGGTCTTGTCAAGGGGTTGTGTGTGTTGATGTTGTATGTTTTTAAACCAACGCCCATGCCCCCTCCCCTGAGCGGAGAAGAAAAAAAAATAAAAAAAATCTTTAAAACTTTCACAAAAAAAAAGAATAAATTATAAAAATTAATTAAATCTTTTTTTTCTTCTTCTTCCTTGAATCTTGTGGAATAAATTAAGTTGGTGGTGTTCATCAGGCAGGCATGAGGGCTGAATGGCCTCCCCTTGTTAGATTTCCTGTATCCTTGTAAAATGGTTCCGCCATCGAATAAACCTAATCACCTCCACCAGGGAAGGTGGAGGAGGTTATGGTTTTCACATATGGCTTGTCTCTGTCTGTTTTCTTTGTCTGTGAAGCAGGATATCTCAAAAAGCTATGGACAGATTTCGGACAAAACTTGGTGGACGGTTGGGTCGTGTGACAAGGACGATTTTATTTAATATTTTGGGAACATCTAGATTCGAGAAACTTTAAGTTGATTCTCACCATTGATACAGCTGTGGCCTGCAAAAGTATTCACCCGCCTTCGAAAGTTTTCACATTTTGATGCCACCCTGAGCTTATTAATGCCCCTACTGTTCACCGGAGGGGACATAGGTCTGCTCTCTGTCTGTCCATCAGTCCTTTGTCTCGTCCGTCCCACCTGTGGTTTTCAAGACTTTTTCCTCCAATATCCTTTAACATATTCAACTAGAAACTTGGGTACATGGCTTATTATGATAAGTTACAGGAAAAGGTCGAGTTTCAAGGGCGTTCTTCAATTTTTTCACAGTTATGCCCTTTTTAAACTTAGAAAAATATCACATAATTTTCATGGATCAGTGTTCAGCTGCTCTAACTTCAAACCTACTGCTTTGCTACCCATTTGGCTGGACAACTGGTCTGACTCCACCAAAATGAAATCATGTGCTGCCATTCCATAAGGATACAGACGGCAGGCCTCAATGCCTGGGTATTAGTCCCATGGCCCAGTGCAATTTGCAATGATAACAGGTATAATAACCACGATGCATTAATATCAGCAGAAGCTGACGCCAATGTTTTGCTTCATGTATGTACATTGAAGTATTTTTGTTATTTTCAGCATGTATGTAACACGCCATTACACAGCCGACAAATTTACCAACATTCAATGGAACTAGTAGGGCACATGTATTGCAAAACAATTCCTTCCCTCTTGTTCATGATGCTTTCAAATCAAACATGAGGTATATTGTTGCGGGCCGGGGATTGGTGAAAGACACTAGGTGGGGAACTACTCCGTTCCCCACCAGACTCCCGACATTGTAGGCCGTTCGCCACAGGATTATTCATGACGCTGGCGGGTCACTTTAACCGACCGTGGATGCCAATAAACTCAACCGCGTGACCTAGGTTTCCTCCCGTCTATAGTAATCGCGTTACCTAATTAATCAACGGTGGTTTAATTACCACGAACATGCCCTCCGTAACGCCATTGTCCGAAACGGATCACTCTACCTGACCGGATCGGATTCCAGCCGAGCGACACTGCCAAGACGTACCGGCGTAAAAGGAAACGGGATCATTGGAATAAAAGTCCGGGCGAAGCCTTGATTCGGCACCGGACTGATCCAATGGAAGAAAAGACAAAAACTGAAGGGGAGATCATTCCTAATAATAAATTTATTTACATATGGGCGAGGAAAGGTATGTGTACAGATAAAGATTTATTGGCGGTGGTTTGGTGAAGAAGATAGGGCGGGAGAGAGTGTGGCTGCAGCAAATAAAAGTCAACTTACAAAAGCGGACACAGCAGCAGACATAACATGAAATTAATAATAAATAATGATAAACACGATCTCTGCAGTCTTACTTAGGAAGACAGGCGCACACGACACACACACACACACACACAACACACAACACCACACACAGACACAGAAAACCTGATGAAGAGAAAGTTTTGAACCAGGAGGGAAAGGAGTGAGGCTATATCTTGGTACCTTTGTGCTTGATAGCACGATGCACCACAATAGTTTCGGGGAGGGGGTAGGGTCGGGGGCGGGGGGCACAGCTGTATGAATCAGTATCGACTCTGTGGTCGCGTACCCGACAGTAGGCGCGTCGTCTGCGGGCTTTAGCCACACGTGTGGAGGGGCAGACCTTGTTCAGTGAAGGAGGAGCTGAGTGAGAAGGGCGGACTCCAAGAGTGCGAAGGATGGATGTAGGCAGGGACCAGGTAGGCGGTGGCGTTGACGTCCGTTGGGCGGAGATGAGGTGGAGCCAGACAGCAGAGGCGGGTCATAGCGGGTCGACGAGGGCGAGGGGAAGGACGGAGAGAAAAGAAAAGGCGGAGGACGCTCCGATCTTATAGGACCTGCCGTGCGGAGGGAAGGGCCACCCCGAATCGAAACGTCATCACCTGAATCAGGGCACTCCATTGGCCCCGACCCCTCACAATGTCCGCAAGTTTTGGCGAAACCGCCTCACTTCGTTTCCGCGAAGGCCATCTCAGACGCGGCAATATTCCGCTCCGACCCCACGACATGACAAGAATCGCCCACACCAAAAATTGGCACACGATCGTTCCTGCAAAAACCCCCGTGGCCGCGCCCCTGGCCGACTGGCCAAGGGTTCCCGCATGCCCGCTCGGCATTTGGCCCACGCCGATAACGCGCTCGCTACTGCGTGTGCCAACGTGCCTGCACTGTACATTCCTCGGCTCGATCACAGCTTCAATGGCCGTAGAGACAAGAAGACATTCACCATCCATGGGGAATCCGCTGCTGCCTTGCAGAGGGCGAAGCGTTACATCGTATGTATAAATCCATGTATGTGTCAACGAGCGGCTACGTTTGCCTTCGAGATCACATTCCATACAGCTCACGCCGGTGTTCGGCCCATACGCACGTGGGCCAGGCTCGCGTTCGCACACTCCGCTAGCGCTGCGCGGCGCGAACACCAATATGTGTCGAATATTGGGTGAAAGGAACAAGTCGCTTCTACTCCGCACGCTCGGTATCCCGCCAAATGTGGTGTGGAGTCGTCCTTTATCGCCTCCGTGACGCGTTTTGGCAGTGTGGCATTCGTGCTGGCTGTTTCCTGTGTGTTGAAAAACACCATTCGTGCAGCCTCTGGAAGAAGGTATTCATTCACATGCCTTTTTATTGCCAACGTCTCTCCCCAGAGCATCGGAAGCTCGAGTCGATAATTCCGCACTGCTTATGCATATATTGACTTGCCGCACACGTTGGTTTAGTCTCGCCCTGGGAACGAGGGCTCTGGCCAGCAGTTTCCTCACAGCGGCGCTGCACGCACTGGCCTCCATGAGGCCCACCTCACAGCGAAGGCACACGTTGGCTGATTTATCTCAGCGAATAATCAGACGAAAAGAAGCAGTAGGGACGGAATGAAGGAAGAAAATGATTTAAGCCAAACCTTGCTATTTAGATCACGTATCGCCTTCTTGTTGTCCCGCTAAACAAAAAGGAAAGGGACTATCTAAACGTTAATAATGAATAACTGCTGGGACCACTATCGTTGGATACATGACGGGTTCCGAGAACCGCAACAATATATTTAGTCTTCACAAAACACTCCAAAGGGGTGGAGATGACACCCTTCAAGTGGTCAAAACTTTATATTGCGTCCCCTTACAGCAGTTCACTGAGGGAACTATATTTTCTTCTCTGCCGTCCATCGTCTGTCTGTCTGTCTGTCTGTGCATCCGTTTGACTGCTGGTTTTTCAGACTGATTTTTTCCATACCCTTTAACATATTTCAACTGAAACTTGTACATGTTTAAGTAATAAGTTGTTGAACAAGTTCGAGTTCAGGCATTTCACAAGTATGCCCTTTTTAGACTTTAGAAAATATCACATCGCGGCAGACATGTTCTGTTATTGCAAAGCAATTCTCGCTCTTGTTTTAACTATTTACAATCGGTGAATCAGCACAATGATTTACAAATAGCCCTTTTCAGAGGCCATTGTCTCGAGCATAGGAAAACTCTTTGCATCTCCCAATTAATGATGGAGGTACTTATGTTCATGAACAAATGTGGGACTACATATCAATAACTGCTAAAGACCTTGATATAGATATTGATTATTCTTGTTCTTCAAGAGCACACGCTGGGATGACTCAATGCCTCCACGCTCCTCTCTATGTTTTCAAACTTATTGCAGCAGTGCACCATGTGTTGTATGGCATTGCAACCTACTTACACACAATCTGACATTTGATTCTTAAAGTTATTTATATATCTAATATATAAGCTGAGTTCATGTCTGTGGGTCTGTTTGTTGTGGGTCATAAGCCTGGCCATCCCATTCAACAGGCCACGCCCTCCAGCCATCCAGAAATGACAACATCTTTTTCTCTCCACACAGCTCAGATTGTTTGAAGGCCTCAGCACATTTGAAGAACTGAACAACGCATCCTCTTCATGAAATGGAGATACCGTTTGAGGAAAAAAGTACTTTGTTGGATGACAACTCAAACAATGGTATGGATTTTTGTCTGCAGCCATCATGCGCAGCTGTCTCATAGACACCAACCCAATGTAGTTAAGTTATTCTCATATTTTGCAGAAGAAAAGAAAAATAGTGAGATTCATGAAAAAAAAAAAATTTGTGGGACGTCAAACGGAGTTACTTTCTGTCTGCAAGACAGTAACGTGTCGCTTACAAACCACTGTTTGCATTACCAGCATTTGCAGATGACTTACAAGCCAAAAATATCCCGTGTTTTGCTTCCGGTGCGAAGTATGAAAAAATGGATGTCCCGACACAGGACATCATCACGCAGCGATGTCTGCAATAGCAGGAATGCATATAATTGCACCCTTTTTTTTATAACATACCAAACTCAAGGAAAAATGATATGACAGAGAATATATGTTATAAAAAAAAAGGCTCCAGACTAAACCTCATGGAAAAAAAATGATATGATAGAGGATATCTATATATTACTAAAAACTCTCATCTTGTATATATGTATGCATGTATATATGTATGCATGTATGTTCCTGAAACACAGCCAAACGGTACACGATAGCACAAAACATTTTGCCCACATTTACTCACCATTCTCCAACGTGGCAGTTATCAAGTTTCGTTCAAAATCGGGCAACAGAAAAAAATTATAAAAAATTCAATTCCCGATTCATCAAGTACTCTTCGGAGAATTTGATCAATGCAACACCCTCAGCAGTTATAGTTCGCTGAGCTATCTTTTTATTTTCTTGAAATGATTTATTTAAAATCTTCAAACATTAGTATATTTTATTTCTGAAATGATTTGATAAAATATCTCAAACATTGAGTGTGAGGACAAATGAGCCTTGGGGATTAGTTATTTTAGCATGAAATAAAAACCGCCATTTTGTCCTTCTGTGTTCATTTAATAAATAAATTGTTTTCGAAGATTACGCACAATAATTTCTTCGACTTTCTTTTCTCCGTTTTTTTTTTTCACATGTTACGCGCCAATATCAAGTTTCGTTCAAATCGGCAACGAAAAAAAATAATTAAAAAATCAATTCCCGATTCAGTGAAGTCTCCTTTGCGAGTATTTGATCATGCAAACAACCTCACGTATCGTTCGCGTGGAGCTATCTTTTTTTTTTCTTTTTCTTTTTTAATGATTTTTTAATCAACCGCTGACACAACCAGACCAATGGATTCACGCGGTCGTCTGAGTATGTTATAATAAAAAGGCTCCAGACTAACCTCATGGGAAAAAAAAGTTGAATGATAGAAGCATAATGTATAAAAGCGCTCCCAGGTCTAAAACTCATGGATAAATATTTGTCGGTTGTGGGGGGAGATGGAGGAATTTAATAGGATTGATTGAATAGTTGTTTTGGTCCAATGGACGTGTAGGAGACATCCGATTAATTAAGTAGGGAAAACTGTGAGCTTAAGTGTTTACGTGTCAACACACGGAGGGTTGCGTGCGGTGTTAATTAGATAGGAGTAACAATAATGTTCCCCAGTATGTGATTTGCCCACCTGTAAACCTATTCCTACGTTTTAGCATGTTTATAACGCAGCCAAACGTGCCAAGCAGACAGAGAGTCCACCTCCAAAGTCATTGAAGACGGCAGGTGAAGTCGCCCCCGAGGTTGATGATTATGGGAGACGCTCATGAAGAGGAAGAGGGCGCTGAGGCATTCAGATTCAAATAGGATGGAGAGATCGGGGCGGAGAAGCACGCACGAGGGTCAGTGTGAGAGGACCTACGAGCGGGTAAGGGACGCATGCGTTCGAAAAGAACATAGTAGGAGATAGCTGTAAGAACAGGGCTTTATTGCTGGCTTTCCTTTACGCAGGAAGAGATGGGCCGATTCTTGTATTCGATCGTTGAAGCGATTTGGCTCACGTGGTTAAGCAAGCGCTGGCGCCTTTGGCTCTGTTGGGTTGTGAGAATTACCCTGAAGCCTCTAGTATGTCAATAAGGGTTGGTGAGACGATCGATGCACGAAGCAGCTGCACGAATGTCTCCGACCGTGTGTTGATCCCGCTCACGGATTGCCTGACGTACGTTTGTTCCCGCTGAGATAGCGGTTTGGCGCATTATCCACGCATGCTACACGTGCAAAGAGAGCGCCTCGATTCCAGAGTTCCACAAGACCACTCTGGGCCAAGCTATCCTGAGTAAAGAGGGGTTTTCTTTATTTTGTTTCCTTGTCTGTATTTAAGTCCATGTGTAGGGCGCCTCGACTTTAGAGTTATTTACCTCACATATTTATAATTATTACATTTATTATTGTCCTTTGTAAATATTTGTTCTATTTCACAAAATTGTTTATTTTAAGAAGCGTAAATCTGTGTATTTGTCATGGGGTTCGAGTATAAACCCCCTGGGTGCCTGCCCTGGGCAGCGCTTAACTGTTTTTTCGCTAGCGCGCGGCATTAATCTGCCAAGAGATTCGAGCTGCTAGTCCTCCAAGGAGAGTTCGACCCTCCGGCTGGCGGTGTTAAACAACCGTCACCACACTTGGGTGGGGGGGTTAACCTTGGCCGCTGTGCCACCCGACATTATGACAGAGGATAGAGGATATTAATGTTTATTGCTGATTACTAATAGAGGGAGGAAGAAGAAGAGAAATAGTATTAACGAGTAGGAAAATCACACAAACATGGCCAGTTTCGTGCGAGGTGTCTCGCTGTCACCTAATCTAATATATAAAGCTGAGTTCTTGTCTGTGGATGATGTGTTGGTCTGCAACAGATCGTTTTCTTACAACGAAATACTCGTGTACTGTATTGCTGTTGAGATGTCCAGTGGTGTTTGTTACCAAGGCGCTAGCTAGCTCATGCCTGCCAACCGGAGCCGTTCCTTATCAACGGTTTCTAATGGAGTGCTTGCTTGAGTACTAAGCCCACTTGGCAAGCACTCTACAACAAACTTTAGGACTAAACATCCCTGTAGTAACAATATATTACCGAGCAGAAGAAATACCGTTATGCCTGAGAGCACGGGCAGTCGGGCATCGCCCAAAACACTCGGACATTGTGGACAAATAGGCCGACGATGTTTTGCCCCACCATCACAGGCTGAGCAAGTGTCTTGTATGTTACGGGATCATCCTTTTTCATACCTTTCCAGACGCCATTGTATCCGGTCGTGTCGCCACCATCATGTCTGTGAGATAACAATGTCCCTCCTCAAGTGGTTTGGGGATATGGAGGTGGAGGAGGATGGAGTGGGGGTGTGGTAATGTGGTATTTATGGGGGGGGTTGATGGGTAGCCGCATGTCCTGCAGCCGCAGCTGACGCTCACGGACTATGCAGGTAACAAATCTCATTTGAGTCTCTCTCAGCAACCGCTCGTTGGAACAAAGTCCGACACGATAGCCAAGATTCTCCGAAGAGACCTGTACCAAAGACATTAAGTCTCCGTCTAGATCCTTGGTCAGAGTCCAATCTCACATCCCATAGGCAAGACTGTAAGCACCAAGGACCTGAAGACCGGACTTTTCGTCCTCCCGCACAGGTACGGAAGCACACACCCCATTATTCCATGTGAATCCATGACTCCCCAGCCCGACCAAGATGCAGAACAGCCGCAGAGACATAATTATCACTGCCAAAGTAAGTGAATCTCTCTTGTGACTTTCAATATCCTCACCACAAACAGGTACAGACAGGCAGCAGCATCAAAGATGTCATGAACTGGATATTAGTTTTGACCAGAACCCGAAAATCCCAGTGGCTCCGACTCCTCATTCAGCACCTCGAGGCCCCAGGGGAATTAAAGTCTCCGCAAGATGACTGATATCGCGAAACAGGTCAGAGATCTCGACAGTCCCAAACGATTGCACCGCAGATTGATCTCTCGGCGACATCTCCCTCCATAGAATCCGTCCATACAGTACTGAAAAGTGTGGGGCCAGTACACACCCCTGATGACTCCAGTAACAACTGGAATAAGTCAGAGATGGTACCACACAATCTCACAGCACACTCGTACCAGAGTAAGTCAGAATCAGATCGATCCAGTTTTGGTGGCACCCCACGAAGACAAGAATCCTCCAGAGGGCATCCCGCTTCACTGAATCGAACGCTTTACAGAGATCAACATAGGCTGCAAGCAGCCCCTGCCGCTCTCATCTGGCATTCGGTGGCCCGAAGAGCAAGGATATGGTCAATCGTTGACTTCTTTGGTTGTAAAGCCTGACTGCTTGGACGCTGCGTGCTCAAGCAGATGGTGGCAACCGATCATAATTATCGAAGCAAAGACCTTGCCCGGCACTGAGAGCAGCGTACCCCGATAGTTGTTGCCGTCTTGGCAATCACCCTTCCCTTTCCAGAGAGGGACAACAGGCCCTCTGTCCACTCAGTTGGGATCATGCCTGTGTCCAGGAGAGCACAGAACTGCATGCAACGACACGTAGTGCAGCATTTCCACCAGCTTAGAAGTTCAGCATGATGCCACAGATCCCTGGAGCTTTTACCCCATTTCAACCGGTTCACCGCAGCCCGTGTTCCACAAGCGAAGGTGGACCACAGTGATTGGAGGTCAGCAAACAGGATTGTAACAACCCCTACGTCCAACTCGACGCTGGTGATCAGCCTGGTACAAACGCTCAATGTAACCAGCCCCAGCGGGCTTCACTTCGGACTCCTCTGTCAAGAGCCTACCACCCTCTGCTCTAACTGCCAGTACACCGAGGGATTGGGCTGGATGAACGCAATGCGCGAATTCCCTGTAAGCAGGACGAAGAATCCCTTGACCACAGGTGATGCTCTACCCCCTCACAGATCCTCGCACAGAGGCTCCTTGTCCCACCCTCAGTGCTATGGTACAGTTTTATGCCTCAGCTCCGAACAGCTTCAGCTCTGCCATTTCAGCCTGCCCTGCGACTCTGTCAATGGTATTCCAGTGTCCCTGAGAGACAAAATTCTTCTTTGCCCAAGAGTGAGTTCCAAGACATTCCACGGCATATCTATGCGTAAGGACGGTGGTTTTGAGGGCACTCCACAACTCTTCAGGACTCCCAAGCACCCAGTCTCCTCTAATCTCCACTCAGCTTGTTCGCCAAACTCCTCAGCTACCTCTCATCCTTGAGCTTGCCAACGATCCAGCGCTAGGGGGATGGTACCATTTCTTCCTGGATTTAAGGTGCAACTTAGAGTTCTGTGAACAAGTGGTGGTCGTATTGAGGAACTGAGCATGCTGGTAGCCCGCATTCTGATCATCCGTCCACGACCATCAACGGGACATTCAATCTCCTTTGCACACAGCCAGCGGTGGGGAATAAGCTAAGTCCACGAGGAGCTTAGTGGGCGCTGAACCATGTACCGGCCACCCTAAGGTCATGACTTCTTGCAAAGTGCAAGGAACTTTAGTGCGTATTCTGGTTCATAGTTTCAGACCCATGGCGGCCAACATATGTCTCATTAACCATCCCTTTCAGTTCCAGTCGATGCATTGAAATCCCCCAAACTAGGAAGTTGTATCTCGTCTGGGCACTGATCACCACAGACTCGAGCTGGGTGTAGAATGCTCCTTCACGGTGAGTCACTCGCCTCAGTCGAGCAGATGCAGAGACAGGGAAATGACACCTAAGAGTGATGAATCCTTCGTCTTCATATGCTCATTGACCGGTGTTACCTCAATTCATCATTGGAGCAAGCCTTATTGAACAGCTACAGCAGCTCTTTGGAATGGTAACCATCAGAGCAACCAGACCAATGTAGGTTGAACACCCACCATTTATCTCGCCCCAATCCGTCTCCGAAAACCTCAGAGAGTGCTGCGAATACCGATGGCTCCAAACGCTTGAGCTCAGATGTAACAGGACAGCTGATCATCTCCTCTTAGAGACAGGACATTCCAAGGCACCCACCGAGACCGCCTTCAGGTTACCCCAGCGAATCGCCATCTGGTGGACGACACCTCAGCACCACTCCGACACACTCTTCTCCCGCCACCGGGAATGTTACCCGTGGTTTCCCTACCCATCATCAAAAGATTGGGGTCCGAAGGCTTTGCCCCAATCCCGTCATCCAGTGAGCTGCCCTGCGAAGGAAGCCTTGCACAGAAAGGTACTCCACGGAGTGGGTTTTCAGATTCTTTGCGTTTTTTGTGTTTGTGGAATAAAGGGTTTTACAGTGGCGGAGTGCAAATCCTGCCACCAACTGCCTAATAAGAAGTAACCCAAACTGCAGGAGGACGTCCGCAGACCACAGTTGGCATATTATGGATGGCCGTTGGCACTCACAAGGAGCCTCCCTCCGCCCTTTGACAGGTTTTGTTTTTTAATCCTGCTGGGTGTCCATATCCAAACACCCTCCTCACCAAAAACCTGGTGGGGAGACGTTAGTCTGCCGACAACCCGACCATGGGAACAGGTTAGACATGTTTACATGATACCTGTAGCAAGTCGCAAATCTAACCATGGCCTGACCTGACACTTTGCATCCTGGGTCAGTCGAAATCATCGGAGGTTATAGATGAGTATATTCATCCTTTCTTGGGTTGTTCGTCTTTCGGCTCTCCCGTTAGGGGTCGCCACAGGTGGATCATCTGTTATGATCCGCATACTGATTTGGCACAGGTTTACCGCCGGATGCCTTCCTGCACAACCCTGGTCGCCTCTTTTACGACACAGGATAAGGCTAAGTCACATTTGCCACGCGCCGTGGGTCTCCAAAATCTACGCCACTAGCAATTATACATCCTCCGACATGGCATTGCCGGACAACGCCGGGTACCTTTGCTGGTATATAATAAACCAAGCAATACAGGAGGTGAAAATAAACATCAAAACAAGAATAACAGCAAATAAAGACAGCAAGAAGAATACAAATTGGTGAACAATTTAACAACTTCAGACACCTCAAGTCCCATGAGATACCAGCTCATGTGCTGCTATTTTATCATATTATAGCAAGTCCTGCTGAGAGATCCAACTTCCCACATTGGTACGTTTCCTGCCATGTTATCATCACTTCTCTTTGCTTTTTCATCTCCAATGTGTCATACCATTTTCTTTTGCAACAGCCATATAAGCACAACATGCAATGATACAGGGTGTCTCACATGTAACATAAAAACAAAATTATGATTACATTTAATATGTTAGTAATAGCAGGTAAAAGGATTGGTTAGATAATTAAATAACTAATGAAATAAATTCAACAGTCATGCATTTGATTGACCATATTTTCAATACAAAAAAATAATAAAAATAGAAATTCTTTATTTTACGTTCCATAGTGATTTATGGGGCAGCCTGTAGACTCAAAGTTAAGCATTCAGGGAGGTTTTAAAGGTTGATTTGTCTCACACTGCTTTCCA
>CM068952.1:60903016-60913245 GCA_035128595.1 Eptatretus atami
CATTTGATTAGTGCGATGTTAGTCAAGATGGCAGAGGGCAGGATGATGTTGTCGGTGGGTTTAAGCAGCGTGCAGTTATTGAGTATTTAACAACAGTGAATGTGCCTCCTATCGTCCTGCAGATGTTCTCCTCCAACATGAACAATGAACGGCCTCAAACGAAGTGCACGAAACAACTGAAGCAATTGGTCGTTTCGGTTTCACCACCTCACAGCCCTGACTTGGATCCATCAAATTTGTATCTCTTCCCAAACTCAAGGAACGTCTTTGTGGAGAACACACATTAGTTCTACAATACCACATGTCCAAACTCGACCGAACTTTTTTGTCAGTGGTACTCTCTCCTCTCTCTCTCTCTCTCTCTCTCTCTCTCTCTCCTCTCGCTCTCTCTTTCTCGTCTCTCTCTCTCTCTCTCTCTGCGTGAGCGCTCGTCCTCTTGCAACCATGCCATGCATTTTATACATGACCCGAAGCATGCTAGGATGTTATTGCTTAATTAACACATGTGCCACACCTATGTGGAAGCCATTGCCTTGGTGTCCTCATTTACCCAGGTGTTTCCATTTTTTTTATCCACGATCTGTATTTTGTTCTTGAATGTGTGTGGCAGGAGCTTGCCACCTTGTTATTAAAAAATAAACTATTGGACACAATTGGGTGTGTGTGCTTCCATTGTGGTGACCAGGATGGTGCAGAGATAGAGTGCACTGCTCTTACATCTGTGACCAAATTCTTGACCCAACTTAAAAACGTCATCTTGGTGTTTCATAGGCAGGACTTCGCATCAATGGGGTGCACCGTCTCCAGGTAAACATTAAGAAGATTGCGATTGTGGACGGCATTTAAACAAAGGATACAAAACATATCGTTCAGAAACCTGGCTGAGTTATGTTGACCATTTGGCAATAGCATATCTGTGTGGCGTTGTTGTCTATGATTCCGCTTGATGCGATTTATGTCCTGGAGATCATGCCCAACAAAATATCAAAGGTTGTCCATCAAGGTGTGGCATAGTAAAGGTTGGGATGTGGCTTTTAACTGATGACACAACTTATGTACCTGTACAATACATACCTCTACACAAGATTTCACAGTGAAGTAATGTAGTAGGCTATGGACTGGTATCCTGGAGATAAAAATTGGATTTTAATACCTCATTTTGCACCAAAAAACTATTCCTCTTCTGAAATAACATAAGGACCACCTTCTCCACCTCAATCCTGATTTCACACAGAAACCTACCTTCATCTAACTAGCGAAGTTCTTCCAAAAGCATATGCACATCTCATCTTTCCAACTCGAATTGTGAGTGCATTCAACCATTAATGTCATCATGCTCCCAGTCCTTATCTTTCTTATGATGCATCATATTTCTCTTGAAGTTGCTACATTAAAGGTATCTTCACATGGTTATCACACAGACAACAGATATTACAAGGATATTCATCCACCATTTTGAGGCATATCAAATGAAGTTGTTACTTTGGTGTGCCACTTGTACAAACTGCTTGCATAAACTATGTCCAAGGCAGCCCATCTGAAGTAGATATTGCTAAGTGTTCAGGACACAGCAGAAGGATCATACCTATATTTGAATGATTGCTTTGCAGTGCAGATGAAGCAGAAACTTTTGGAAGTAAGTTAGTTTCAGAAGAACTTCCATCACTTTGGATTGTCAGTTAAAACCCAACTGGCTCATAAATACCTTTATGGTAGAGACAATCTGAATGACCCACCTGGTTCTGATCTACAGTGCCTTCAGAAAGTATTCACACCCCTTGACTTTGTCACATTTTTGTAACAGTCTGAATTTAAAATGGATTAAATTAAAAAATTTTTGTTACTGATCAACACAAAATACCCCATAATGACAAAGTGAAAACATGTTTTTGGAAGTTTTAACAAATTAATGAAACATGAAAAGCTGAAATGTCTTGTCAATAAGTATTCAATCCTTTGCTGTGACACTCCAAATTGAGCTCAGGTGCATCCAATTTCCTTTGATCATCCTTGAGATGTCACTACAACTTGATTGGAGTTACTTTATTTCGTCAAGTTTTAATGGGATGCCAACTCACAATTTTGTGATGACTCGTAACACCCTCAGCTTACTTGGAATGGCATTAAAAGCTCTTTTTAAGGCAGTCCAACCCAAAATCACCCCAACGAAATGGAAAAAAGTAACTGTGCTTGAAATTTGAGACTGTTAACATTTTGTCAACATATTTTAATATTTACAAAGTAAAACCTGCATAATCTCCCAGGTGCATTGGCACTACTAACTGACAAAGAAATTGCACACTCAGCATGACATACCTATATGAAGCCAGGAGTTTTTGATAACTTTCTCTCCAGACTGCATCTCCAATATATTGAAAATCATGTTTTTACCTCCAAACGAACCAGTTACATTCAGAAACATGCCATGTTATGAACTTTACAGGAATCAATATACAATCTCTCAGATGTTCATGAAATGGGAAAATCTGTAGGAAAATGTCAATCAGCAAGAAAAAACGAGGCATAAAAGAAGCAACTGACAAAATAAAATACGACATGGGATGGGAAAACACATTAACGATCAACAAGACTTAAATCCTTGGTTGGAAATTGCTCAGGATTAGTATTAACTTGATGATGAGAATGTATTTTATCCCTCACCTGGAACACAGTTATCATTATATATAAACTCTTTCTAATCACTCACTCACTGACTGATATTAAAGATCGGTACCTTCGTGTGACATAGCAAGCTGATTTGTGTGCCGATGGACAAGAAAGCTAGTACACCAGAAAAAAAATCACAGAATCGTCGGACATCCATAAGTGAAATATTCATTTAACGAAAAAAAAAAATAAAAAAAAATGCAGGTGAGTGAACCCGAGACATGGGAAGCACGGTAATTTTGTGTGCCGACGAACATTGAAGCCGATACACCAAGAAAAATCACAGAACCGTCGGAAAGAATCCATAAAATGGTATATAAATAAGACAAACAGAGAGGGGTGAAAAAACATACCTCCTTCACCATCAGTGTGGAGTAACTTGAAGGGCACTCGGTAGAACAATACTCCCCAACGTAATGCTTGATCCACGGAAACATATCAGGCACAAACATTTTTGAAATGTCATGCTAAAAATAGTTTTTGGCCAGATCTCTCAACAGTGAAGAATCAATTAAAAATTAATAATTATCGTATCCAGATCCGGATTCGGATCTTCACCAAAATCGATTCAACTCGCTTGGTCACACACCCAACCTGTCCACCAAGTTTTATCCGAAACCGTCCACAACTTTTTGAGATATCGTGATACATATTAGTCAGCCCAATCTCTCAATGGTGAAGATCACTTTAAAATTAAAAATTTTTATCGGATCTGGATTCGGATCTTCACCATATCACATCAGTGTGTGTTGTCACGTACCCAACCCACCCACCAAATTAATCTGAATCGGTTCACAACTTTTGAGATATCCTGCACACAGCCAAACAAACAAACAAACAAGATGTCATGCAGAGCACGATACTTGCAAATCCATAAAGCAAATTTGATCTCAAAAATAATTGGTGGTTGAATTCAGTGTCCTGATATGCAAATCTTCTTCAAATTTCAAGTCAATGAGATGAAATTGAGGATTTTAGAAATACCACCTTAGTTTTTGATCTTGGACTATGTTGACCTTTTGTTCCATGTTGACCTCAAAAATAATTGGCTATTTGAATTCAGTGACATGGAATATAAATCCTCTTCAAATTTCAAGTCAATCGGATGAAAATTGAGGATTTAGAAATACTACTTGGTTCTTGACCTTTGGCCTATGTTGACCTTTTGACATAATAAACAATTGGATTCTTCCTTATGACGAACTCTACCATTGTGTGAAGTTTCGTGAAGATCGTTTGAAAATTGTGACCTGTAGGCGGACAAACAGACAAAAACAGACAGACAGACAGAATAACAAAATCAACTGACAATATACTTGAAAAATCTTCGATTTTGCAAGTAACAAGCAAACAAAGAGAGAGAGAGAGGTAGAGATAGAAATAGAGATAGAGATAGAGATAGAGATAGAGATAGAGATAGAGATAGAGATAGAGATAGAATAGAGATAGAATAGAGATAGAGATAGAGATAGAGATAGAGATATGGAAACATAACCTTCTTCACCTTCGGTGGCGAGTAATGAAAAAAAAAAGAAAATAAATAAATGAAAAATCAAATGCAGGAGAGCGACCTGGACAATGGGGAAGGAAGCACACCCGCTCCGTGACTAAATAAAACTGACGTCGCATTATTCGGCAGTTATTATTTGCGATGCCCCTTTAAAGCTTGGCTATGTTTATTTGATTTCCCACAATGTGAAAATTGTATATGTACTATTTGAAATGCAAGGCTCTATGAATCTGGAGAAAGTGCAAGAGGGAACTTGCATTCTTCTTCTTTCGGATGCAGCACAATGTTTCTGTGTAGCATCATTGCTGAGGATGCGAATGTGCCGCTGATGCCATGTCACCTGCTGGTTAGGACAGGATTTGGAATTTGCCATTGTACTTTGGGTGATAGCTCACCGCTTTTCCGAAGGACACCGTGGGATGGATCTTTAACGTCCACCAATTAATGCTGGCAGACGGACACCAAGTTAACGTCGATTCAAGGGACCGCCACACACTTGATAAATCACCCTGCCTGTACACACTGGGATGACAGTTATTAGTAGCTGGGTCAGGATTTCAAACCAAGCTAGACATTTGAGGTGTGGTGAAACATAATTTATGCACATACATCAGCGTTATGTCATAGGTCAGTGTGCTTCTTTGGTAAATGTAATATTATGACTGCAAACCTCCTGACTGTGATCAGCAGGGCAGAGACAATATGCTCGTGTGGCAGACTGACAGGTGACACTTGTTGCTGGCAAGTCGTGCGCAAGTGCTGTGATGGACTCGAACTGTGCCCGCTGACTAGTCAATTAGGGGGCTTGATCTGTGTTTATTGTGATCTTAGCGTGGTCATGAATAAACGATTCAACAGTATGTTGTCCTGATGAGCCCACAAAAGAGTGAAATCCAGATTGACAACTTTGCTTCGTTTTTTTTGTGACCATTAAGGGCTTTAATTCTCAGTCTGGAAAGATTTGAGTGCCACACGAATGCCTCCTAGGTTTGAGGGTGATGTGTCAGCATCATATCATTAGGTAATTGTGCTTCTTTGGTTAAAAAAAAATATATATATATGTATAGACGGTTTTGGAAACGTACCCCGGAGGAGAGCATAACATGGACATGTAGGTGATGTGAGGATGAGTTATTTCAATAATCTATGTGGAGGTAGAGCTTGCACCTTGTCTAAGGGTTTGGGGGCATGCAAGGAAGGGGACATGAGGGGGGGGATGTGTTGAGGTTAGTTGTGTTTCCCCACTGCAATGTCTTCCCTCCCCCCTCCACTCCTTTCAATCTTCTTTCAATAACCCACGGTCCGTTCCAAACCTCTTGTCCTTTCAATACCCATCAGTCCGTTCTACCCTCTGATCTTTTCAATCATTCTTTCAACACCCCATCGGTCCGTTCCAACAATTCCCCTCCCCCTCTGCCTTCTCAATCCACAATAATCCCCTTCACCAAACTCAATTCAACAATCCCTCCTTCATCCCATCGGTCTTGGTTGCCTCTTGGTTCGTTCTGCATCCTCTCCATTGCCACTCCATCGCACATTGCTTTATTGGGCATATTCGGTCCGTTTGGAGTCATTAATTGTTCGAGCTGATCAGATTGCCTTCACCGCATCAGACTTTGTTCATTCTCACATGCATGTCCATAGCACAAGTGCAACACTTTTCCCATAGCGTAACAAATAAAATAGACATAAAATGTCATCACCCCCATTGTTTTCGATTTTGCTGTGTTGAGTAAGAGTGAGCCCACAATTTATGTATAACTAAAAATGGCACCAGTCTACCAGTCAGCCATCTTTGATGAGAATCCCAAATAAAGTGAGGTGCATGTGTATACCCTCATGTTATTATGCTTGTGCCAAGTTGAACAAAATTGGACCATGTCTGAGAAATGCTGGGAACACATTTAAATAACAAAATGCCACCAGTCGGCCATCTTGGGTCTGATCTCGAAAAATTATGATGTGTATATGTAAGCCATAAATTTATATCTGTGTCCAAGTTTGAACAAGATGGAGGAGGGAGGGAAAGGGTGGATGTGGTAGGAGGAGGGGAATGAGTGGGTGGGAGTCTGGAGGGAGGGGGGGGAAAGTGGTGGAGTGGAGGAGTGAGGTTAAGAGATGGGGTGGAGTCGGAGAGGGGGTGGTGGGAAGAGGGAAGGAAAGGGTGAGGTGGGAGGCGACGTGAGTAGGGGTGGGGTGGGAGGAGTGAGAGAAAGGGTGGAGGTGGGAGGGGGAAAGTGTGGGTGGGAGTCTGGAGGAGGGGTGGGTGGAGGTGAAGGGGAGGGTGGAGGAGGAAGAGACATGGCATTGCCGGACAATGGACATGCATGCCGGACAACGCGGGTACCTTTGCTGGTATATAATAAACCAAAGCAATACAGGAGGTGAAAATAAAACATCAAAACAAGAATAACAGCAAATAAAGACAGCAGAAGAATACAAATTGGTGAACAATTTAACAACTTCAGACACCTAAGTCCCATGAGATACCAGCTCATGTGCTGCCTATTTTATCATATTATAGCAAGTCTGCTGAGAGATCCAACTTCCCACATTGGTACGTTCCTGCCATGTTATCATCACTTCTCTATGCTTTTTCATCTCCAATTGTCATACCATTTTCTTTTGCAACAGCCATATAAGCACAACATGCAATGATACAGGGTGTCTCACATGTAACATAAAACAAAATTATGATTACATCATTTAATATGTTATTAATGCAGGTAAAGGATTGGTAGATAATTAAATAACTAATGAAATAAATCAACAGTCATGCTTTGATTGACCATATTTTCAATACAAAAAAATAATAAAAATAGAATTCTTTATTTACGTCCATAGTGATTTATGGGGCAGCCTGTAGACTCAAAGTTAACATTCAGGGAGGTTTTAAAGGTTGATTTGTCTCACACTGCTTTCCAGGAACAAAAAGGTTTAATTTAGCATTTGGATGTGAATGGCTTATGCTCGCAATCAACCCATGGAATGTATTAAAATTCACAAAGAAAACACACCGCACACACACACACAACACACACACACACACAACACACACCACACACACACACACACACACACACACACACACACACCACACACAACACCACACAACCACACACACACACACACACGTCCAAGAGGCGTTCACCAGGACAGAAGCACAAGGTTAACTCAAACCCACGACAAATAGAGACACAAGCAAAATTTAATAAATAAGGTTTAATGAACATAAAATATATATAATGGAAATAAATCAAAGCATGAAATAAAACGTGAGGTAAACTGGAGCTAATTTTGAGATGTCTCCACACAGACTCAGATGCAGACAAGGGGAAAGATAGAATAAAAGAAAAATCCTTCCCTTTATTCTGGCACTTAGCTTTGTCCAGAGATGATCTTTTAGGAGCTTGGGGACCGAACCGCATCGTCATGTGTGGGAAACCACACCCAAAATGCGCCAAGCCACCTGCGCAGGAAAAGTACGAGGTAATTTGTGCTGTGGTCTTCAACACCACCGCACATCTCTTCTCAAATGAATATCCGACCCCGCTCCTCTTTTAACCAGGTCTGCTCACAACGATGGCCACCTTCCTCCGTGAAGACACCATGAAATAACGCCGAGTTATTGCTGATGAGATGTGCTCCTCTTCTTCTCTCTCTCATAAACGTACAAACTTCGCGGACTCAGCAAACAGTAATGGCTCGCGTCTTGCTCCAGTACACGGGCAAATTCACACAGCATGAAACAGAAAATCACGCAGCCTTCTTCACCATGTTGAGGAGAAGCGAGAGCAAAAACAGGACCCTCTGACTCAACTGCGTTCCTCACACCAACTATCTGCTCTTTGACATGTCCCTTTCATGTCACACTGACCTATCATAAGCCTCAGGGCGTGACTTGCTGGTACGTAGCCGGGAAGCAGGTTTCTTGCCTGCAGGAAATGTTTGGCCTCTGTTGCTGTTGTTGTTGTTTTTGTTGTTGTTGTTGTTATAAGAACGTCATTCTTTTATTTACTGGCTAGTAAATGCAAAAACGTAGGAAAAGGTTACAGGGGGAAATCACATACTGAGACAAATTAGCCTTTAACCCTACCTAATTAACAGCACCACCACCCCCCCCCCCCTGCCCCATGCGCTGACACCATAACAAATTTAAGCTGACAGTTTTCCCCACTTAATATACATCGAGAAGTCTCCTTTACATCAAGATGTCTCCTTGTACACGGAACATGCTACACTATACAATCCTACGATGAAGTACCTCCATTTACCCCACAAACATAACAGAATTACAATGCATCTCCCTTTCCCTTGATACAAGGATGGGTAACCTAACTAAACAATCACTGTGGAAATATCTAAGCTCCAGGGGACTTTTATGTGTTGGATGTAACTCCCCAGGGTCCTTTGCAAATCCACAACAATCCTTACTATAATTCACGGACCGGTGTTTGTTGCACTAATCCTCCTACAGTACTGGGCTGATTACATCCAGACTTGCTAAATATGATCAGCATGACCCCAATTAACGTATCGGGGTGTTTTTACCTTTGCCGGTAGTTTTAGGGGATGGGGGGATGCAAATTCTCTATGTAAATGTGTATCGCATAGCACTGCTCCAGGTGGGGGAGGGTATTAGTATTATAACTCTCCACCATTTACAGTGCAGTATTCCTGTCCCCACATTTTCCAGTGCAGTGAGGTGTTTTGAATTATCAGCAGTAGCTATGTTTTTGCTTCAAGCACGTAACTTCGGTTATTTTTTTTTGCCAAAACAGAGCTGTTAGTTACCTATACACTGCCAAAATAAAGGTACGTGTCAGAAGAATGTGTTGCATGCTTGGAACAAAATCGCCCATGGGGTGGGTACTCTGCCAGTATTTGTATTTTTTTGTATACCATGTCGAGGCTCGTGTCAGAGCGAATACACAGAAACATATTACAAACAAGGCAGGAGATAAGAGGGTTGGGAGAGGGAAGCACAAAATAGTAGGGAACAAAGACAATAATCTGAGATCTGTGGAAGGGAAAAGGAAGGGGCGGGGTACATGGGGTAAACAAGGTGGTAATACAGGGACTTTCAGGAAAGAAAACAGGGAATTTGATGGAGGTGGGTTTGGGTTGGATGAACAGGGTAGTAAAGATAAATATTTTGGAAGGGGGAAGACATGAGATGGTGGTGAACAGCTGGTTTGAAGACCTGCAGGGTAATCCATCCATCTTCGTTTGTGGAAGCACAGGCTGCAGTGCACCAGTTGAAATGGGGTAAAGCTCCTGGGATCTGTGGCATCCATGCTGAATTTCTCAAGGCTGGTGGAAATGCTGGACTCATGTCATTGCATGCAGTTCTGTGCTTTGCCTGGAACACAGGCTTCATCCCAACTGAATGGAAGAGGGGCCTTGTTGTCCCTCTCTGGAAAGGGAAGGGTGATCGTCAGGGCTGCAACAACTACCGAGGGGTGACGCTGCTCTCAGTGCCAGGCAAGGTCTTTGCTCAAATAATCGATTGGGCTCGCCACCATATGCTTGAGCACCAGCGCCCAGAGCAGTCAGGTTTTCAACCAAAGAGGTCAACGATTGACCGTATCCTTGGTCTTCGGGTCCTCACCGAACGCAGATGAGAGTTTTGACAGGGGCTGCTTGCAGCCTATGTTGATCTCTGTAAAGCATTTGATTCAGTGAATCAGGATGCCCTCTGGAGGATTCTTGGTCTTTGTGGAGTGCCACCAAAACTGATCGATCTGATGTCTGATCTATACTCTGGTACTGAGAGTCCTGTGAGATGTGGTGATACCATCTCTGACTTATTTCCAGTTGTTACTAGAGTTTGACAGGGGTTTGTACTGGCCCCCACACTTTTCAGCACTTGTATGAACTAGATTCTGGGGAGGATGTCGGAGAGATTAAGCTGCGGTGCATTGTTTGGGAATGTAAAGATCTCTGACCTTGATTTTGCAGATGATGCAGTCATCTTTGCGGAGACTCTGGATATCCTGTTGGGGGCCCTCGAGGTACTAAATGAGGAGTCGGAGCTGCTGGGATTCCGGGT
>CM068952.1:60914292-60933223 GCA_035128595.1 Eptatretus atami
TCCATTTTTCTAGAACACACTCAGACCTACTATCATTGACACAGGGACATCGTGGACACCCAGTGGCTGAAACTGTGAGAGGATCGAGACTCTTTGGTGAGGAGCAGTACACCAAGTTTGTGAGAGAAAGGCTGGAACACGTGTAACAACCCTATCACACAAACACTTCCAAAGAACCAAGTTGCACTGTTCAGTAGGCCACCGTCAAGATTAAGTCAAAACAAAGGCACAGCTCGCAGCATAAAGAGTGACTTGTGTCTCTTTCGAGCTGTACATCTCCTGTCAAACAACGAGACCGGAAGACAAGGACAATTTCTTCTGCCTGAAAACCAGGCAGCCCGCCAGCTCTGTCAAACTGGAGAAAAATTCGGATTGGGGTTAAATCAGATCTACTTCGCTGTCTGGAATCAATTGCTCGAAAAGAATAGTGTGCCTATGGCTGATGCAACAATTCTTGATGGTGCAGCTGTGGTTCAAAATGCTAATCCGGAACATCAAGAACAATTCAAGAGTATGGAGAAAGGAAGTGTTTTGGCAACATACATCTCTGCTCACTTGAGAAAAGCAGCCGCATCGACTTTGTCTGGGTGTATAACCTACCCGCCAACCTCAAAGCCTCACAAGAGAGAAGAAGGGGAAAGGGCACAGGAAAAGGTGGCTCCTTCTACCTGTGATGCCAAAGAACTGGAAGGAACTTCCTTCGATGCGATGATAACCAAATCGAAATTGTTTGCTTTCCTTCACGCGTAGTCGTTCATCTTCCTCTAGCAGAGGGAAAGGAACTGTATGCAACAGATGGAGTGGAGTCCTTTGCTCTCCGGCTGGTCATACTTGGCTGCCTTGCCACATGTTCGCAGGAGGAGGCCGACACTCGTCTACTTCTGCATGTGGCAGTGCTGTGCAAAAGGGGTTTAGAAGGTGACCATACATATCGTTGATCTGATGTGGTAGACTGGCTGTAGGCTTCAAATTCAAGCAGACAGCTCTAATGACTGTGGGTTGCCTTGTGTCAAGGTCAAGCTTTCTTTACCATAGCTTGTTCACGAAATGGTTGCCACAATGAATCCAACACAGTGGTCTGACTCTCCAGTATGTCATGCGCTTTCACTGGGTGTGAACACTGTATCTGCATTCGCTGGCAGAGGAAAAGAAGACTGGCCTGGGAAACTTGGAAGTCTTCCAAGGTGAATGATGCTTTCATGACTCTATGCATGCCAAGTGAGGTCAGTGAGGATCAATGTTACTGCTAAAAGCGATTTGTGGTGCTAATGTACGACCGGAACAGTGAGAGCCATGGAAGTGAATCATGCAGAAACAGCTCTTCACACAGAAGTCTAGAACCTTAGACAACATTTCCTCCAACCCAGGCACAGCACTCAAACGCACATCAAGTGCACGTTGCTACCAGGCCAATGTTGGAAACCAGGCATTGGTCTTGGATCCAGAGATGCCAAAGCCATCTGACTGGGGCTGGACAAAGGAAACAACTGGGTGGCAGCCCGCTTTGGACCTACTCTCCCCGAAGCATCAAAATCGTTGCCATTAATTGAATCGCTGTGCGCTGTGCAGAAAGATGCACTGGACAGTGCAAGTGTGCCAAAGCTGCGCTCCTGTGCTCTGTTCTGGAGGCTGTTAGATTTTGATCACTACCATTACCATCTTCATCATTGCTATTAATAAAGTATATAAATAGACTAGCAGCATGGGACTATTCTGTTAATTTTTTTGTATATTATCTCTATTGTGTCAAATGGAAGCGAAGTTTCACTATATTGCATAGTTCCAATACCATTTTCTTACCCAAAAGAATTCCAAAGTTTTTAACATTAATTTGACCTTGACCTTGATTGAAATGCATTTCCTTGGCTCCTGGCAAATCTCAAAGTATCACCAAAGAATGGCCATTCCAAATTAGTTGGAATGAACCTAAATGTTTTTTTTAACAGCTGTTTAGTTCCAGAATTTAACGAGTTTGAACATAGACGCCGGTGACTGACGCCATCTGTATTTGACCTCTCACGGTCCTCAGAGGTCAAATCTGATTTCTCCACATCTGTGAAATAACCTTATGGTATTCACTAACTATGTCAGAATATCATGCTTTTCTCATAAAACGCACAATTATTGTGCTTATCCGCTGCAACTACTTGGATGCTGCTATCTTGTCTGTACCAGTTTGTGGTGAGGATGTTGAGGTGGACGGAGAGATTCACTTAGCTTGGCAGTGATATACATGTCTCCGCTGGCTGTGAGCCAGAGGTAAATAGATATCTGGGTCAGCCTGGGGAGTCAAGGATTCACTGGATCAAATGGGTGTGGCGTTGTCGGTACTTGTTGAAGGAGGACAAAAGATTTGAGTCTCTGGTCGATGCTCAGTCTTTCTCTACGGATGTGAACTTGAACTCTCACCAGGGATGTGAGGATGGGGACTTAATTCCTTTGGGACCAGGTCTCTTGAAGATCCTTGCTATCATAAATCAACTTTTGTCCAATGAGCGAGTTGCTGAGAGAGACTCATGAGATTTATTACCTGCATAGTCCATAGATGCATTCAGCTGCGCTGCATGGACAGTGGCTATTTTCCCTGACATTTGATCCTGTTCACCACATTTCTCTCAGCGAGGGACCCTCCTGAGTGGAGGAAAGGCCAATGGGCCGACCACTGTAACTTCGTGGTTGCAGAGTTGATCAGCATCTCAAGAGATGGGGATGGGCCAGCATCTGCCGGAGGGATTGGCCGACAGAGGCCCTGGAAGTACACGGTGGAAAAGTGGACACAGCAATGCGCTGCTCCATCACTGCTCCATACCTGACTTAGTAGTGGGATTGAAGAAGAAGTGGGAGTTTCCTTCGAGAGGTGGGGAAAAAGAGGAATGAAAGAGTGAAGGTGAGCTAGTGATTCTGATTTTGGCAGTTTCACCAGAAGGTGGTTTTTTAGCGAACTTGAGTGCCTGCGGAAATATAGGGGGGACAGGTCCAACATACCGGGGGGGGGGGGGGGGGGGAAGGCCAAGAGGAGACAGTAAGAAGACAGAAAGACCACCGACCTGCCTCCAGTGAGAACAGTGAGAGACCCAAAAACGCAGCTTCAATCGTGGGAGAGTGCCAGTTGATCCTAAAGAAGCTTGGTCTCCACAAGCTTGAAGTCGAACTTTGTGTAAGGCACGAGCACCACTACAGAGGGGGGAGCAGCACTCCATCAGACTGCAGATGAAAACTTTGTAAGTGGTTAGAAAGGTTTTGTAAGTGGTGTGCCAAGAAAGGACTTTGCCACAACGTTAGGATGTCACAGTCAGCGACTGGCTTTGGAGCCAGCTTGGAGATGTGGTTTCCACAGAAAGATCATGGCAGATAGTTGAGACCAAAAGCTTTGAATAAAGAATTATTGAATGGGGGTTGTTGACAAAAAGTAGATGGGGGGGGGGGGGGTTCCAGACAGACGGTTACTTTCAGAGAGACATGGTGAGATGTGAGAATTGTCAGGATTGAAAGACATATTTCAAGTTGTTGGACCAGCTTGTTGACTTTATCCAGATCTGCAGAAGTGAAGAGTCCGCTGCTGCCTGCTGAACCAGAGGGATGAGAAGATGGTACGGCCAGAGGGTGCAATCATCAACAAAGAGATAAGATGATTTTCCAGTGAGTCTGGAGATATCATTGATAGAAACCCAGAAAAAGCACAGGGCCCAAACACTGCCTTGAGGAACTCCAGCCTGGACAGTGAAGAGGGATGAAAGAACTCCATTTAGAAGGCCACACGTTGACTGCACAGCAGGGAAGTCTGTGAGCCATGAGTTGGGATTACCTTGGATACCATAAAAAGAGAGTTTGGTGAGCAGTGCGGGATGCCAGACCATATCCAAAAGCTCACATTATGTGAGGGGAGTGGCTCGATTCTCTCAGTTTGGCTGGTTTAAACTTCCATCCATTGTTGGAAGTAGAAGCACACGTCTAGGGTTCAGTGACTGGTCTAAATCCAAATTGATGGTCAGCAAATAGCAATGGAGAAGAGGAGGATTACTGTCCGAAGCGATGATGGATCTCACAACCTTTCTGATGATTGGGAGCAGGCTGATTGGTCTTCATTGCAAGGATTGTTTTTTGCACCTTTTTTGTGCAGCGGGGAGCGGTAATATTGCCGATTCCAAGCAAGATGGCAGATGAAAACCTTTGAGCAATGAAGAGGGTGATAGTAGAACAGAGAAGGGATGAGCAAGGCAGCAGAAGCAGGTTTTTGAACAGAGGGCTTGATCCCGTCTCGACCGACTCAGAGTCAGTCGAGGTTGACAGCAACCTCTCCACCTAGTCAGAGGAAAGAACCAACAGAAAAGCTGTTGTGACGACTGGGTAAGGTGGGCACAGAAAGCCGAGGTTGGGACACAAGATTAAAACAGCAAACAGAGTTTTGGCATTGCAAACTTTTCTGCTGCAATGTCAGCTGTGTCAGGCATTTGAGGTAAGGGAGGGATGGAGAGAAATATACACCAGAACGGACTTAAACTAGATGCCACCAGAATTTGAAGAGGAGGCCAGGATTGAGAAGTTCAGATTTGAGCATAGAAAGATGTTGTTTTCTGGCTCTCTTGAGGGTAGACACACGCTTGTTACGAGACTTTGGGAAGGAACTGAGAATTGCCTTCAGGAAGGATTTGCCTTCCATCGAGGGCCACAGGTCCAATCCATTGTCTTTACCAAAAGAATGTCCAAAAGTTTTTAACATAATTTGACCTTGACCTTGATTGAAATGCATTTCCTTGGCTCCTGGCAATCTCAAAAGTATCACCAAAGGAATGGCCATTCCAAAATTAGTTGGAAATGACACCTTAAATGTTTTTTTACACTGTTTAGTTCCAGAATTAAACGAGTTTGAACATTAGACCCGGTGGACTGACGGCCATCTTGGATTTGACCTCTCACGGTCCTCAGAGGTCAAACTACACCACAACATGGTACAGGACAGACTGAGCAAGTAGTTGACGGATAAGCCAATAATAGTGACGTTTTATGAAGACAAGCTGAATATGTCTGACTAGTTAGTGAATACAAGTTATTTCAAATGTGTCCATGGTGAGATCAGATGTTGACCTGAGGACCGGAGGTCAAATCCAGATGCCGTCGTCCACGCTAAATGTTTCAAACTCGGTTAATTGCGACTAACAGGAAAAAATTGTAAGTGTCAATTTCCAACTAATTTGACATGGCTTCTATTGGTGTACTTTTGAATGCCAGAGCCAAGGAATGCATCTTCATCAAGAGTGCCAAATAAATTATGTTAAAAATGGACGAGTTTGGAAAGACAAATGGATTGACACTATGCAATTATAAGTAAACTTCGCTTCTATTTTGAACACAATAACGTATATACAAAAAAATTAACAGAATGTCCCATGCTGCTACGTCTTATTAATACTTATTAATAGCAATGCATATATGATAATGTACGTGATCAAAGTCTAAACAGCTCCAGCAGAGCACACTGCGCGCTTCTGCACATTGCATGTCCAGAGTGCATCCTTCACACGACACGGATCATGATCCATTATTTGATGGTTCGAGGGGAGAGTGCGTCCAAGGTGCTGCCACCAGTTGTTCCTTTGTCCAGCCCCAGTCAGATGGCTTCTGGCATCTCTGAATCAGACCCAATGCTGGTTCCAACAGATTGCTTAGAAGTGACTTTGCATGGGTTTTGAGTGCTGATGCCTTGGGTTGGAGATATGATTTAGAGTTCTAGATTCGTGTGAAGAGGCTTTCTTGCAATGATTCACTTACCACTGCTTCACTGAGTTCGGTCGTACATATCAAGCACCACAAATCGCTAGCCATAACAGTTTCCTCACTGACTCACTTGGACTGATAGCGAGTCGTGAAGCTCATTCACCCTGAAACTCCAGTCTTCCCAGGCAATTCTTTCTCTTATTTTCCTTGCCAGGATGCAGATACTCAGTGTCAACACCCAGGTGAAGCGTACAACTGGAGAGAGTCAGACAACTTTTGATTCATTGTCGAACATTCAGGTGAACAGCTATGTAAGTAAGCTTGACTGACCACAAAGGCAACAGCTCTTAGGCTGTCTTGCTGAATGGACAGCAGTACTACCAACAGTAATCAACGATTATGTATGCACTTCTACACCCCTTGCAGATCTGACATGCAGAGTAGACGAGTGCGGATAAAAAACAGAAAGAAACATCGGCCCAAAGAAACGCACGACGGAAGATCGTCCTCTGTGCGAATGTGCAGGCAGCCGCAGTAATGACTCGGACGGGTGGAGAGCAAAGGACTTCCACTTGCATTCTGTTGCATACATTGCTTCCCTTCCGCTAGAGGAAAGATACGGATTACGCGTGACAGGAAAGCAACAATTTCGAATTTTGTTCATCATCCGCATCGACAGGACAGTCCTATCGAGTGCTCGTTTGCATCATCAGTAGAAGGCCACTCGTTTCCTGTGTCCCTTTCCCCTGCTCTCTTGTTGAGCTTTGAGGTTGGCTGGGTAGGTATACATTCCACAGACAATGGGTTGCTGCGGCGGCTTTCTCAAGTTGCAGCAGAGATTGTATTGGTGCAAACACTCTTTCTCCTACTCTTGAATGGTTCTTGATGATTCCCCGGAGTTTAGCATCATTGAACACACGGTTGCCCATCGAAGAAGTTGTGCATCAGCCCGAATGCACACTATTGTATTTCGAGCAGATCTAGATTCCAGACAGCGAAGTAATTTGATTTAACCCAATTGCCGAATTTTTCTAGGACAGACTGCGCGGGGCTGCCTGGTTTCATGGGAGAAGAGAAATTGTCCTTGTTCCGTCTCGTGTTTGACATGGAGATTACCAGCCTCGAAAAGAGACACAGTCACTCTTTTAGTGTGCGAGCTGCTTTGTTTTGAATTATATTCTTGACCGGAGCCTACGACAGTGCAACTTTCTTTGGTCACCAAACAGCGATTTGTTGATAGGTATATGACACTGTTTCAGCCTCTCTTACAAACTTGGGTTACTGCCTCGACTTCACAAGAGTCTCGATCCTCTCACAGTTTCGCCCATTGGGTAGTCCACGACTAGTCTTCCATAGATTTAGTTAGGGTTCTTGAGTGTGTCTAGAAATGGATTCCGCCCATTCTCGTTCCCACCGTGTCACAAGTCTTAACGTACTCAGGAATGCTGCTTGCAACTCCAAGTTGCTGATCAGTTGGTGATAGGTCTCAATGTCGCCACACATGCTGTTGCTTTAGTGGACCTGTTCGCTCAAACATTCTGTCGTGATCCTAGCATTTCTGGCCCTGCTACCATCCAGCCGTCTGAGCTGTGCTCCGGATTGTCAGTCAGTCAAGAGCACCCACCAGAACCGTTTACCATTGGCAATGTTCATCCTCATGGCACTGGTCAATGCATGCAGAGATATTGTTGCTAGGTTTCTGCGCACCACCACGAGAAATTCAGATTGAATTCTACGATTAACATCTGTGTTTTTATCAGACAGATCGTCATGTCACGGTAAAGAGGCCTGTGTAACGGGAACATTGGACAAAGAGATACGTGGTGTATTGCGAACATCCATGGCATGATCTGAGTCAGAGATTCCACTACGAGTGGAGTTACCATCACGAAGACGACGCTGTAACCATTACCGACTAGCCTAAGCATGAGTCAATACACAGAAACATCAATGCGCCACAGCCTGCCTCAAGCCAACCCTCTTACGGGGTGCTAATAACTTAAATTCGACAATGACACCACTCGGTACTTATTATAATTTTCAATAGTAATTAGCTATATTTTTTGTATTTTTAACCTTCACCATTGACACTAAATTCATTTCCGTTTGAATCTTCTGACAATCTCAAAGGTATCACCAAACGCATGAAGGGCATCCGCAATTTAGTATAGAAAATGACACCCCGTAAATGTTTCTGTGCAGCTGTTCCAAAAATTAAGGTCGAAATGTAGCGCAGTGACTCGTGGGGCCATCTATGGAATACCTCACATTTCCGACCTCATGAGGTCCAACGACTTCCCTACATACTACAAAAAACATTAATGTATACTAACTATAGCTAGAATTACGTTGCTTTCTCATAAAATGCACCAATTGTAAGTTAAAATATGAGAGCTATAAGGCCGACTGGGACTGCTATAAAATGTCATGATCAACATGAAATCTAACTAGTGTTCTAGACCAGAGAAACCCGGGAATCCCAGCAGCTAGACTCCTAATTAAAAGTAACCATCGAAGGCCGCCCCAACAGGATATCCACAGAGTCTCCGCAAAGGCATGACGCTTATCATGCAATGAAAAGGTCAGGAGATCTTTACGATTCCCAACAAGCAGCCCGCAGCTATTCTTCGATCCCCAGAATTATCATACAAGTGACATGAAAGAATGCGATATGAGGGCCAGCTACAAACCCTGTCACTCTAGGTAACACATGGAATAGCAGAGATCTATCCCACATTCACAGACTCTCATACAGCAGTATAGATCAAGAATCAGATCGATTCAGTTTCGGTGGCACTCCACAAAGACAAGAATCTCCAGAGGCATCCCTGTTCACTGAATCAAATGCTTTACAGAGATCAACATAGGCTGCAAGCCAGCCCCTCGTCAAAACTTTCTCATACTGCGATCGAAACAACTGAAGAACCCAACTGCCAAGCTGGAGGACCCGAAAAGACCGATCAGGATACGGTCATCGTTGACACTCTATTTGAGATTGAAAACCTGATCATCGGCCGCTGAGGGTGCCTCAAGCATACATGTTGGCGACCCAACTCGATCTATCCTATGAGCAAGACACGATATGCTGCTCGCGAGCACTAGCTGCGAGAGCAGGTCACCCCTCAAGGAGTAGTTGTTATGCACCCAGACGACACCCTCCCTTTGCCAGAGAGGGACGAACAAGGGCTCATCTCCATTCAGTTGGCTGAAGCCTGGTTAATGTGTTCCAGCGCAAGCACAGACTGATGTGAAGAACATGAGAAATACAGCTTCCCAGCCATGAGAATCAGCGATGGATGGGATGCCACAAATCGCCAAGAACGAGGCCTCTACCCCATTTTAAACACGTGGGATGCACATGCAGACCTGTGTATCCCACAACTGAAAAGGGAAATAGAGGCATTGGGGAACCGCCCTGAGTCCTCAATCCAGCTGTTCCCACCATCTCATGATCTTCCCGCTTTCCAAAAAAATATATTTACTACCTGTTCTCATCCAACACAACCACAACCCACCTCGCCAATCAATCCCTGTTTTCTATTCTAACAGATACCTTCGTAAGGATACACTTGTCATATACCGGGCAACGATGTACCCGCCCCGTTCCAGGTTGGCTCTCCCTTCACAGATCGCCGACACACTTACTTGTCTGTATAGTTTGTTGTTGTTGGGCTGTTCCCTATATTGTGGTGACTTCCTCTCCCGAGGCGGGGGCGGCTGTTATAGTCGGCTTGCCTGGATGGGGGGGGGTTGGGTGGTTTGTGTGAGTTTTTGTGGCGTTGTGGGGGTTTGTGTGGTAGTGTGTGTATTCGCGTGTGCTGAGGCACGAAGCCTGTTGCTGTTTTGTAGCTAATATTTGTTATATGTGGTACAGGAGAGTGGGTAAATACAAATACTGAAGCACTGGCAGGGGGGGGGGTAAGGACCCACTCCCGAGGGAGTGATGAGCTGGGGTCGTGCGTTTGTTTTGTTTATCCAAGACATGCTCAAAAACATTCGTTCTGAACGGACCTTTAATATATGGCAGTGTATAGGTAACAACAGCTCTGTTTTGGCAAAAAAAATAACCGAGTTACTTGTTGAAGCAAAAACATAGCTATTGCTGATAATTCAAAAACACCTCACCTGCACAACTCGAAAATGAACGGGACAGAATACACTTGCACTGTAATGGTGGAGATAATAATAATAAACCCATCCCCCACTGGAGCAGTGCTAATGCCATACACATTTACATAGAGAACTTTGCCATTCCCCCCCATCCCCTAAAAACTACCGGCAAGGTAAAACACCCCGATACTTTACATTGGAGTAGCATGCCTGATTCATATTAGCAAGTCTGGATGGAATCAAGCACCAGTACTGCTGGAGAGAATTTAGCATGCAACAAACACCGGTCGTGATCTTATAGTAGGCATCTATTGTAACGGATTTGAAAGGACCGGCAGTACATCCAACACATAAAGTTCCCTGGAGCTTACATATCTTCCACAGTGATTGTTTAGTTAGTTTACCCATCCTTGTATCAAGGAAAGGAGAAATGCATTGTATTTTCTTATAATGTTTGATGGTCGTAATGGACGTACCTTCATCGTAGGATTGTAACTAGAGTAGCATGTTCCGTTGACAAGGAGACATCTTGATGTAAAGGAGACATTCTCATGTATATTAAGTGGGAAACTGTCATCCTTAAATTTTAGTGTCAGCGACAATGGCGGCAGGGAGCGGGTTGGGGTGATCGTTAAATTAGTAGGGTTTAAGGCTAATTATTCATCAGTATGTGATTTCCCCTGATAACCTTTCCTACGTTACTGCATTTAATAGCCAGTAATAAAGAGCACGTTTTATATAAACAACAAACAACAACAAAACAACAACAAACAGCACGAGCAAAACATTTACTAGCAGCAAGAAAACCCTGCCTTCCCGGGGCTACGTACCAGCAAGTCCACGCCCCTTAAGGCTTTATGATAGGTCAGACATGTGACATGCAAAAGGGAGACATCTCAATGAAGAGTAGTTGGTGTGCAAACGCAGTTGAGTCAGAGGGTCCGTTTTTGCTCTTCGCTCTCACATCAATGAGTGCAAGAAGGCTGCGTGATCGATTTTTCCTGTCATAGCTGTTGATGCCCTGATGTTACTCGGACAAGTATCGCGAGCACTTACTGTTTAGCTGAGTCGCGACAAGTTGTCGCTTTACTGAGAGAGAGAAGAAGAGGAGGCAAATCTCTCAAGCAATAATCGCTTATTTCATGTGTTTCACGAGGAGTGGCCATCGATTAGAGAGCAACCTGTTGTTAAAGCACGAGCGGTGGTCAGCATATTCATTAAGAGAATAGATGTGCGGTAGTGTTTGAAATACCACGACAGCACAAATTACTCTTACTTCTCCTGCGCAGAGTGGCACTTGCCCATTTCGGATGTAGGTTTCCAACAGGACATCCGGTATCGGATCCACAAAGCTCCTAAAAGCAATTCATCTCATGACAAGCTATCAGTGCCAAATAAGGAGGATTTTTCTTTATTCTATCATTTCCCCTTGTCTGCATCCTGAGTCCTGATGTGGAGAATCTCAAAAATTAGCTCCAGTTTACCTCAGATTGTATTTAATGCTATGCATTTATTTCCATTATTTACTATCATTATTCATATAAACCTATATATTACAATTGCTGATGTCCTCTATTTGTTCTAGGGTTTGAGTATAACCTTGGTCTCTGCCTGTAACGCTCAATTGTACGTGTGTGTCGTGGTGCTGTGTTTGTGTGCTGTCGTTGTTTGTGGTGGTGTGTTGTGATGTGTGTGTGTGGTGATTGTGTTGTGGTGTGTGTGTGTGTGTGTGTGTGTGTAGTGTGTGCGCGTTCTACAGTGTTAATTCTTTGTGATTTTAAATACTATTCCCATGGTAGATTGCCAGCAATAAGACAATTTCACATACAAAGCTAATTTAAACACGTTGTTCCTGGAAGCGTGTGAGACAACTATCACCTTTAAACCTCCCTGAATGTTAACTTTGAGTTACAGGCCTGACCATAATCACTACTTGAACGTAAATAAAAATTTCTTATTTTAGATTTTTTGTGTATTGGAATAAATTATGGTCATCAAATGCAATGGACTGTTGAATTTATTTCATTAGTTATTCTAATTATTTTTATCTAAACAATCCTTTTACCTGTTAATAACATATTTAAAATTAAATCATATTTTGTTTTCATATGTTACCTGTGAGACACCCTGTAGCATGTAGTATGTGCTTATATGCTCGTTGCAAAAGAAAATGGAGCTATGACCCATATGGAGATAAAAAGAATAGAAGAAGTCGATCGAAACAATGGCAGGAAATCCGTACAAAGTGGGAAGTTGATCTCTCAGCAGGACTTGCCAATAATATATACACAATAAGCAGCAATGAGCGGTAGTCTCATGGACTAACGTGTCTGAAGTTGGTAAATTAGTTCACCAAATTTGTATTCTTCAATTGTCTTTATATTGTGTTATTTTGTTTTGATGTTATTTTCACCTTACCTGTATTGCTTGTTTATTATATACCAGCAAAGGTACCACAGGCTTGTCCGGCACATGCAATGTCCAATTCGCAGCACCCCCCATTATGTTTTTCCCCTCTATTTTCTCCTCCCACCCCTTCCCTTCACCTCCCACCACCCCTCTCCAGCACCTCCACCCACACTGTTCCCCTCCCACCTCCACACCTTCTATATTCCCACCCCACCCCCTAACTCACTCGCTCTCCACTCACCCTTTCCTTCCCTCTTCCCACCCACCCCCCTCCGGACTTCCACTCCCATCTCTTAAACCTCACTACTCCCACACTCCACCTTCCCACCCCCACTACCCTCCAGACTCCCACCCCACTTCATTCCCCTCCACTCCTACCACATCCACCCTTTCCTCCCATCCTACCATCTTGTTCAAACTTGGCACACAGCATAACAAATTAGGGCTATACACTAATACAACAATCAATATTTATTATGAGATCAGACCAAATGCCGACCTGTGCCATTATTAGTTATTTAAACTGTAGTTCCCAGCCATTACTCAGGCACATCAGTCCAATATTAGGTGTCACAAATTGCACAAGACAATCAATACTAAGCTGTATATACACAGCACCCACTTACTTTTGGATCTCATCAAAGATGGCTGACGTAGACTGGTGGCCATTTTATCTACTACATAAATATGTGGGCTCACCTATAAATCATCACAGACAAATTACGAAAAGGAGGGATGACATTATGTTATATGTTATATTGTTACCGTATGGACAAAAAGTGTTCGCACCTTTGTGCTATACGGACCGCATCATGAGAATGATAAAAGTCTGATGCGTAGAAGCCATATGATCAGCTCAACAATTAAGACTCCAACAGACCGAATAATGCCCAATAAAAGCAATGTGCGATTAAGAAGTGCAACTGGAGAGTGCAGAGAACCAAGAGCACCAAACCGATGGGCATGAAAGGAGGGATATGTTGAATTGAGTTTCGGTTGAAGGGATCACATGGGTGGATGAAGAAGGCACGAGGGGAGCGAATCTGTTGAACAGGAACGATGGGCTGTGAAAGACATGATTGAAGCTCAGAGGCTATAAGATGTGCGGTATTGAAGAAGGAAGCAGACGTTTGCGAACGGATCGATGGGAAGTATTGAAGAAGATGAAAGAGTGGAGGGGGCAGGGAGACATGCAGTGGGGACACACAAAACATAACATCAACACATCCCCCCATCATGTCCCTTCCTTGACATGCCCGCCCAAACCTTAAGACAAGGTGCAAGCCTCTACCTCCACATAGTATTATTGAAATAACTATCCTCACATCACTACATGTCCATAGTATGCTCTCTCCCGGATGCAGCGTAACGATTTCCAAAACACGTCGTTATACACTACTATATAATTTTTTTTTAACAAAAGAAGCCACAATACTAATGATATGTATGCTGAAACAATCACCCTTCAACACTAGAGGCAATTCGTGTGCCACTTCAAATCATTTCCAGACTAGATTAAAGCCCTCATCAATGTCACAAAAAAAACGAAAAGCAAATTGTCAATCTGGATGTTCACTGTTGTAGGATCAATCAAGAAAACATACTTGTATGAATCGTTTATTCATACCACCTCAAGATCAATCCAATAAAACACGATCAAGCCCCTAACTTGATAGTCACAGGGCGAACAGTTTCGATCTCACAGCACTTGCTGCACGAATTGCCGAGCCAACAAGTGTACTTCAGTCCTCGCCACACGGCATATTGTACCCTGCCTGTCTGATCACCAGTCAGAGTTTGCAAGTCATATATTACATTTACAAAGAAAGAACACTGACCTAGACATACGACTGAATGTAGTGCATAACATTATGTTCCAACATCACTCAAGCTGCAGATTGGGTTAATCCTGACCCAGCTACAAATAAAACTTTCTCCAGTGATTGTCACAGGCAGGTACATATCAATGCTGTGTCCCGGTCCCTTGAACTCGACGTTAAAACTTGTGTGTGTCCGTCTGCCATCACTGCAATTTCGTAGGACGTTAAAGACCTCCCACGGTGTCCTTGGAAAAGTCGTGTAGCTCAAGCACACACAAGTAAACAATGGCCAAATTCCAAAATCCTTTCCTAACCGCAGCAGTGACAATGATAGCGGCACATTAGAACCTCAGCAATGATGTAACAGAACAATTTGCTGCATCCGAAAGAAGAATAGCAATTCCCTCGTTGCACTTTTCCTCAGCATTCAATATGAGACTGCATTTCAACATACCGTACTATACAATTTTCACATTGTGAAATGAAATAACATAGCAAGCTTCTAAAGGAGGCAATCGCCAATAATATAATGCCGGAAATAATGCGACGATTCAGTTATTATTTTACACAGAGCGGTTGTGCTTCCTCCCATTGTCTCAAGTCAGCTCTCATGCATTTGATTTTTCATTTATTATTTCTATTTTTTCATTACCTCCGCCACCGAAGGTAAGAAGTATAATGTTTCCATCATCTCTATCTCTATCTCCTTTCTCTATTCTAGCTCACTATCCATTCTCTTCTCTATTCTATCTCATCTCTATCTCTATCTCTATCTCTTATCTCCATCTCTATCTCTATCTTACCTCTCATCTCTCTCTGATTAGCTGATTACTTACAAATCGAAGATTCTAAGTAATATTGGCAGATTGATTTTTGATTATTCTGTCTGTCTTGTCTCTGTTTGTCTGTTTGCGCCTACACGTTCACAATTTCAAAACCGATCTTCACAAACTTCACCACATGGGTGAGTTCGTCATAAGCGAGAATCAATTATCATATTATGTCTAAAAGGTCAACAAGGCAAAGGTCAAGAACTCAAAGTAGTATTTCTAAAATCTCAATTTTGCATACGATTGACCTATGAACATTGAGAGGATTATTTTATGTCACTCGAATTCAAATAGCCAATTATATTTGAGGTCAAAGTGTGGAACAAAGGTCAAAATAGTCCCAAAGATCAAAAAACTCAAGGTGTATTTCTAAATCCTCATTTCAGTCTCATTACGACCTTGAAATATTGAAGAAGAGTTTTGCATATCAGCGACACTAACTCTTAACCAACACTTATTTTTCCGAGATCAAATTTGCTTTATGGATTTTGAAAGCTATCGCGCTCTGCATGACATCTTGTTGATTGTGATAGAAAACAAAGTTCCACAAGAGTTGTTTTTTAGGCCTGTGTGCAGGATTAACTTCAAAAGTGTGAACGATCCAATTAAATTTTAGTGTGGGTGGGAATTGGATACGCTACAAGCCACACACTGATGTTTGATATTGGTGAGATCGAATCCAGATACCGATAAAAACTTTCTAATTTTCTAAAGTAGATCTCTTCACCATTGAGATGATGGAGGCTGACACATAATATGTATCACAGATCATCTCAAAAGTTGTGGACGGTTCGGATAAAACACTTGGTGACAGGCATGGTGAATGTGACCACGACGAGATTCGAATCGATTTTGTGTGTAAGATCACGAATCCGTATCGAACGATTAATTATTTAATTTTTAAATTTAGATGTCTTTCACTGATGAAGAGACATCGCGCCAAAACTATTTATACATGACACTCTCAAAATGTATTGGGCCTGATATGTTTTCGTGATCCAAAGCATGACGTTCGAGTATGTGTCTTCTTCACCGAGTGCCCCTCTCAAAGTTACCTCCACCACTGATGGTAGACTCGTACTGTTTTCACCCCTCTAGTTTGATCTTATTTACTATACCATTTCATGGACATGCTTTCCAGACCTGTTCTTGACTTTCTTGGTTATCGGCATCTAATGTTCTCGGCACAACATTACCGTGCTTCCCCATTGTCTCGGGTCACTACCTGCATTTAATTTTTATCTTTTTTTATTTCGATTAAATGAATAATTTTCACTCAGATGTTAGTCCGACGATTCTGGTGATTCTTTTTCTGCTGTACTGACTTTCTTAGTTCCATCGCACCACAAAATTTCAGCCATTTGCCCTATGTACACACGAAAGTACGATCTTATATATCAGTACAGTGCAGCTTGAATTGATTAAAAGAGCTTTATATATAAAAGATATTACTGATGTTTCCAGGTGGAGAGCGATTAAAATGACATTGCTCATCATCAATTAATACTAATCCTGAGCAAATTTTCAACAAGGGATTTTTTAATCTTGTTGATCGTTATGGTTTTCCCATCCCATGTCGCTATTTATTTTCGTCAGTTGCGCTTTTTATCCTCTTTTTCTTTGCTGCACATGACAAATTTTTCTACAGAATCTTTCCATTTCATGAAACATCTGAGAGATTGTTATAATTGTTCCTGTAAAGTATTCATAAACATGGCATGCTTCTGAATTCTAATGTTCGTGTTTGGACGAGTAAACGATGATTACTCATCAATATATTGGAATGCAGTCTGCGAGAGACAGTTTCAAAACTCTGGCTTTCATCATAGGATATGTCATGCTGAATGATGTGTGCAAGTCTTCTTTCCAGTTAGTTCAGTAGTGCAATGACACTCGGGATATTATGCAGGTTATTACTTTGTTTAAATATTAAAATATGTTCGACCAAGAATGATACGAAGTCTTCAACAATTTACAAGCAATAACAGTTACTTTCTTATCATTCGTTGGGTGATTTTCTGAAGTTGGACTGCCTATTTACAAGAAAGCATTATTAATGCACATTCCACAGATAAAGCCTAGAGGGTTTACAGAGATCATCACAAAATTGTGAGTTGGCATCCAATTAAAAACTTGACACAAAATTAAAGTAACTCAATCAGTTGTAGTGACATCTCAAGGATGATCAAAAGAAATTAGATGCACTAGAGCTCAATTTGGAAGGCACAGCAAAGGATTGAATACTTATCTAACATACATTTCAGACTTTTTATGTTTCATTTAAAATGTTAAACACTTCCAAGAAAAATCAGTTTTCACTTTGTCATTATGGAGGTAATTTTGTGTTTGAATCAATGTAACAAAAATTTTTAATTTAAATCCATTTATAAATTCAGACTGCTTACAACAAAATGTGACAAATATCAAGCGATGTCTGAATACTTTCTGAAGGCACTAGTAATAACCAGGTTGGGCGTCATTCAGATGTCATCTTACCATAAAGTTTCATTATGAGCCAGTTGGTTTATACTGACATCCAGACTGATCGACATTCTTGCTGAAAACTACACTTAATTCCAAAGATTCTCTGCCATTCATACTCGCACTCAAGCAGTAATACCATTCAAATTAGTATATATCATTCTGTGTTGTCTCTAGAACCATAGCAATACTCTACTTACAAATGGCGCACTTGGAATAAGTTATGCAAGCAGATGTACAAAGTCGGCACACCACAAGATCACACCGTCATTATGACTCATGCCTACAAAATGGTGGATCCATATTCTTGTCAATAATCTGAATTGTCTGTAGCTGAATAACATTGTGAAGATACCATTTAAATGTAGCAACCGATCAAGAAGAAAATATGACTCACTATAAGAAACATAAGGACTGGGAGACATAGATGACTTAACAATTTAATGCTTGAAATGCACTCATTTCGATTGGAATATCGAGACGGTGCATCATGCTTTTGGCAAACTTCGCTAGTTAGAATGAACGTGTAAGTGTTCTGTGTTGAAATCCACAGATGAGGTTGGAAGAAGGTCAGTCCTTATGATTATCTCCAGAAAGAAGGAATAGTTTTTTGTTGAACGATGAGTATCTAAAAATCCAAATATATTATAATCTCCAGATAGCACGCACTAATAGCCACACAACATACTTCACTGTAAAACTGTGTTAAGGTAGCATTGTCAGTACAATAATTTGTTCATCAGTTAAGACCACATCAACCCTTTACTATCAACACCTTGATGGACACTTATGATATTTGTTGGCATCATCCCAGGACATAAAATGCAATCAATCGAATTCACTAGACAACAAACGCCAACACAGAATATGCTATTTGCCAATTGGCGTCAATCCATCACGCCAGGTTTTACGAATATGTTCTTGTATCCTTTGTTTAAAAATGCCATCCACAAGTCGCAATCTTGCTATGTTTACGGAGAGACGGTGCAACCCCATTGATGCGAAAGTCGCCTACCTGAAACACCAATATGACCGTTTTAGTTGGGTCAAAATATTGGTCAGATTCTGACAAGCGCAAGTGCACTTAATCTCTCCACATCCTACGTCAGCCACAATGGAAGCAACACACCAATAAGTGTCCCAATAGTTTATTTTAATAACAAAGTGCACAATTCCTCCACACACTATTCAAGAACAAAATACAGAATCCGGTGTGGATAAAAAACAAAAAATGGAAACTGGGTAAAGCAGGAACACCAAGCAATGGCTTCCACAATAGGTCCGTGGCACATGTGTAATTAACAATACATCTGCATGCTACGGTCATGTATCTAAATCTGCATTGCATTGGCATGCCAGGTTAACCGAGAAACGCATCACAGAGAGGGGAGGATGGGAGAGAGAGAAGAGGAGAGAGAAGAAGAGAGAGAGGGAAGAAGAGAGAGATACATGCAAAAAATTCGTCGAGTTCGGCTTATTGTGCTTGTAAAACTAATGGTGTGTTCTCCACACGACGTTCCTTAGTTTGGGAAGGATAAGCAATTGCATGGATATCCTCTCTTTGGA
>CM068952.1:60975774-60998089 GCA_035128595.1 Eptatretus atami
TGATTCAGTCCTATCATATATCTCTATCTCTATCTCTCTCTCTCTCATTGTCTTTCTATCTCTCAAACGAACACACACACACACACACATACACACACACACGTCCTTCTTTGATAGGCAACTACCTTCATTTTTAAAAGTTGCAAAAATCACCCCAATTGATAAGAAAGGTTCCAAAATGATCACTTCATCTGCAGACCTATCAGCCTTCTCCCCATCATCAGCAAAAAAAAATGGAGTCCATCATTGAGGCTGACCTCTCGTACTGTATCTCCTCAAACTTGCCAATCTCTTACAACTCATGTGGCATCCAACCTGGCTAGATTAATCCTTCAGACAAGACAGTGAATGGATGCCCTGAAGCACAAGCAAGAAGTTAGGAATATCTGTCTCGATATCTCTTGATACTTTTGACATGGTCTGGAATCAAGCCCTGCTTTCTCAGTTGTCAAACTTTGGTGTTCAAGGCAGTGTGACCACTCCTCATTTTCATAAATGCCAAGGTGAGCCAATGAAAAAAGCCAAGAATTCACAAGGTTTCAGAAAAGCGATGATAATAGAAAACCTATACGCCAAGAAAACCTATAGAAAACCAAGACGCCAAGGTGAACAACGAATAGCCAAGATCTTGTGAAAAAAGCCAAGGAGTGGTCACACTGGTTCAAGGCCCCCTGCTCAAATGGTTGTCTGATTTCCTCTATAAGCAGAAACAGTGGGTGCTCTTTGATGATATCTTTCCCCATATTTTTCCCTTCTGCCGAAGGTTCCATTAAGGTAGTGTCTTACAACTGACGTTATTCTTGATCTATATTACTGATCATTTTAATTCTCTTAAAAACCAACTCTATCATTTTTCCGACAACTCCACCTTGTGCAGAACGATACATCACTCTTGTGAAAGGCTGACTGCTACTGAATTCCTTTCATCAGACTTTGAGAAGATAAACTGTTTGTCAGCGACTTGAAACATGACATACAATGGCAGCGAGTCATACACTCTCACAGTCTCTCCACAAGGACCTGCAATCAAACTATCCAATCTACTTCTCTGGAAGAAGAGGTGCAGTCAATGGAAGTCCTTGGCCTTATTACCTGCCATAAACTTTTGTTGGACGATCATATCTCCAAACTAACTGCAACAGGATTTATTTTTTGTTTGCAATGATGAAGGATTATAGAGGAGCTTGTACATACAGTGCCTATAGAGTATAGAAAGTTTACACGCCCTTTTAGTCAGGTTCCTTGTGTAATTTCGTTGGAATTTTTTGGAGAGGAGCAAACCTATAGATTTTTGAGAAGTTTAAATCTATTTAAATAACAAAATGATGTTTCACATTTTTCAACTTTTGGAAAGGTCGTTTTGGGGTGAAAAACGCTTTTTTTGAATTCCAATTTTAAAAAATCTGAAATAATACAAAATAACCAACTGATGATTGATTACTGTTAAATGGCTAACAATGGATTTATAAGATAATAAAATGTTGCATATTGACTGTCGGTTGCCATGGAAACAGCATTTTTGGAGTGGAATTGCCATTTTTTAATATATTTTTTTATTATATTTTCCATCGGATGGCCTAAATAATTGTTAAATATAGTGACCGTGACACTTACACATAAGTATTATGATTTTAAGTATTGGAACAGTTGGTTGCAATGGAAACGGCCATCTGTGCAATGAAACATTGGTGTGTCTGTTGTTCAATATCAGAAGGTTTCGGCACCTTCAGTAGTAAAACGTTTGATTTTCTCCAAGTGTCGACAAGCGTGAACACAATGCAATTGACCGAATCAAGGCTGCCATACTTAGTCATGAAAATCCATTTGAAGTTGAGGGTAACCAGCTCTTCAATGTGGTCACCCACGCTTATGTGCCAGAAGAATTTGTACCACAGATACTGAACATTGATGAAACGGGACAGAATCTCTATGAATATTTTGTTGCTAAACGGAGCAATGGTGATGTCAGCCTATGGGCGCCAGTGAAGAAGGAGAAGAACAGAATGTACATGTCTGGCAATACAACACTAGCAATCAAGATCAGGGACAAGACAGTAGATCTAAAAGAAACCAAGGATTTGTATGGTAGACTGATGGTACTCTCCAGATCCAGCAGGGATGTCGACCAGAAGGATGCAATTGGCAACTTTGAATTCACTGTGACACCGAGGAACCTGTTTGCACCAAACGGTAGCTTACTGTCATGCACCGACAAGTTGAAGCTAATCCACAACTTGGAGAAGTTTGCCAACAAGGAACCGTCTTTACCAGAAGATGAGCTTGATGCCACACACATGGAACCAGCACCCGCTGATGCTGTAATTGATGGCAGTACTAGCACGAAGGTCGCAGTCGTAGATGGAATGGTAGTTGTCCAGAAAATGACCAAGAAACCAGCAATGGTCGTGACAGTGAAGACCTCAGTGAATGTTTCAATGATAGGGTGATGAGTCTGACAGAGCTTCGACCATGTAATTCTTGTTTTTGATACATACAAGCAAGATTCCCTCAAGAGCACAACCAGAGACAAACGAGTAAAGGAAAGGCACCAATCCAATATCAGGTCAAGGATGATACCAGTATCAAAACACATCACGATGAGTCGATTTCTGTCCATGATCAAACCAAGGCTAATCTGATGGAGTACTTGCAGAGAAAACTCTAGAATACAACCGCGATTCAACAAAGGTGGTAGTCGTTTCGGCATCTGGGCGGACGTCGAGCAACAGGGGTCTCCAATTTGAGGCGAATAACAATGAGGAGGCCGATACGTTGATGATCCAGCAAGCAATAGCTGCATCACAGCAACACACGGGAGATATTGAGCTGACGATATTCTCACCTGATACGGATGTTCGGTTCTTGCCATAGCAAACTATCATCTCCTGCCAAGACACACATCTATCTCAATGGCATCTAGCATTGTCAAAATCGAGCCAATCTGGAAGGCCCTAGGTGAGGAGAGAGCCCAGCATTGCCAGCCTTCACGCATTCACAGGTGCCGATAATACTGGGCGGTTCGCTCGACATGGTAAGGCAAAGTGGTTCCAGTGCTACTTGAAGCCGATGACGACATGGTAGATGCCTTTGCTATGCTCTGTAAGGATGCTGAACTGTCAGAGGACCTATACACAACTTTAGCAAGATTTGTCTGTTCAAGTTATTGTCCAAGTGGTGTCAATATTTCCAGCATCCTGAACTTCGGTGGCATCTCTTCTGTAAGAACATGGCTGAAATAACAAGTTACCACCAACTGTCGGTGCTCTGAGGCAGCATATCATGCGGGTACATATCCAGGCATACGTTTGTGGCCAAGCAGCAATTTCTCAGCAAACATTTCTTGATCCATTAAAGAATGGCTTCCACAAGGACACGAGTGTTCAACTCAAACCGACACAACAGACATTCTCCCTGCACAAAAAGCAATCATCGAGATGATAAGGTGCCAGTGCAAGACAGAATGTTCATCACAGAGATGTTCCTGCAGGGCCAAGAACTTAACATGCACTGATCTTTGCATGTGTAGCACTTTGTGTGAGAATGACGAGGACTCAAACATTGAACGGCATGACACGATAGTGATGATGACGATGGCAATGATGAGTGACATTAGAGACAGTGATGCCAATTGGCTACAAACTCATATTTGACATCAAGTACATTTCATTGATCACCATATTCATGCGTTACTTGTTTCAAGATTTGAAAGCAATACATTAAATAAACGGTAATTTGACAAAATGATAGCCGTTTCCATGGCAACCATTGCTCAAAACACACATATATGTATTATATATTAAGAACTGTCCTCTAGTTAACAATTATGCATCATCAGTTGCTGCTTGCGATTAATTTTGAATTTTCAGAGCTGAAATTTTAAAAAATGGGTTTTTACCCCCAAAACGACCTATTTTTATTTTTTATTTTTTTTTTTTTTTTTTTTGTATACCATGTCGAGGCTCGTATGAGAGCTAACACACAACGCACAGCAAGGGGGCATGAGACAAGAGGGGCGGGAGTGGAAGGGACAAAACAGTGGGGAACAGACACATTAGGTGATCTTTGGAAGGAAGAGGGATGGGGATGGGACGGGGAACATGGAAAGAGAAGATGGACATTACAGGGACTTTCAGGAAGGAAAGCAGGGGAATTGAAGGAAGTGGGCTTGGGTGGATTATCGGGGGTAGAAAAGATCGAGGATTTGGATGGGGATGATAAGAGGTGGTGGTGAACAGCTGTTTTTGAAAGCCTGGAGGGAAGAATGGGAAAGAATAGAGTGAGGGAGTTTATTCCAAAGGCGGGAAAAAAGAGGAATGAAGGAGTGAAGGTGAGCAGTGGTTCGTGATTTTGGTAGTTTACCAGAAGGGGGTTGTTGGCGGACCTTGAGCGCCCTGTGCAAAGTGGTGGGGACAAATGGCAGAGAGAGCAGGGGGGGCAAGGCTGGAGAGGAGTCGGTAGAAGACAGAAAGACCACCGACCAACCTGCGGTGATTGAGTGAGAGGCCCAAAGACTCAGCTTCATTGCGGGAGATGCCGATGATCCTAAATGCCCTGGTTTCGACAGCGTGAAGCCGAGAAAGGTGGGAGGCAGGAGCACAGCCCAGAGGGGAGAGCAGTACTCCATCAGGCTACGGACAAAAGCTTTGTAAGTGGTCAGGAGCTCAAGAGGGCCGAGGAAGGACTTTGCACGACGGAGGATTCCCAGTCGGCGACTGGCTTTTGAGGCGAGGTTGGAAATGTGACTTTCCCAGGAAAGGTCATGGCAGATAGTGAGACCCAGAAGCTTGAAAGAAAAGACTTCTTCCAGAGGATTGTTGAGAAAGTGGATGGGGGGTTTTCTAAACGGTCCTTTCGAAGAGACATAGTGAGAGTGTGAGATTTGTCTGGATTGAAAAGCATGTTCCATGTGTTGGACCAATTTGTGATTTTATCCAGATCTGCAGTGAGCGAAGAAGCTGCTGCTTGCCGTCTGAGGGATGACAGATGGTACGGCAGAGGGTGGAGTCATCGGCAAAGAGATATAGAGGATTTTCCAGAGAGTCGGAGAGATCATTGATGAAAACCAAAAAAAAGAACAGGGCCCAGAACGCTACCTTGAGGAACTCCAGCCTGCACAAGGGAGAGGGGATGAAAGAACTCCATTTAGGCCACACGTTGACTGCGACAGGAGAGGAAGTCTGCGAGCCATGAGTGGAGATGGCCTTGGATACCATGGAAGAAGAGTTTGGTGAGTAGTGCAGGGTGCCAGACTGTGTCAAAAGCACGTGATATGTCCAGGGATACGGCTCGGATTTCCTGTCTGGCATTGAGGACCTCCATCCATTGATGGGAGAGCAGAAGCAGCATATCCAGGTAGAGTGACCTGGTCTGAAACCAAATTGATGATCGGAACAAGCCATTGGAGAAGAGGAAGGATTTCATGTCTGAAGCGATGATGGATTCCATAACTTGCTGATGATTGGGAGAAGGCTGATTGGTCTGTAGTTACAGGGATCTGTTTTTGTGCACTTTTTTTATGCAGGGCAGTGATGTTAGCAGATTTCCAAGCAGATGGCAGATGACTTGAGCAAATGAGAGGGTGAATAGAACAGAGAGAGGGTGAGCAAGGGCAGAAGAGCAGGCTTTGAGGACACGTGGGCTGATGCCGTCTGGACCGGTTGCAGAATCTGAGTCGAGGTTTGAAAGCAAACTCTCCACCTTGTTAGAAGAAAAGGACACAGAGTCCAGGGACAGTTGGGTGCGACTGGGTAAGGTGGGTTGAGAAAGTGATGGGTTTTAGGACACAAGATTTAGCTGCAAACACCGAGTTTAGACATTCAGCTTATATCAGTGAGGTATCAGCAGTGCAGCCATTTGAGGTAAGGGAGGGGATGGAGGGGGAACATACACCAAAACAGATTTGATTAAACGCCCCCAGGATTTTGAGGAGGGAGAGAGGTTTGAGAGTTCAGACTTGAGATGAGAAAGATGTTGTTTTCTGGCTCTCCTGAGGGTAGAATCACAACTTGTTCCGAGCTTTGTGGAAGGAACTGAGATTGCCCACAGTTGGTTTTGCTTTCCATGAGGCAAAGGCAAGTTGCTTCAGGACAACTGCCTCGCCACAAGCTTCAGTAAACCAAGGGCGGAGAAGGGTAGGACAACTGAAGACGAGAGGGGATAAATCTGTGCATGAGGTAGAGCAAGTTTCTTTGAAAGAATTCCAGGATGAGTTGATGTTTGAGAAAGTAGTGATAGGAGACCAGTCTGTAATTTGATAGCTGCTTGGAGACCCTGCCAGTCGGCTTGCGTGAAATGCCAGACTCGACGGCGTGAGGTGGTTCTCTGATAACAGCCAGAGAGATGTCCACTTTGACAGACGTGGTCAGAAGAACCGATTGGAGCGGAGGAAGAGCAGCAGATATTGTCAGGGAAATTTGTCAAAATCAGATCTAGAAGAGATGGAGTACCATTGGTTGAGATCCGGGTCGGAAATTGACCGATTGAGTCAGTCCCAATGAGTCACAGAAAGCTTTTGCTGAGGTACCATGACAGGTGAGAGAGGTACCAACCTAGCCAACTGGCGTGATGACAATTGAAGTCACCACATAAGAGGAAGAGAGAGTTTGGATGAGAAGATAGAAGATGGTCCATGTTTCGATAGTGAGGTGTAGATGGAGTCATCACTGTTCGGTGGACGGTACAGTACACATATAAACATGAGGTGGGAGTGGAGGGGAAGCCGTAGCCAGAGGTATTTGGGGTGTGGGGAGTGAGAGCAGTGCAAGGAGAGTGAGGATAGAGTCTTTGATGAAGAGAGCAACACCTCCACCAGGACGAGGCTCAGGTCTTGTCAAACCGGAGGAGGGAGTAACGGGGGAGAGATACTTGGGAGTCAGACACATCATGGAGAGGAAAGTTTCTGTTAGGCAGATTATGTCTGGTTTGTCAGTGGCAGCCTGTATGGAAAGATCTGAAAGTTTGAGCGAAGGCCCCGGATATTGAGGTCCACACTTTTAATGAAGAGGTAGGGGAGGAGGCTTGGGTGCTGGGGTGGGGGGAGGGGAGGGTAGGACAGGACGAGGGGGGGAGGTAAGGAGGTTGTTGAAAGAGTGGTGGGGATTGCAGAATAGCTAGAGGAGGGCCGAATGAGGAGAGAAAAGGCTCTGTGGTGCTGGGGAGAGGGGGACAAGAGACAAGGAAGAAGGCAGTTGAGGATTTGAGGAGGTGGAGTGAAGAGATGGAGGTGAGAGGCAGTGGAGGAGGTGGAGAGGCAGTGGGGAGGCAGCTTGGTGGATGAGAGGGGGGCAACTTGAGAAGGATGAGTGAGGGGGAATTTTGAGAGAGGTGAGAGGGAGGCTTGGAGGGAGAAGAGTGGGATGGTTGCTTTGAGAGTGAGAGTGAGGTGAGGGGGGTGAGTTGGCACTGAAGTTGGAAAAAAAGAATGGTTGATGGAAAGTGAACATCCATTGCAAACTGTGGTTTTTAAAAGTTTTAGGTCGGAGATGCGATTTAACACAATTCTTGATGGATGCAATGAAGGCGAATTCAGAGAATGGAGAGAAGAAGCGCTGTAATAGTTGGATTTTTTAGGCAAGGAATGAAGGAAGGTCGAATTTGACCACATTATATGCATTGAAAAAATGTGAAACATGGATTTTCTTGTTTGGTATTGTTTAAGCTTTCCAAAAATGTTGGGGTTAGCTACTCTCCAAAAAATTCCAACGAACGTCAAATTATGGACACAAGGAACCTGACTATTTCTAATTTTTCACCTTTTGTTGCCTTATAGCCTGGAATTGAACTGTATTAAATCAGACTTTTTCTACCTTTATTTACACATCGTAACCCACAACTTCTAAGTGAAAAACAAATTCGATAAATTTCAGAAAATTAATGAAAAATACAAAACCATGAATATCTTTGGATAAAAGTCCACCCCCCAAAGTCAAAACTTGGTGGAAGCACTTTTGATATTTGCCCATTCTTCAGTACAAAACTGTTCAAGCTCAGTCAAGTTGTGTGGGGAGCATTGATGGACAGCAATCTTCAAATCATGCCACAGATTTTCGATTGGATTTAGGTCGGGGCTCTGACTGGGCCATTCAAGGACATTTATATTTTTGTTCCTTAGCTACTCAGTGTAGCTTTGCTGTGTGCTTGGGTCATTGTCATGCTGAAAGGTGAACTTCTGTCTCAATGTCAGCTTTTTTGCAGAGAACAGTTTTCCTCTCGATTTTTCTGTATTTTGCTCCTCATTTTCCCTTCCATCCTGACAAGTGCCCCAGTCCCTGCTGATGAGAAACATCCCCATAACATGATGCTGCCACCACCATGCTTCATAGTAGGGATGGTGTTCTTTGGGTGATGTGCTGTGTTGGGCTTGCACCAAACGTAATGTTTTGCATTTTGGCCAAAAAGTTCCATCTTGGTTTCATCAAACTACAAAACTTTTTGTCACATGGCTTCAGAATCTCCGGAGTAGTTTTTTGCATGCTTCAAACGGGACTGAAGGTGGGCTTTTTTGAGTAATGGCTTACTTGTTGCTACCCAACAGTGCAGCGCAGACTTGTGGAATGCTTGGGATATTGTCACATACACACATTGGCCAGTCTTTGCCATAAAGGCATGTAGCTCTTTCAAAGTTGCCATTGTCCTCTTGGTGGCCTCGCTGATCAGTCTCCTCCTTGCTTGGTCATCCAGTTTGGAAGGACAGCCTGATATCGGCAGGGTCTTGGTGGTACCATGTGCCTTCCACTTCTTAATGATTGTCTTGACTGTGCTCCGAGGGATAATGAAGGTGTTTGAAATATTTTTTATACCCGTCCCCTCACCTGTGCCTTTCCATAACTTTATCCCGGAGGTCTTTTGAAAGCTCCTTGGTGCTCATGGTTAAGTCTTTGTTGTGAAATGCACTATCCAACAGACAAAACCTAAAGGAACAGCTGGTTTTATTCTGAAATAATCATAATCATTACAATTAAACACAGGTGGAGCCCAATTAACTTGGTGTATGATTTTGAAGGTGATTGGTTACACCTGAGCTATTTTACAGTTGCTAATATAAGGGAGGGGGGGCAGGGGGAGCGGGGTGGACAGTTATCAAACCAAGATATTCTAGTTTTGTATTTTTAATTAATTTTCTGAAATGTATAGAATTTGTTTTTCACTTGGAAGTTGTGGGTTATGATGTGTGTATAAAGGCGGAAAAAGTCTGATTTAATGCAATTATATTCCAAGCTATAAAGCAAGAAAAGGTGAAAATTTTGAAAGGGGGTGTACACTTTCTTTAGACACTGTATCAAATACAGGAAAAGGACATGAGGAGACATGAGTGTAATTTTGCAATCATTACAAGCCCATAATAGTATTCAATGGAAATTGTAATCAACAGTTAATTGACCCATGATCCTAAAAGTACGACATATGCTCAGCCAACCAAAATACACATGATGTCATCTCTGTAAGCAACAATAAATCAGTCTGGAAGCAACGTTATACTGCTCCTCCCTTGAGGATCCAAAATTTTACTTTGTACTATTTTATTCTTCAAATCAACAATATGCAACACAATTGGTGCTGAAGTTGTATAAATGAAGAAAAACAATTTCTCACGTCAAATTTCACCGTTAGATAATTAGAACAAAATTGCAATCTTTTTGACACAAGATACAACAGAAAATCAAATTCAAATGAGCACGAGCATGATGGCTTCACTTGGAAATTTGTTTGGGAGATGAGCATGTGGGGACAGTCATGACCGATTGGTGAGGACACTGAACGGGGATCCTGGAGGTTGTGGGTTCAATTGCAGCCGAAAGCAGCAGTATTAGGGGGACAGTTATGGCTGGATAATGTGCCTGGCCCACCTGGTCTCGTCACCAGGTGATGCTTCTGGCCTCAATGTGATGCATATGCATTCATTGTCGTTGATTTTCGTTGATTCTTATTCCCTTCCCTTGTTACAGGAGGTCGTTCTGAATGACTCAGGGTCCTACCCTTCTCCTGGACTTGGCTCTTAGTTTAGCAAAGTGAAACTATGTCAACTATTTGTTGAACTATTATTGCTATAAAATATGAAACAAAAACAAATGTACATGTGAGTAATGAATTTCCTTTAGGGCATTGTCCAGAGAGATTTTCCTCAGAGGAAAAAGAAAACAGTGTCTAAAAATCCAATATACAATTGCTATCAGACCACCAAATAATGCTGTTATACTCTTGATTAATGTGTGGATGGAAGAGGGAAAGAGTGAGGGGAATGGGTGGATCCATAGACACTTAGAGTCACATTAATCAGACCAAATGTTCAATCCTTCAGACTATCAGAGTGAAGCTTTAAATTACCAAAAGGTGGAAAATAGGAAGCCCTGTTTCATTATTTGGAATGTAACGTTTGTCAAGAGCAGACATAATTAGAACATGTAAATCCTTGTATGTATGCAGATAATACACCATCTATTATATACAGCGAAATATATCCCATAATTTGGAATAAAAATTAGGCATACTTTCTTAGGGATCCGACAAATAAAGCTCAGGTGTTAGGCATCAGCACATGCATTCGAGAGACAGCTTCTTAATGGCCAACACCAACTGTGCCAGCCAAAAGTGTGGGCTGAAGTCTGCCTAATGAATGGAGTATTCCCTTCATGAACCCTGCTGTGAATCTGTATTTCATGCTGTAGGGAAGAGGACGGGTGGGACATATAGGTGTTTGAAAAGACTACAGCAACTACGCCTAAAAGGCGTATGAACAGAGGGTGGCCGACAAAGGAGAATATCCAGACAGGATATTACATATACTGCAGTTAGGACAATGTTGAATACAACACAGATTTCCAGCCTTTTTTATAAGTGTTACATCTACTATCTATTCTGGTGTTTATTTGGTTGAGTTTAGTTTAAAACAAGTCTGAAGACGACGATGGTTCACGAGCGGTATTTGACGATGTAGATCTGTTCAGAAGTCAAGGATGAGACAATTGATAATGTTTGACCAAGTTATAAAAAATGATCAACATGATTGTGGTACGAGTGACAGGTTATTAGCTGCAAAATGTCGAAAACCCGGTTTCTTTCAACAACTTAAAAAATTAGCCTTTGCATAACCTTTAAAGGTACAAAAAATGTTGTGGACATTAAAATAAGGAAACAGGATACTGCTATAGCTTATTAGAGTTAGTTCGTCGAAGAAGGTCGAAAACCCGGTTCGATTCCCACAACTTTGAAAATTTGACCTTTGTGAACTTTAAAGGTCAAAGGTCAAGGATTATGACCTTTGGTGCAAAACTTCCTCTGGAACATTCCAGGAACAATATAACGTCATATAGGCTATATGGCATTTCGCATTCCTCGGATTATCCAAACTTTGATGAAATCAGCGTAAAAACAAACTTGAAGGGGCGCCACGGGCAAGGTGTTCAGATAGAGCAAAATGGTTTCAACACTTTAGGTGGGGAATGACCTCAAGATTATGCATAAAAAAATAGTCATCCTAGCTCTCAAAGTTTGGGCGGTCGTATGATTTTTATGTCAAAATTCGAAATTTTCTAAGTTCGTGACTTTGTGACCTTGACCTTGGACGAAAATGAAAAATCAAGCTCCGTGGGGCTATGCAGGTGCCATTGGGCTAACCAAATACCGAAACCCCTGCCAGATTCGACAAACCCCTCGGAGAAGATGGATTTTATGTCAAAATTCGCAATTTTCTAAGTTGTGCCTGTGACCTTGACCTTGGACGAAAATGGAAAATCGAGCTCCGTGCGGCTATGCAGGTGCCATTGGGCTAACCAAATACCGAAACCCTGCCAGATTCGACAAACCCCCTAGGAGAAGATGCAAATTGAAATCGGCTACCCCCTAAAACACAATTCGCAATTTTTCAAAGTTCGTGACCTTGTGAAGAAAATGAAAAATCGAGCTCCGTGGGGCTATGCAGGTGCCATTGGGCTAACCAAATACCGAAACCCCAGCCAGATTCGACAAACCCTCGGAGAAGATAATTTTTTACGTCAAAATTCGCAAATTTTTTAACTTCGTGACCTTGACCTTGGACGAAAATGAAAAATCGAGCTCCGTGGGGCTATGCAGGTGCCATTGGGCTAACCAAATACCGAAACCCCTGTCAGATTCGACAAACCCCCTAGGAGAAGATGCAAATTGAAATCGGCTACCCCTAAAAACACGTTTTTTGGGCGTGGCTCCGCCCATAATGAGCGCACCACGCCCATTCTCAGGAAAACACAACTAGATCATGATATAAACCTCCCACCAAAATTTTATCAGGATCGGATCAAAACCCACGGAGCTATGCTCGGGACAGACAAAGACAGACAGACAGACAGACAAGCCGGTAGGCGGACATGGGTAGTCAGCCGTTGCTAGCAACGGAGGGGTCCATAGCAACGGTTCTTTCTCACACATAACTAGGACATACCATGAACCTACCATACCAGTTTCATGTATATCTGACTCAGTCTGAGATATAACGAACTTCGTTTTTTATTGTTTTCGACCAGGGTTCATTCAAAGTCTATCTTCTCTGACAGTTTTCATAGGATCCGGCTGGAAATCTTTGACAATATGGCTGAATGTACTGCCCACAGTCGCTCGTGGCCCGATTTTTGATTTTCGAAAAAATAATTTTTTTTATGATTTTTCAGAAATTTCAAAGTGCGTTGCTAGGCAACGGTGGTGTCCATAGCAACGGTTCTCATTTGCACACAACTAGGTCATGGTATGAACCTACCAACCAAGTTTCATCGAAATCGCCATTGTATTAACTGAAATCGCCATTTTAAATACTGATAAGGGTAGAACAAATCTCAAAAAAAAAAAATTTTTTTTTTCCGACTAGTCAACTACCCAACAGACAAATATATCGACGGAAATACTGATAATAAGGGTAGATCAAATTAAAAAAAAAAATTTTTCGACTGGATCGACTACCCAACAGACAAACATAGACGGAAAAGTGATAATAAGGGTAGAACAAATTTCAAAATTTTTTAGGAAAAATTTTTTTCGACTAGATCGACGACCAGACAGACAGACAGACAGACAACAATAACGAATATAGTGGTCACTTATTTTTTTTCGTGAAAATATTTTTTCGTGAACCAATAAATCTAATTGTTTATTATTCAATGTATATAATGTGTAACTTGTGTGGTAATAGTACCACGTGCCAATGTTGCTTAAACATGCGGGGCGAGACTTAAACGCATATATGCCATGACCTTCAGTGCTTCACAACGGAAGAAGAGAATTGGGGCACACCTTTAGCATACATCACCAAAACATTGTTTGACAAAAAATAATATGGAGAGCTGTGTTGTGATATACATATATATATATATATATATATTATATATATATGTATATGTATATATATATATGTATATATTGTTACGAATTCGCGCCCGCCGGCGTGCGAACGGCACGTGACTCGAATCGCGGCACGTCGCCCACCGGACGGACAATTCTGTCGTGACCCTCTCGGACTAACGCCGAGAGCTAGTCACGGGTGGGCCTTTCGGCCTCACCACGATCGTTCCAATCGGCCACCCGCGTGGGATAGGGTGTTCGCCAAACTCGACCTACCTAAGTACCCACGCGGATGGTAAACCGGGCGATCGCACCTCGCCGCAGGTCGACTCCGGACACGAGCCGCTTGGGCGGCCCGTTCCGTACTATCGGGATAACCGAGCGGTGTTTACGTCGACCTCGACGGTTCAGATTAATTATCGGCGTATTAAGCCCACTACGAACCCTTTACGTGGAGCAAGATGGAGATTCAAACAAGGAAAGGACGCAGCGAAACGGGGAACAATTCAACATAATGCACATTTATTTCACACACAGAACAGACACAAAGCACACATATACAGCCAAACAGAATCAGAATGCACATATATCAAGTACAACAAAAGAACAATGACGCAGAGATACTACCGAATACGCGACACACGGCAACACTTACACAGTTTCTACTTTACAGACGGCGCCGACAAACATTTATTCAAAAGCAAAAGAAAAGGCCACCCTCAAAGACAAGGGGCAGACGGGCCCGTGGGCCAATATGTGCGCGTGACCTGAAGGAGCGGCCAGGCCGGCGAGACCGGGGGGTCCTACCCGCGTCCTTGTGACGAGCCGCAAATGTGGCTGCGCGGCGGTGCCCCGACTTCGTGCTCCTTCGCGGTTTCGTTGCACCGCTTGGAGTGTGGTGGAACGGGGCCCCCTTTTTGCACTTTCTCAGCGCGGGGGAAAAGGGGGGGGGAATTGTTGATGCCCTGGGGAGGAGAATGGCTGGCTGCTTGGGTCCCGCGACGAGCGATCCCACCGCGACCTCGTTGCCGACTTCCCTGCCTCGGACCCGACTCCTTGGCCTCTTCCCCAATTCTCCTCAGCCGACTGCAGAAACCACCTTGATGCCTTCGCCACCCGACTCGACTCCGCTCTCCAACCCGACTGACTGCCGAAACTCTCTGCTCTCTCTGCCGTGCGCTCGGCGTTTTATAGGCCGGCAGGAGAACCTATATGCAAATTCCCGGATCAGGATGAGCTCGGGGCGGAGCCACGCTCGCCCATTGGACGGAGGTAAAGTGGCGTGAACCTCCCCTGATCCTAGAATTTGCATATTTCGATTCCATACAGACGCGCCTGAGGCGGGGCCAAGCCGCCCCGCGCTTGCTAATTGGACGGATCAGAAGTGGGCGTGTAGCATTCCTGATCCGAATTTCCCTCGGAAAGGCCGCTATTTGCACTCGCGGCTCGGTGCGTATCGCTGAACGAGCCCAGGACAGCCCGACGCTCAGTGTTCACAGTGGTGCTTTGATGGTCATGGTGCCGTTTGGGAATGGCATGATGCGATGATGTGGGAGCGAGTTGTGACGGTAAAGGTCGTGGCTGTTGGCGTTGTTGTTGTTGTCTGAGGGTTGAGCGTGGTTGCAGTTGGTGACGATGGCTGGCGTGGTGTAAGGTGTTGCGGTGTGATGGCGGTTGGGACGTGGCTGGTTCAAAATAAAGATAGAACAGAAAAACGGCTATCTCAAAGCATCGCAGCCCGAATGAATCACATAAATTCCCTTTATACAACGGGTTTGGGCCTACTACACATGTACTTAAAGATATCTCACCTACGGGACCTGAATGGTGGTTTGCGAATTCCACAGCCGTAACACTATTAATATGTATATATATATATTATATATATATATATACATATTAAAATAATGAAATATATAAAACTAGAAGGGCACTCGGAGAGCGCATATCTCCACCACGCAATGCCTGATCCACGCGAACATATCGGGCCCATTACATTTTTAAAATATCATGTTAGACAGCATTATATCATTTTTGGCCCTTTCTCTCAATGGTGAAGAATCACCTTAATATTAAATGGTTCTTGTATCCATATCGGGAATTGATCTTCACCAAAATTGACTCATTTCATCCTTGCAAGACACCCTACATGTCCACCAAGTTTCATCCAAATCCATCCACAACTTTTTGAGATATCATGCGAATACCTTCACCACTGAATGCGAAGATGGTTATGTTTTCACCCCTTCTGTTTGTTGGTAGTCGATCTAGTCGAAAAAAAAAAAGTTTTTTTTCTACCCTTATTATCAGTATTTCCGTCGATATGTTTTTCTGTCTGTCTGTCTGTCTGTCTGTTGGCTGCTCTTAGAGCACCCATATTCTGAACATTTCCATCTGTCTGTCTGTTCGCGAAACTTTGGTCAAGCCTAGGGCTAAACCACTCAACCGATTCCAATGAAATTTGGTAGGTAGGACCAATATTTCTGGGAATCGTGTGCTTCGAATATGGGACCCCGGGCCCTAGCAACGCATAGCAACGGTCCTTTAAAGTGGTCAAAAAATCGAAAAAAATAAAAAAAAAATCGAAAAATCGAAGCTTAGAGTTCTGTGCGCCATCTATCAGCTCCCTTCATGCCAATTTGCAGCCCTACACAAAAAATATTTGTAGGAGGAGATAGGTTTTGGCGAGTACATGTCGAACATTTCCGAAACGGTTAATTGCGAATATCTCTAAGAGAAAGAGTCTGATTTTGATGAAACTTGGGTGAAATGTGTACAATGTGGCTAGCATGTACACAAAAAGAATGGTGCTATGCACACCTCCGTTGCTTAGCAACAGCTAAAATACTTTATCGTACATCGTACACTTATTGTGGACTGTACAAAAAAATCAATACCTCCGAAACTGGACCTCCGAGGGACCTGTTTTTTTGTGCCAAGGAGAACGTCTTACAGCATCATATAAAAAAATAAAATCTTTAGCGAATAGATAAATGGAGTTACCAGGGCTGCCATTTGTTAGAGTCTCTTGGAAACATGCCTGAAATTTCACAAGGCGGGTTTCTGGGCGCAAACTAAGAGGGCTGTGATAATTATATTATTGTGCTAAATTGATTGATAGCATGTACATGAATATCGGCTAGTCGCGTCGGCCAGCTTTCCATCTAGAGCGAGCAGCCATGTCGCCTACAGGCTTGTCTGTATGTATGTCTGTTCGGTCCAGTGCTCCGTTAATACAATGGCAATTTCAATGAAACTTGGTTGGTAGGTTCATACCATGACCTAGTTGTGTGCAAATGAGAACCGCTGCTATGGACCCATCCGTTGCCTAGCAACGGACCTTTGAAATTTTCAAAAAAAATCAAAAATTATTTTTAGAAAATCAAAATCGGGCCACGAGCGACTGTGGGCAGTACATTCAGCCATATTGTCAAAAATTTCCAGCCGGATCCTATGAAAACTGTCGAGAAGATAGACTTGGAATGAACCCTGGTCGAAAACAATAAAAAAGGAAGTTCGTTATATCTCAAGACTATGAGTCAGATATACATGAAACTGGTATGGTAGGTTCATGGTATGTCCTATTATGTGTGAGAAAGAACCGTTGCTATGGACGCTTTTGTTGGCTAGTAACGGCTGAAAAACGACTAAATTCGACTTGATCGACTACCCATGTCGCCTACCGGCTTGTTTGTCTGTTGTTTGTGCACCAGGTATATCTCAAAAAGTTGTGGACGGATCCGGATTAAATTCTGTGGACAGTTTCGGTGTGTGACAAAGACGAATGGTTAGATTTTGGTGAAGATCCGGATCCGGATCCGATTACGAGGATTTAAAAAAGTGATTATTCATCATTGAGAGATTGGGTCACTGACGATATATAGCACGATATCTCAAAAAGTTATGGACAGATTCGGATGAAACTTGGTGGACACTTTGGGTGTTTGACAAGGAAGAAATGTTTCAATTTAGTGAAGATCCAGATCCACAAGTGGATCTGATATTTTAAAAAGTATTTCTTCACCATTGAGAGACAGGGAGAAACGGATATATAACCCGATATCTCAAAAAGTTGGGGACGGATTCAAATGAAACTCAGCAGACAGGTTGGGTGTGTGACAACGAAGAATTGATTTTATTTTCAGGTATGCCGCACGAAATAGGGTCCGATCGCCGAATGGTCGATTTACCTAAGTACCCGCGCGGGTAGTGTACCGAGGAGTTGTACCACGCCACAGGTCGACTCCGGACACGAACTGCTTAAGCGGCTCGTTCTGTGCTTGTGCTACAGGGATAACCGAGCGGAGTTATCGTGGACCTTGACGGTTCAGATTATTTACCGGGCGTTTTAAACCCACTACCAATCCGCTTACGGGATGCAAGATGGAGATTCAATAAAAGGAAAAGACGAAGCAAAACGGGGACAATCGGACAAGCACATTTATTCAACGGAAGCACGGAAGGCACGTAGATTACAGTCAAGCAGAAAACACAATAAAAGCAAGCGAAGAGACACACACAGATCTACAACCGAATAAATGCAATTCACACGGCACACTTAAAACAGTTCTACTTTCAAGACTGGCGCCACCCACAGACATTTACAAACAAAACCCCAAAAGAAAAGGAAGTCGCGACTTCCCTGAGCGCGTCGTCCAGCCTTTGACGACCGCAACTCCGAGTCCTTCCGGCGTGGTCCACTGGCTCGTGCCTCGTGTCGCGCCTGCATGTGTCGTCCGCCCGACCCGAACGAACGAACAGAACCTCAACCTCTTCCTCCGAACGAACGAACCAATAGCAGGGACTCTCCAACAACTCTCGACAATTCTCATTCAGGGACAAGGGAACAACGACAACCGACAACCTCTCGACAATTCCCTTCAGGGACAAGGGAACAACGACAACGACAACCTCCGACAATTCTCTTTCCAGGGACAAGGGAACAACGACAACCGACAACCCTCGACAATTCTCCTCCAGGGACAAGGGAACCGGGACTCTCCACGCCACCCTTTTGTAGGGTCGGGCTCCGCCCTTCGCTCGCGCCCGCGCCCCGCCCCATTCTTGGCTCCTCCTTCCTTCGAGACGCTTCCAGAAAATGCCTCGAAGGGGACGTTCCTCTCCCCGGCCCGCGTCACCACCGCGCACATCCGCCAATCGGGAGAGGACGCGCCCCCCCTCCCCTTTCTCACCAAGCGTGGGAAAAATGGCGGAAAACCCCACAGGCGTTGTTTGGTTTTCTTCTCCACGCGCCTACGACGAGGGAAGGAGATTCGGGCGGGAAGATATTGGCGGGCTTTTGGCGGAGATCTTGGCGGGAGATATTAGCGGGAGTTTTGGGTGGAGATGCCCCTTCGCACCCTTGTTGCTGCGCCACTCCGCTCCTTTCATCGTCCCGCGGAGATCGTGACGCACGGGCTCGTTGAATGGCGAGTGGCGAAGATGGTGGTAGCGTAGTTGTGGAAGGTGGCGTCGTGGTGTGAATGGCGTGATTGTTGGCGTCGTGTAGTGAAATGGCGTGATCGTTGAATGTTGGTTGTGGCGATGTTCATTGTTTGTTCTTGCACCAAAATAACGACAGCAAAAGAAAAACGACTATCTCAAAGAGTCGCAGCCCGAATGAATCACACATATTCAAATCTAAACAACGGTTTGGGCTAACAACACATGAACTTACCGATATATCTCACTGAGGACCCTTTATGGTGTATTGCGAATTTCCACAGCCGTAACAGTATTGTTTCAGCGACTTTTGTGATCTATCGAATACAGATGACGCGTTCATGGTCGGTTGATACCCTAATCCCACAAATGTGAACACCCCACATATGAACGCATTTTCGTCCATGTCCCAGAAGTGTTCAGAATAGCGGGGTTTTACTGTATATATATATATTATATATAGTTACGGCTGTGGAAATTCGCGAACAAAGCCATATAGGTTCCTTAGATCAGTTATCCCGGAAGTCTGTGTTCAGTTAGATTTCCCCACGTTGTTTTAATGGGAATTATTCGTGTTCACCGGGCTGTGACCCTTTGAGATAGTGTTTTTCCTTTATCTATCGTTATTTTGAATCACCATTGCAACAAACCTCCACGCCAACAACCGCCCCATAACGCCAACCACGCTACTATCACCATTACAACAACCACCACCATCTTCGCCACTACGCCCGCTTGCGAACGCCATCCCTCCACGGACCACGCTACAAACCCCTTTCCGCGTCGGAAACCATCCGAGAACGCGAGGAGAAGCAAGGAGGATCTCCGATGGCGTCCGCCTCTCCCGCCTATTTTCCCCGCCCCTTGGTGTGGGGAAGTGCGATCCAAGCCGGGTTTGAAGGTGAGAAAGGGGGGGCTCTTTTGGGGGGAAATTCCTGGACCTGAGCCAAAACCGACTTCCCCCATCCCCGCACGGCGCGCGGAGGGGGCTAGAGGGCACGCCCCTTTTTCGGGAGCTTCTCGAAACGCCTCAAAGGAGGTGGAGCCAAATGGGTGGAGCGAAGGCGGAGCCCGGCGCTATGAAGGGCGGAGCCCCGCCTATAAGGGCAGACCGTACGCGAGGCTCAGGCTCTCTGAGAGATCTCCCTGTGTTCATGACTCTCTTCCCCTGTCTCCCGGTGGTCCATGTCCTGCTGCTTCTTCCGGCTCGTGGTACACTCGCCGCCTTTGGTGGTCCGTTTGCTCGTGCTTCCTGTGGTTCAGCGCTCCTAGGGTGGTTCAGCTGTTCCTGTGGTCGGGGTCGGTGGGGCCCGTGCATCGGGGACCAGCGGACGGAAGGCGCAGCTCTGCCGCTGTGTGGTGTGGACCTGCCGTCGGACGAGGAGTGCCGGAGAGAGTTCGCGGCCACGCGGGAGCCCGGAAACCAGGCGCGTCACGCTAGCTGTCGGGGGAGCGGGACGTCACGACCTCGACGACCACTAAGGGGGGGCAGGAACCCGCACGGTCCTCGTGGGCCATTCGTCAGCCAAGGCCTACGTTATAAAAGGTCCCGGACCCGTCTACCTCCCTGCCTATGGGGAGGTCTTTCTTTGTTTTTGTATGCATGCTGTGGCGCCGTGTCCTGTTAAGTAACGACTGTATAAGTGACTGTGCTTGTAAATAATAATTATAGTCGGTCGTATTGCTTTTGCATTCTATTTGTTGCTTCATATTGCATACTGCCCTTGCTTGTTTGTGCTGTATAGTGAATAAATGTCCTTGTGTGCAATGTCCCGTTCGTCGTTCCTATTTCCCTTTGAAAAGCCATCTTGCATCGTGGAATAATTAGTTGGGTTTTAAACACTCGTAAGAGAATCGGATCCGTCGAGGTTGGCGATAATACCCCGCAGTATTATCGCTGTAGAACGGAATGAACCTCTTAAGCCGGTTCGTGTCCCAAGCGACCTGCGCGAGGTACGGCCCCTCGGTAGTTACCCGCGGCGAGTACTTAGGTATTTCGATAATCGGGAGTGACCCTATTTGCGCGGGTAGAATGCGGACTGAGTTGTGTGAGGTTAACCCCACCCGTGACTAGCTCCCGCGTTGTTCCGAGAGGTCACGACTGAGTTGCACGTTCGGTGGGCGAAGCGGCCGCTATTGGTTAAAAGCAGTCGTTCGGCACGCCGGCGGGGCGCGAATTCACAAACATTGGTGTCGCGGAGTGAGATTCGAATCCACCCCCCTCCAGCTAAATTCACGGGAACGGACAGGGTGTGCGAGGCGACCCCCCGTTCCCCCCAAATTACGACCGAGCTAAATAATCGTGTACGTGAAATAAATGGAGTCTCAAAGGTGAGCGGAGCGGGTAGTAGAAATGGATGTGGGAGTGTTTAGAATCATGGTCCAGGATAAAATCCCCGAGCAGGAATGATGGTTGTGAGCCAGGAACAATTTCCCCCCAACTGAACCCAAGCCCGAAATGGGCGCGGCGGCCGCCGCGGCGTATGACACCTCCCCTCCCCTCTCCACCAAAACCCCCCGATCCTGGCCGAACGGCTCAGCCGAGTGTACCCGACATGGCCCAGCTATGCCCATGCTGGTGGGAGTAAACGCGACAATGCAGCAAATGGGAAACGAAATGAAAGTAATGCGCAACAGTTGAATGAAAAAATAGATGGAAACGCACTCAAAGCGAAAGAGCAAATGAAAGAGATGCGAGGTGGAGATGCAGCGCGTGGGGCGATGACTGCAGGCGGGCATAATGGCGGCGCCACGTGCTGGAGCGAACGAGCTGAGGGGGAGTGCAACGGTGTCCAGGCCCGCAATGGAGGCGGGTGAGGGCAAATTAATTCGGGGGACGCGTTGGGCGAGGGTAGTGATAGAAAAAGCAACAGTGACAGGTGACACAGAGGGAACTAAAAATGGGGTGACTGCGTACGTGTGAGACGAGACACGAGGTGACGACGAAGGAAATAGAATTAACAGAGAACACAAAAGGAGACGCAGGAGATAAAATAAATAATAGTGGAGACGAGGGAAGTAACAGAGACAACGAAGGAGGTAGAAGTATTTGCCAGAAGACACGGGAGATAGACCGAATTGAGGGGAATTAAATGGAACGAAGGAGAAAACATGACGAAAATCCAGGAAGAAACGAATATACATGAGGTGACAGAAACGCAAATTGAGACATGAGAGATAGAAAAAAATAGAGGAGAGACTGCACGATAAAGACGGGGTTAAGGACGAGCACACACACATTGAGGTAGTGGAGGACCATGCAGGGGGAGCTGGCGACTGTTTAGGGACCCGGTGCGAGCAAGCTGGATGGCCTTCTTCGGGAACGGAGGGAGACACTATTCCTCCCTTGAAGCTGATCTCGACCAGGTGAGTTCGGTCGTGTCGAGCGAGTTCGAGGGGGCGAGTGCTGTGGACGGTGCACGAGCAGCTTGGGGTATGGAGACCCTGGGACCTTAGAGGTGGCGTGAATCCCAGTGTGGTTGTGCAGGTGTGTGTGTTTGCAAGTGTCGGAGATGCGTGCTTTCCAATCAGCATGTGTGAGTGAGACCCTGAGGGTCCCGTGCAAGGG
>CM068952.1:61018527-61030824 GCA_035128595.1 Eptatretus atami
CAGGAGAGGTTGAGTTTCTGTCGTTCGTTTTCGGGTCGGGGTAAGCGTACGCTATGCTGGTGCATCGAGGCACGGTGTCCCAAGGTGGTATGACCACGACCTGTATGGGACTTCGTGAGCTCTGCCGTCGCCAAGGCTGGAGACATACACGAGCGCTCAGGGTGACGAAATAGTCGGGCAGCGACTTCTTTTCTTTTGTGAGGGTTTTTGCTTGGTCCGATGTCTTTAGTGTGGCTAGCCAGTGTAGGCGCCTCAGTCTTGAAAAAGTTAGATACTCGTTTTATAGTCTGTTTTTGCGAGATCTAGATATTTTGTACAACATCTTATTTCGGTGTAGATTTGCGGGATAGTGTCTCTCTGCGCTTGCTTATTGTGATTTGGTTCTTATATAAGCCGAAGGTGGTTGAGTGTATTACGTGCCTTCTCCGTGCTTTCGTTGTTGGTAATGAGATTTGTGCTTTCGCGATGTTTTCCCGTATGGTTGTGTGCTCGTTCTTTTCCTTTCTTGTATTTGCATTCTCTCTGTCGCAATACTTAAGGAGAAAATTTGGTATGTGTGGGGTATTAATGAATGGAAAAGATGAGGAGGATGTGAGCTGTTATTCCAAATTGTCTTTCTGGTTAATACTACGATCTGTGTACGCGTCCGTATATCGCGTCGGGTATTAGAGATCTGGTACACACCGGTCGGTCCCATATTCGCACCCTGGTGTGGCCCATCGGATAACGCGACGAACGCTCCTCTCGCGAAAGGTGTGGCCTTCTTTTTTTGTGCAAGACAGATGAAAGTGGGAAGCAATCTCCTTCTTGGAGACCGAAATCCTGAATTTATATCTTCTTGGAATGATTGGAGTTTGTCATTAGATAACCACGCAGGTATAACGTACTCCGAATAACTTCAAGTATTCAAAGAAATAGTGCAATAGTCTGTCAACTTGTGAGAACTGATTAACTTCACAATGTTCTCTGGCTGCTACTACGTCAATGTGCGCCAAAAGGTGGATCACTTCGCTAAGGTGATGCTGTGGGAGGATTATCGTTGTTTTATTTTCCACGACTTTGCCAGGGCGGAAAGAGAAGTTTGATCTGGCAGCAATGTCACCATCAATTCCTCAGGGGTTATGAGGGTTAGAAAGTTACCCATTTTATTTTTTTATTTTTATTTTTAAGTTTTACCATATTTGTTTTTTTTTTTATTTGAGAACTCTAATATTCCCATTAATAAAACGATATCGTTTGGAACCTCATATTTTGTGTATTTATAGCCTATGTTACGGAATGAGTGATCATGATTCCACCCAGTTTGTTATTTAAATGAAGTGCTGTAAAGTGTCACACGATGTTACAGGTACCAATATTCATTTCGCAGCATGCTCTCGTCACGAGTGATTTCTGGGGATATTGCTGTTGGTTTCTGATTATTGCTTCTTGCGCTGGATATGATACAGTGAGCTTTGATGTTTGTAAACGTCTTCAGAGATTTATTCCGGCTTATGCTGTCCATTGCTTTCCGCACTTTCTCCGCTTTCTTGGGTGTAAACAATCAGTTGAGCTGTGCGCATGTGGTTATTTAACTTTCACGCGGCTGTTTTCTCTCTGAACGTTGCTTTCACCAGTTTCCATTTAATTCATTTATTGTCTGAGGTTTGTTCAAACAAGGCAAAAGCAACTTTTTAAATAGTCAATTTTACATTTCTTCTAAAGGGATGCATTTTGATGTAATGTTCGATGAAAACATTGCTTTTCTTACCACAATGAACTCATGCGTTGGACTGAGTGAAACCGTTAACATCATTATGTTTTAACACGTGATACCTGATAACTCTCAGAGGTCATGTCTGTTTTTTGTAGCATTAGGCTACTTTTTGGCAAATATTACCATTCCTTAACGGATATAGTTTATTAACAGGTTATACATTTTTAGGTTCTCGAATAAAAAAATTCACCCTTTAGTGAAGTAGGTTACATGCCAGGTACTGCAAAAACGATAGGTAGTTTACAAGAATCAAAATTTCACTGGTTGTAAAAGTTTCAGACCCCGCAGGTCAAGTACTTGGTAGGAGCACCTTTTTCAGCAATGTACTCTCTTCAGTGTTTTTGGGTTGGAGCTTACCAGTCTTTGCACAGTGGAGATTGCGCGTGAAATTTTTTTTTGACCATCTTCACGTTGAAAATTAGCTCCAGTTCTGCAAGATTGATGGGGATCGTCGATGGACAGTAATCTTAAAATCAGAACTTTTGACTGAGCCACTTAAAGACATTTATTTTTCTTATTATTCAGCCACTCCAGTGTGGCATAACTTTTGTGCTTTGGATCATTGGCCTCTGAAGTGTGCATCTCTACCAGTTTTCGATTTCATGGTCTGACTCTAGCAGGTATTTCATCAAGGATTCTCCTACATTTGCACTGTTCCATTGTCCGTTCTACTTTCGTGTGCTGATGAAAGCAGCTCATAAATTTGATTTGCTGCACCACCACTACTTGACGTAGGGATGGTGTTTGATGGGTTGTTAATGCAGTGTTCGGCTTTTTGCCAGCCAAACGCTCTTATTTTAGACCAAAAAGTTCATTTTGTCTCTCTGACCCCAATAACCTTTCTCCGCATTGTGCAGTGTCCATTCGATGATTTTTCCCAATCAATACAGCTCACATGTAGTCCTCCTGATCGAGTAACGACTCTCTTTCTTGCCATTTTTGTATTTGTTGAGTATTGATGAACAGTTTGAACAATGAACCCCATCTCCGGACTTTGGAGCCTTGCAGATCTTTCAAGTCATTGTGTTGGATTTACAGTAACATCCCGAACCAGTTTTCCTGCTTGCCCGGCTTTGTGAGTTGGGATGGGCGCCTGATCTAGGTAGAGTCTGGGTTGGTAGATATGTCTTCACTTCTTAATGATGGATTTCACCGTACAAGGATAATGAGTGACTTGGCTGTCTGCTTCTGGCCATGTCTTTCATTTTTCCCTTGTGGTGAGTTGCCTCGTAGGGGGAGCTTCATTGATTAAAAACCACTGATACAGTAGATTGCATTAAACATCATTACCTGAAGGATAGGTAATTAGCCCCAATGATATATCCGTATCGGTCGAGTTTTCATGTTAAGTAACTTTGCAAAAAAAATCTAGGGTGAGAAGACTAGTATGTGTTTTGAAACTATTCTTATTATTCGTGGTTGTGTCGCCGCTATCTCCGCTTTGTTCTGCTGCTCGGTAATCGTGATTCGGTTACATTATTCTGACCATGTGTGGGTACAAAAAAAGTAATAATGGTGTGTCGTATCCATACTAACATAAAGTTAATTGATAGCATCAGTTCTTCCCCCCACCTTCAAAAGTCGGGGTTATGTGCATAATTCATCTTATGGTGGCATCAAATGTGTACTTGTGAAGGGTGGCTGCACTGTCCTCATGATGTGTAAACGCGATAATGAAAGTCTCGAGGATAAATATAATAGTCCTACATGGCACATATCAATCATAGTGCGATTTACTATGCCCAATCGCCATTGTTACTAAGTTGTTTCTGGAGTTTCAACTTCTTCATTTTAATGTCCTGTGTACGTCTGCCCCACCCACTGGCATCCAATGGCATTTTCAGGATGTCATGTTATAATATTGCACCTTTGACGGCATTCAATGATGTGCCACTAGTTGTATCTTCTTCACCTGTCAAAGCAAACTCTTTCTCCGCTGGTATTATTCTGCTTTGTGCCTAGGGAGTAGCTTTCCAGCAAAGCTTTCCTCGATTAACAGGTCTGGTCTTACGATGCTCCGGTTTTTCTTCCGGATTGGGAAGTGTTTCCAATTTCGGATGTATTATCAGGATTTGGAGTTTGAATGGGATGAGCATGGTTGCGAACCTCCTGACATTTGTGTGCCTCCTGCCATATCTCAGGATCCCTTTAGAGCTGTAATAGCTCTTCACGTATTTTTCAACTTCGTGTGGTTTTCTCGGGAGGCGGGGGTACTTTTTTGTTGTTGTTTGCTTACTCCACATCCCAGATGTAGCACTTGCCTTGGGCTCTCTCGAGTCTGGCTCTTCATTTCCACTTCACGATATGTCACTCTTGGTGCTTCGCAGCATGGCGTTGCGTCCGTGTATGTGTTCTCAGTTCTGGTGTTAAGCTGGTTATTCTGGTCCGCTACATTTGCTTTGGGCATTAAAGGTCCACAGTGTATTTTGCAAGAGTGGCCAGTGTGTGCCTCATTGGTGACATAATTCATTTACTTTTTTTGCCCTATATTTTGGGTCTGCGACCTTTGACAGGTTATGGGGTCGTATGCGGCCATTATTTTGTACTCATTATGGCTTGCGTTTGCACTTTGCATGATTATAATGCATTGAAGGCTGGTAGTCCATTTTGGGGCTTGTTTATTGCCTGTTGGGTATATCTCGTTGCGGCTCAGTAACTTGGCCATACAAGTTTCCATTCTCAGTAGTCAACCGATCCTTCTTGCAATTCTTGCTTAATTCCCACGTTGTCTTTTGAAGGTTCCACTGTATGCTGATCACCCAGCTGTGTTTGGCATATGATGCACTGGTCGATTAATTGATGTCAGGTCAGGCCTGACACTTTAGTTAACTTGTACAATTCATGATGGTCAGGTCGGCCAGGAGATCTGTGACTTGCTTCAGGTATCATGTAAACTGCTTACTAACTGTTCCAGGGTCGGGTTGTCGGCGACTAAACCCGTCTCCCCACCAGGTTTTTTTTTAGTGAGGAGGGTGTGTTGGTTTTTGGACACAAGCAGGATTTACAGACTGTCAAGGGCGGAGGAGCTCCTTGTGAGCCAACGGCCATCACATTTCTAGTTGCCCAACTGTGTTGCGGTAGCTCCTCCTTGCAGTTGGGTTACTTCTTATTAGGAGGTTTGATGGCAGGATTTGCACTCCGGACACTGTAAACCCTCATTCGCACAACAAACGCAAAAAAAAAGTGGAACCCACTCCGTGGAGTTACTCCTGTGCAGTTCCTTCAGGCCTGGTGTTGGCTTAGTGGAGGGTGGTGGCTTGGGATCTAGGGTCCTGAGTTCAAGCCGTTGGCCGCTGATTTAATTACACCAGGAGGTTTGACTCAGGCCTGTTCATCCTCCGCAGGTACGGCAAACTTTAGTACCGGTGTATTGGTAAGGGGGAACTGCTCAGGGGCACTTGCCGTTCACCAACATGATTGCAACCAGCAGCCACTCAGGCCTGCGTGCATAAAGAGAGAGCTTCCTTTCGCTGCAAGCTGACAATCATAAGGGCGGATGAGGCTCTTGTGAGCCAACGGCCATCATATTCCGTGCCCAACTGTGTCTGCGGACGTCCCTCCTGCGTTGGGTTACTTTTTTTATTAGAGGTTGGTGGTAGGATTTTGCACTCCGGCCACCGTTAACCTTCATTTCCGCAAAACACAAACGCAAAAAAATTGAACCCACTCCGTGGGAGACCTCCTGTGCAGCTTTCCCTTCGCAGGGCAGCTCCGGATGTCGGGATTGGGGCAAAAGCCTTCGGACCCAATCTTTTGATGATAGGGGCGAAACACGGAGGTCATCCTTGGGTTCAGATTGCGGGAGAGTGTTTCGAGTGGTGCTGAGGTGTTCGTCACCAGACGGCGGTCTCTTGGGTTAACCTGAGGCGGTCCTTCGGTGGGGTGCCTGATGTTCCTATTCCCTAGGAGGATGATCACCTGTCTCTGTATCATCTGAGCTCAAGCGTGTTGGGACATCGGGGATTGAGCTCTCTCTGAGGTTCGGAGACCCGGATTGCGGCGGCTTTATGGTGGGTGGTTACACCTACTATTTTGGTCCTTTGGTCGGACTCTTGATGGTTACATTACCAAGGGTTGCTGGTAGCTGTGTCCATAAGCTGGGACCCATGATATTTGAGGGTACACGTGGTCAACGAGCTGTTATTTATTGAGATATAAGGTTCGTCACTCCTTAGGTGTTCATTTTTCCGGTCTCTTGTTTATGCTCGACTGAGGCGAGTGATTCACCGTTGAAGGATTGCATTTCTTACGCCCGCTCGCGTCTGTGGTTGATTTCAGTGCCCAGACGAGATTTACACTTCTAGTTCTTGGGGGGTTTCAATTGCATCGACTGGAACTGATAGCGATGGTTTTATGGAGGTGTGGTGTCGGTCCCATGGGTCAGGACATGACCAGAATTACACTAGACGTTCCTTGACCTTTGCACAGAAGTCATGCGGACTTTTAGGGTGGCTGGTTCATGGTTTTTCGCGCCACAAGCTTCTCGCTGGGACTTTGGTATTCCAACGCTGGCGGTGTGGCAAGGTAGATTGGACATGTCCTTCATTGATTGCGTCGTTTGGAGGATGATCCAGAACTGCAGGGTCTACCGGAGTGCTTCGTTCCTCAATACTGACCACTCAGGCTTGTTTGTAGCAACTCTAAGCTGCACCTTAATCCTGGGATTCAGGTACCATCCCAGCCGTTAGGACTGGTGTATGGCAAGCTCAGGATGAGAGGTAGGTTGAGGAGTTTCGACAGGCTGAGTGGACTCTGGGGGGTCTGGGTGCTTGGTGGGTCCTGACGATGTTGTGGAGTGCTTCAGACCACCGTCCTTGGGTTGCCGGTGGGATGTCTTGGACTCACCGCAGGGCAAAGAAGATTTTGTCTCTTCAAGGGACCTGGGTACCAGTTGACCCAGCGTCGCAGGGCCAGGCTGCAATGGCAGGCTGAGCTGTTCAGGGAGCTGAGGCGTAAAACTGTAGTGCATGAGGGTGGACAGGAGGCCATATGTGCGAGGAATTCTGTGAGGGGGTAGAGCATCACCTGGGACAGGTGTATTTTCGTCCCGCTTACGGGGATTTCGTGCATTGCGTTTCATTCCAAGCCTCCCTCGGGAAGCACTGCAGTTAGAGGGAGTGGTAGGCTCTTGACAGAGGAGTCTGAAAGTGAAGGCCCGCTGGGCGGTTACTTGAGCGTTGTACCAGGTTGTCCCCCAGCTGTTCGGAGTTGGACGTTCAGGGTGTTACAGTTCCCTGTTGCTGCCCTCGATCAACTGTGGTTCCACCTTCGTTGTTGGAAAACGGGCTGCGGTGAACCAGTTTGAAACGGGGCAAAGCTTCCAGCGGATCTGTGGGTGCCATGCTGAACTTTCTCAAGGCTGGTGGAAATGGCTGCTACTGTGCGTTTGATGCAGTTGTGTGCCTGCCTTGGAAAAAACACAGCATCATCCCAACCGTTGGAAGAGGGCCTTGTTTTCTCTCTGAAAGGGAGGGTGATCGCTCAAGACTGCAACAACTACTCGATGTGGTGACGCTGTCTCTCAGTGCCGGGCACTGGTTCTTTTTGCTCGGTGATAATTTCTTTGATAGGGTTCGCCACCATTTGCTTGAGCACCAGCGTCCAGAGCAGTCAGCTTACACCAAAGGGTTTCACGATTGGACCGTATCTTGCTCTTCGTTCCTCACCGCGCAGACGCGGAGTTTCGGCAGGGGCTGCTTGCGCCTATGTTTGATTCTCTTGTAAAAAGGCGTTCGATCGAGTTGAATTCGGTGTGGATGTTCCTCTGGAAGGATTCTTGGTCTTCGTGCGGGGTGCCATCCTAAAGACCTGATCGATTCTGCATGTCTGAACTCTGCTCTGTGTACTGAGAGTGCTGTGAGTGTTGGTTGGTACCATCTCGCTGACTTATTTTCCAGTTGTTACTGGAGTTCGTCAGGGTGTGTACTGGCCCCCACACTTTCGCACTTGTATTGGACTGGATTTTTAGGAGGATGTCAAGCAGATCAAGCTGCGGTGCATCGTTGGGAATGTACAAGATTCTCGGGACCTTGATTTTGCAGATGATGCAGTATCTTTTGCGGAGACTTCTTAGAGTATCTTTTGGGGGCCCTCGAGGTGCTGACTTGAGGAGTCGGAGCCGCTGGGATTCTGGGGTTCTTGGGTCAAAACTAGATCAGGCTTTCGGTGACATCTTGGATATGCTGCTGTCCTGTCTGATGTCTGTTGTGGTGAGGATGTTGGGGTCGTAGGAGAGATTACACTTACCTTTGGCAGTGATATTCACTGTCTCTGCTGGCCTGTGAGTCAGAGGTCAATAGACGTCTGGGTGGGCCTGGGGTGAGTCATGTATTCACTGGATTCATGGGGGTGGTGGCGCTGCCGGTACCGATAACTCCGCTCGGTTATCCCTGTAGCACGGAACGAGCCGCTTAAGCGGTTCGTGTCCGGAGTCGACCCGTGGCGTGGTACAACTCCTCGGTACGCTATCCGCGCGGGTACTTAGGTAAATCGATCATTCGGCGATCGGACCCTATTTCGCGCGGGTAGAATGCGGACTATTTTTGTGGTGAGGTTAAACCCCCACCCGTGACTAGCTCCCGGCGTTGTTCCGAGAGGGTCACGACTGAATTATTGGCCACGTTCGGTTGGGTGGGCCCCGAAAGCCGGGGGGGGCCGCTAATTTGATTTAAAAAAAGCGGTCGTTCGCACGCGCCGGCGGGCGGCGATTCATTCACACAGCACATACGTTTGCCTTTTCAGACCCCGCCATTTCGCCGGGGATAGTTCCCACTGGAAAAACGTGGCGAATGTCGGTTCCAGAATTGTTCTCGGGGGGCGTTGTTTTGATGGAAAAGGGAGGATAGGGTTGTTTCACACAACAAATGGAAAAAAGACGAACCACAAAAACAAAAACGGCGAATATTATTGCGAAGCACAGGGGCCCGTGAATGGTCAAAGAGCAGCAGTTCGCAATTTTTCATAAACCAAAAACCAACCCCCAACCAACCAAAAAAACCCACAAAAACGAACCCCGCCGAAAAAAAAATCCCGTGTCGTGATCTTCCCGCGAATAGTTTAATGGGCGGGGGCCGACAGCAATTTGTTACTCTCTATGGTCAAAAATGCTTTCACGCCACACACCCACCCAACCCGCATTCCCTCGGACATACAGATAAGCGTATTTAGATTTGTCAAGCAAAATAAACACGCACTCCGACGGTGGAGTGCAATTACCTCCAGAGCCTGAAACAGTCTACATTTTTGGCAAAATATCGAATTCAACACCCTATACCCAACTCATTTTCACCCTCGTTTTGTCCATACTAACTAATCAATATTTTTTTGAAAAATAGCATGCTATCTTTATCGTTTTTTTGGTGGTTTTTTTTTTTTTTTTTTTTTGTTTTTGGCACCATTACTCCATGGTAAAGATAAAAGAAAAAATTCATTAAAAAAAAAAAAAAGAAAATTTCATTCTCGTATACGGATCTGATCTTCAAAACCAAAATGAAAAAAAAAGAAATCCGATTTGTCTGTCCTCACACCCACCTGTTCACAAGTTTTTGTTTTGAAATTTCTTCAAAACTTTTTCCCTCTTCCCCAGACCTCGTGCTATACATTGCAGAGTCGCTTCTTCCATAAGTATTGGAATAGTGGTTTTGTTACAATTAGAGCATACACTCAATGAAAACCTTGTGGGATTTCAGATCAAAGATGAAATTAACGAGGCAGAGATACAGAAGGTCAGGTCAGCTTTTAATTTTAATTGGATTTCTACTATGCATTTATGTTTAAACATGTAGAAACAATAGCACACTTTTTTATAATGGTCAGTGCTTCAGTCCCACTCATTAAGGTAAGCATTAGTTGTTGGAATAGACAAAGACCGCAGGTTGTTTCTCTCTTGTGCTCTTCAGGTATTTCTCTTTGTTTGCATTAATTGTTCACGCACGTAGAGAGCTGTGAATGTCTCATCTTGGTTTTAACGCCCAAATAAACCATTTGCCTTTTTGCCCTTGGAGTTCTGCTTTGGAGTCAGCCAAGCCATAAACCCACATGAAGACCAAGAGAACTGTCCATTGAAAGAAAGCACGCAATTTGGGAAGCTGATAGAGGCAGAAGAAATTCAATTAAAACACTAACGGGGCACAAAAATTGGGGCATATTCAAATACAATGGAATATCTCTTGAAAAATAAACACCTTGTGTACCTTTAGCAACAATAGACATGGCTCAGGTCGCGCCAAGGAAAAACAACCCAGTTGACCGACAATAAGCAGGGCCACACCCCTGGGTGCTCACCTGGTAGCAGCTGAATCAGTTAACAAAAACAATACAGGGAACCCAAACTGGTCCGACATGGATACCCACAAAGAAAATTGTTATGGACAAAAAGTAAATACCTAGATTTTTTTTATAATGTCATGAAACAAAAACTGGTGGTCATTACAAACGGTGATTAAGGTTGTGGCAAGTGTCTCATGCAAAATTGAGTGAGTAAGTTTCATCAGAGAAAGAGAAAAGCAAGTACAAAGATTTTGGGGGCAAACGCCCAGACCCCACGCCCACCATATCTCCCCGCTCAGACCCAATTATTTATGCCCTGAAAAAAACGTTGGTCATTTATTATTCACCTGTGACATAAACGCGTTGGTACTTATCAAATCACGGGTGATGATAGTTTGTGGTAAAAGTTTTCAATCCGGAAATCGTTATGTTGTAGTTTTCGAGGAAGTTGCAAATATTTGTGGATGGAACGGACGGACGAACGGCCATCCCATAAACTCCCCCCTCCTCCGGAACTATATACACATTCATTTTGAGGGCTAAAATAAATTCATCGGAGCTGTGCTAAAAACCTTAAAACAAAAACGGTTCGTTGATATCACCCAACTAACCCTCTGCAGATTGTAGGGAGTTGATGGTATCAAATTAAATAAAATAACCCGTTCGGCCAGAAGACCTTTCGGAAACAGCAGAGTTCCAAAAGGCTACAAAAAAAACCGCAAGATGCAAACCTTCTTCTCTATCAGCAAACCAAACTAAAAAAGGCCCAGATTTAGAATTGCCAGAAGTACAAGAGGTGAGCCAGTAGAGTTTGGAAACAAAACAAAGTTTTTTATGGAAAACAGATGAGACAAGACAAACTTTTTACATAAGCCGATGGAAAAGAGAAAAAGTGCAAGAAGAGAAAGGAAGGAAACTGCATATGATCCAAAGCCATTACCACCTCATTCTTCTGTGGAAGCAATGGTGAGGTCGTGTCCTTTGGTCTTGGGGGTTTGCAGAATGGGCTGCCTCTGGAACCTTGATCACTCAGCTTTATTGATGAGGGTAACTCATTGATGGCAGCAGTAGAAATGATTCCGAAGTGCTACAGAAGCAGAAACATTTTTCTGCCTACGTACAAAACAAGAAAAAGAAATGCCTCCAAACCCTAATCGTTGTCTCAAATTCATCCGTGCGGGGCGCTTTCTTCAAACACACCATTCCACACAACTTCATTCATTTTTCAATTTCATTCATTTTTTTCATCACACCATGGCGCATGACAAATTACCCCCATATACCCCCCCCACCACCTACCCCCCCAAACCTACACCCAACCCAAAACACAACTGGGCAAACCCAGGCCAAGGAGTGTTCATCAGGAGGGTGAAAAAGGGGGAAATGTTTTGGACTGGCAAAATCAATATTAAATTCTATTTAATCAAATATAAAAATATAGAACCTAAATAAACTCAAAAAATTCATTGGAGCACAAACCGCACAAAAACACATTTCACTTTGCGCCTGAAGAGGCCTAAGCACAGAATAAATTTCATCCAATCATCCCCCTAACAAACAACAGACAACGTGAAATGGCCTGCAGTGACTTAAGGGGCTTGGGCAAAGTTCTCAAATGAAGATAATAAAACCAAAGCGAGTTTTGGTGATGGAACGATGGGTCACAGGGGCTTGATGCAGATTATTGGCAATGCAAGGGATATTCAACAACATAGCTACTTTATATGACTTAATAATTTATACTTTCCTTTCACTACTTACAAGTGAAATCTGTTCACTACTTATGCTTATCCTTAAAATGGGGGAACTGAACATAAAAGTATTTTTTGTTTCTAACAATGCTGTTAAAACATATTTTTACATAAAATGTAAACCGAAATAAAATCACCTGGTACTCTTTCCTATTTCTTCATCTTTTGAACTCAAATCTAAATGTTTTGAGGTGTATATTAATTATTAACAAATTTGACTTCCACTATTCCAGCACTTATTGGAGAACAACTGTACTGTATAATATCGTTGGTCCGCAATAATAATCACTCATCGGTGAATAATATTACTTTTCACAACTTACTTTAAGCTTTTCAAAATTATCAGATTTCCGGATCCAGATTCGGCAACCACCACATCCACACATCAAATTATTCTCCGTCACACTCACACAATCCGGAACCTGTCACATTACCATATACATATATATTATAGTGCTACATATCGTTTTTGGACATGGTGACTAAAAAGGTGTGCAAAAACCACAACAAAAAAGGGGAAAA
>CM068952.1:61056536-61073484 GCA_035128595.1 Eptatretus atami
TGGGAGGGAGACAGGTAGGTAGGTCCGAGCCCGCCTTCTGAGTGGCCAGCACCAACGCACTCCCTCCACTGACCTGCACTGCACGGCGAGAGGCCGGCCAACTTCATCGGCTGTTGTTTTGCTGCACCGCCTCGATCGTCTCCAGTCTCCTTGTTTCGCAGCTTGCCGCATTCAGCTCTGCCGGCTGTTTTCGCAGCCTTTCACGCTTTCCCGCCTTGTCATGCCATGCCTTCCTGCCTTGCCAGTCATCCCATGCCCAATCTCGTGCCCCTATCAATTTCATCTTGCCCCCCCTTTCATTTTCATCGCGCCAGGATCCCCAAGCAACAGTTGCAGCTGCCAGGAACTGTCCTTGCAGCGCAGTGCATCACGCCGCAGTGGCGCTCGTGCACCGTTATTTTTGACTCTCCTTTTCCCTGCAGATCCAATTTTCCTGGCCAGCTTAGTTAAATTTTATAAGGTTAATTGTGTATTTAAAATATGAGTGCCCCCCGGCATTCTGTCTACCCGGCAATTATTAAGTCGTCCGTTATGAGTTTGTTTAGTTAGTTACTCAGCCCGTAGGTTATTTATTTTGGGGACACGAATACCATGAGTGTTGCACTCAGGGATCCGAAGGTAAAACGTACTAGGGGAGAACCACATGATGGCACACGAGAATTTGACGACTCGGGACGAGTCTGTAAAAAAGGGCAGAGGCGAAGTGTTACGGTTGTAGAAATTCGCATTACACCATAAAGAGTCCTCAGGTGAGATATCTCGTAAGTCCATGTGTAGTTAGCCCAAACCCGTTGTATAGAGGGAATATGTGTGATTCATCCGGCTGCGACGCTTTGTTAGCCATTTTTTCTTTCTCTATTGTTATTTTCGACCATTAAGCCGCCAACAACGCAAACAGCACTACCTTTACCTTCACAATCCATCCCGCAAACATCGCTTCACCGCCATTCCCAAACGACACGATACCATCAAACCACGACAGAAAACCCTCCACCACCTTCGCAACCAACAACCGCACACCACCTGTGAACACTGAACGTCGGGCTGTCTAGGGCCCGTTCGGCGATTGGTGCCAACGCACCGAGCCGCGAGCGCGAATGGCGGCCTTTCCGAGGGAGAAATTCGGATCCAAAATGCTTCACGCCCACTTCCGCTCCGTCCAATGGGCGAGCGCGAGGCGGCTTGGCCCGCCTCCAACGCGCTGTATGTTAAGTCCGTTTATGCAAATATGCGGATCAAGGGAGGTTCACGCCCCTTTTTGCCCGACCAATGGCTGAACAGAGGGTGGCGTGGCCCCGCCTCCAATCGCGTTTTGATCCGCATATTGCATATCGGCTCCTCCTGAGTCCTATAAAGATGCGAGCGCAAGGCGACTTGCGAGAAGAGTTGGAGAGAAATTGCGGAGGAGTTGCAGGGAAGACGGCGGACGCCGACGAGGTTGCGGTGTGGGGTCGCTCGAGTCGTCGCGGGATCCAGGCCAGCCAGCCAACCGCTCTCCCTGAGCATCAGCGATTTCCCCCCCATTCGCGCTGAGATAGTGCCGAGGGGCCCCGTTCCTCCCCCACCCTAAACGTGGTGCCAAAAGACCGCTCGCACGGAGCACGCCGGAGAGGACTCGCCGACCACGCCAGGGCAAGGAGTCGGGGCGCACGGCGCGAACATTGCGGCTTGCCCGCCATCGCGTCACGAGGACGCGGGTAAGACCTCCCCGGTCTCGTGGACCTGGCCGATCCTCCAGGATCCACGTACATTTGGTCTACGGACTGTCTGCCTCCTCGCCTATGAGGGTGGCTTTCTTTTTTCCTTTGCTTTTTGTGTAAATGCTTGTGGTGGCGCCGTCTGTTAAGTAAAACTGTGTAAGTGTTGCCGTGTGTCGGTCTTAGTCGGTAGTATCTCTCTTTTACTGTTTCGTTCTGTGCTTGAATACGTGCCTTTTATTATTCTTACTGTGACTGAATACGTGCCTTCTGTGCTGTCTGCGTGTGTGAAATAAATGTGCTTGTTCAATTGTTCCGCCTTTGCTTCGTCTCCTTCCTTTTGTTGATCTCCATCCTGCATCGCGTAAGAGATTGGTAGTGGGTGTAAGTTCCCGGTAACTAATCTGAACCGTCGAGGTCGACGATAACTCCGCTCGGTTATCTTCTGCAGTACGGAATGAACCGCTTAAGCGGTTCGTGTCCAAAGTCGACTGCGGCGAGGTACGATCGCTCGATTAACCATCCGCCGTAGGTACTTAGGTAGGTCGAGTTTGGCGAACAACCCTATCCTACGCGGGTGGCCGATTGGCACGATTGTGGTGAGGTCGAAAGACCCACCCGTGACTAACTCCGGCGTTGTTCCGAGAGGGTCACGACTGAATTGTCCGTCCGGTGGCAACGTGCCGCGATTCGAGTTACGTGGCCGATCGCACGCGAATTCGCAACAATATATATATATATACAGTGGGAGAACAAGTATTGATACACTGCCGATTTTGCAGGTTTTCCCACTTACAAAGCACGTAGAGGTCTGTAATTTTTATCATAGGTACACTTCAACTGTGAAAGACGGAATCTAAAACAAAAATCCTGAAAATCACATTGTATGATTTTTAAATAATTAATTTGCATTTATTGCATGAAATAAGTATTTGATACATCAGAAAAACAGAAAATTATTATTTGTACAGAAACCTTTGTTGCAAATTACAGGATCAGACGTTTCCTGTAGTTCTTAACCAGGTTTGCACAGACTGCAGCAGGGATTTTGGCCCACTCCTCAGACAGATCTTCTCCAGTTCCTTCAGGTTTCGGGCTGTCGCTGGGCAACACAGACTTTCAGCTCCCTCCAAAGATTTTCTATTGGTTCAGCTCTGGAGACTGGCTTGGCCACTCCAGGACCTTGAGATGCTTCTTACGGAGCCACTCCTTAGTGCCCTGGCTGTGTGTTTTGGGTCGTTGTCATGCTGGAAGACCCAGCCACGCCCCATCTTCATGCTCTTGTTGAGGGAAGGAGGTTGTTTGCCAAGATCTCACGATACATGGCCCCATCCATCCTCCCGTCAATACGGTGCAGTCGTCCTGTCCCCTTTGCAGAAAAGCATCCCCAAGAATGATGTTTCCACATCCATGCTTCACGGTTGGATGGTTTCTTGGGTTGTACTCATCCTTCTTCTTCCTCCAAACACGGCGAGTGGAGTTTAAAACAAAAAGCTCTATTTTGGTCTCATCAGACCACATGACCTCTCCATTCCTCCTCTGGATCATCCAGATGGTCATTGGCAAACTTCAGACGGGCCTGGACATGCGCTGGCTTGAGCAGAGGGACCTTGCGTGCGCTGCAGGATTTTAATCCATGACAGCGTAGTGTGTTACTTATGGTTTTCTTTGATACTGTGGTCCCAGCTCTCTTCAGGTCATTGACCAGGTCCTGCCGTGTAGTTCTGGGCTGATCCCTCACCTTTCTCATGATCATTGAGGCTCCACGAGGTGAGATCTTGCATGGAGCCCCAGACCGAGGGAGATTGACTGTTATCTTGAACTTCTTCCATTTTCTAATAATGCGCCAACAGTTGTTGCCTTCTCACCAAGCTGCTTGCCTATTGTCCTGTAGCCCATCCCAGCCTTGTGCAAGTCTACAATTTTGTCCCTGATGTCCTTAGACAGCTCTCTGGTCTTGCCCATTGTGGAGAGGTTGGAGTCTGATTGATTGAGTGTGGACAGCTGTCTTTTATGCAGATAACGAGTTCAAACAGGTGCAGTTAATACAGGTAATGAGTGGAGAATGGGAGGGTTCTTAAGACAAAACTAACAGGTCTGTGAGAGCCGGAATTCTTACTGGTTGGTAGGTGATCAAATACTTATTTCATGCAATAAAAATGCAAATTAATTATTTTAAAAATCATACAATGTGATTTTCAGGATTTTTATTTTAGATTCCGTCTTTCACAGTGAAGTGTACCTATGATAAAAATTACAGACCTCTACGTGCTTTGTAAGTGGGAAAACCTGCAAATCGGCAGTGTATCAAATACTTGTTCTCCCCACTGTAAATATATATATATATATATATATATAATATATAATATATATAATATATATATATATATATATGTAATATATATATATATTGAAGTGGTACACTATCTAACAAAAGTATTGGGACAGCACACCGAGAGTTGAAATTAACTCGGAAAGCCAAGCTGCATGTGCTCATTATACCCCGACTCGAGAGCACAATGTGCGAAATAAAAAGGTGTCTTGTTGTCACATTTTGGACAGTGCTACACTATACTATACTCTTTGATGCAATAATGTACTAGGGTAAAGACCCTTGTCTACCGTCATGCCAACCCACCTTGCCATAGTGCTACGTGTGCTCGGAATTGGTTCAAGAACCACGACATTTAAATCTGCAGTGGCCAGCCTAGATTCCGGACTTAGACCCAACTGAACGACTCTGGAAAGCGTTTGACCCACACCCGAGAATCGGAGTCAACAGAAGACAATCCTTCACTGATCAATAGAGGCCATTCACATGTTAAGTCACACACGGGGTGGAGGAGGTGGAGGATGGTGGAGAGGTGTTTGTACCAGTGTTCAGGGCGCTATGCTGCTGGATGGTGTTTCCCATTGTATTATGTAATCCCTTCAACATTTTAGGCATATTCACTATTTGCTGTCGTCATAGTTATAGACAATTAAGCCAAGCAAGCAGGTTGGCTTCGAAATTTCCCTCTTTATTCCAACTTTGACTGAAGCTCGCTTTGCTCATACATGCTTTGCACCTGTCTGATTATATGAACAAGTGTTTTCATGTTAATAATAATAATAACACCTTTCAAGGTTAGAGTGTCCTCTCTGAGTGAGAAAGTCAGTGGTTCGAACCCTGGCCAAGTCATACCAAAGACTTTAAAAATGGTACATGCTGCTTCCTTGCTTGATGCTCAGCATTTAAAAGGATAGATTTAGAGCATGGACAAACAACGCTGGGAAGGCACTGGCAAACCACCCAGTATAACACTTGCCAAGAAACTGCTTTGGCATCACCAACGCTCTGTAAAGAGTTTGGTGCATCAAACTAAACAAAAATAACATCTATTTCTGAAGACAATCATGTTTCTTTTGTGGAGCTGTACTGTACGTCAGATAGCAAAAGAGAAAACCAAATAGGCTGGAGCTTCTCCATGCGGTTGCTTTGAGCAACGTAAAATCCTGCCGGAGGCGATGTGAATAGATGTGTGCGAATGCATACATTGAGAATGCAGAACCGACAGACTAGTGGCTTGACGAGGACGGTGTGGACTTGGAGGGATGAAAAGTGTCATGTGAAGCATCGTAGCTCTCCTGGCACTGTGTGGATTATTTCTGCAAACTATATGGTCTCCCTTCGGGAAACTAGAATAGATCGACTTTAATCCACATGGCTTTGCATGCTTTTTCCACATTAAATTATTCCTGGTGAATAATAATACTAATGCACTTGGATTTTCCCACGTCCTCCTTTCTTGAGGTTGGTGGGTCTTTGGCTGAGAATTTTTACTATCTTTTTTACAAAACGTTGGCATGAGCAAACCATGACCATAAATTTAATAACTAGAAGGGCACTCAGTGGAGCGCGCGCATACCTCCGCAACGTAATGCCTGATCTACGAGAACATATCGGGCTCATTACATTTTTGAAATATGATGTGACATATTGTTTTTGGACATATTGCGACATATATTGTGAAGAACAACTTTAAAAATAAATAATTCTCCTATCCAGATCCGGATTCGGATCTTCACCAAAATCGAATCAATTCCTCCTTGCGACACACCCAACCTTTCCACCAAGTTTCGTCCGAATCCGTCCACAACTTTTTTGAGATATCGTGCTATATATCGGTTTAGCACGATCTCTCAATGGTGGGGAATCACTTTAAAAAATTATCAGATCCGGATCCGGCTTCTAATCTTCACCAAAATTGAAGCAATTCTTCCTTGTCACACACCCAACGTGTCCACCAAGTTACATCCGAATCTGTCCATAACTTTTTGAGATATCGTACTATATATCATTTTTGGCCCTATCTCGCAATGGTGAAGAATCACTTTAAAAATTCTCGTAGTCGGATCCGGATCCAGATCTTCACCAAAATCTAATCAGTTCGTCCTTGTCACACACCCAACCTGCCCACCAAATTTCATCCGGATCCGTCCACATCTTTTTGAGATATCTTGCACACAAACAAACAGACAAACAAACAAACAGACAGAAAGGGGTGAAAACATAACCTCCTTCACCTTCGTAGTTGGAAATTTCTAACTGCATATTATCCTTACTGTCCCTATATTCTTCATAATATAGTGTTTAAGGACTTGTATAACTAGCATAAGCTTATTTCGAGTATAAAAACACCATCCCCACATCAAGTGATTCTGGCATCAGTGTAAGTGATAATATCATTTAGTTCTCAATCACAATTTCTTGTTATATGGGTAAACAAAGGAATGAAAACTCTGTCTTATGATGTGTATTGACTGGACGGATGATGGCCGGCTAACTTGATGCATTGGCATCTTCAGAAGCAGGGTGAGAGTTGCTTTGACTTCGCCGATAGAATATGTCCTGAACTATCCAACATACTCCTCAATCTCTGCCAGATGAATTTCTCAATACAAAAGATATGATACCGTTTGCTCCTGAAGATCAGACCTCACATCTCGTCCGATCAACCTCTTCTTTGAATCTGACCACATTGGCGCCCATGTTCTGCCGACTCTTCCCTTTCTGATGTCTCTCATTCTTGATCAGATTTTAATCTACCACCAATAATCTATTTTCTAACTAATAAGCTATATTTTCGAAAGTCTCACCAATTTCTCCCTAACCTTTATGTCTTATGCTATGTCAAATTCACATGCACACTCTGTCAGTGTGCTCCTTTCGTTAAATTTATCGTTCCTGACTGCAAACCTGCTAACTGGTAATCAGCAGGGCAGAGACAATGTGTTTGTGTGACAAACAACACTTGTTACAAACAGGTCATGCAGCAAGTGCTGTGATGGGACTCGATTTGTGCCCTGCTGCCTCCTCAAGTTCGGGGGTTCGATTTGTATATACTGTCAGAGCCCGTTATCCACGGGGTCTACATTCCTGAAAAATGCTGCAAATGTCGAATCCGCAAATGTCGAGGCATTGTTGAAAAAAACAAAAACAATTTTATTATCATTTTTTGAACATGGTCGAGGCTCATGGAAAATTGATTACAGAGAACAAATTAGGACACAACATGACACAGGGAACAGCAAGAGAAATGGGAAACAACAGCAGGGCGGAGGGAGAAAGTAGTCGGAGATGGACAAACAAGGGATGCAGGTAACAATGATGAGTAAGGGAAAACACAAAGGTGGACAATATGGATACATAAGCAAAATTGTGTTTGACCAGTTTGTGATTTTTGTCAAGGTCTGAGGAGAGGGAAGAGGCGAATGCCTGTCTGTCTGTCAGAAGGATGAGAGATGTCATGGCAGAGTGTGGAGTCATCAGCAAAAAGATAGAGGATTTTCCAGAGAGTCAGTGAGATCATTGAAGATTAGGAATAATATGGGGCCTCGAACACTGTCTTGTGGTACTCCAGCCTTGACAGGGAGAGGAGAGATGAAATGGTTCCATTGAGAGCCACATGCTGACTATGAGAGGGGAAGAAGTCAATAATCCAAGTGTCGTTGGCCTTGAATTCCATAGACAGACAGTTTGGAGAGCAAGACAGGATGCCAGACTGTATCAAAAGCTTGAGTTATATCCAGAGGCGGCCCTCATCTCATGTCTGATATTGAGTGTCTCCACCATTGTTGGGAGAGTAGAAGCAGCATGTCCAAAGTAGAGTGACCACATCTAAATCCAAATTAATGATCTGAAATGAGGCTGTTGGAGAAAAGGAATGATTCTATGTCAACTGCGATTATGAATTCCATGACCTTACTCATGATTGGAAGTGCAGTAAGCTCATTGGGCTGAAGTTAAAGGGATCTGTTTTTGCACCTTTTTTTGCATGCTGTGATGTTTGCCGATTTTCAATTTCCCAGGTGAATATAGGAGACCAGTCCTGAAGTGTAAAAAAAAAAAAGGTATTTTTGTTTCTTTTCAGAATTTAGATTAACATTTGGAAATTACCCATGGAATTACCCATCACTGACACCGAGGACGGGCGGGCGGGAGCTGCAAGGACCGTCAACGACACGAGGCGGGCGGGCGGGAGCTGCAAGGACGTCACCGACACTGAGGACGGGCGGGCGGAGCTGCAAGGACGTCACTGACACCGAGGAGCGGCGGGCGGAGCTGCAAGGACCGTCAACGACACGACGACGGGCGGCGGGAGCTGCAAGGACCGTCACCGACACCGAGGACAGGCGGGCGGGAGTCTCTGACGGACAGGCGTCTCTGCCTGTGCGCATGCGTATCTGCCTGTGTGCGTGCGTGCGTGCGTCTCTGCCTGTATGTGTGCGTGCGTGTGCGTCTCTGCTGTGTGGGTGCGCATCTTTGACTCTCTCTATCTTCTTATACAAGTTAAATGTAAAACAATGAAAATAACACACAGTAGATCTATAAGGGAGTTCATCACTTCTTCACGAAGCTTTTCCAGATCCAGTTACATTGTAGACAAGTCCAGGTGTCCATGTTTCTTCATCAAATGGATTCGATTCTCTCCATAAATGAACACAAAACACCTAAATCTCGTTTAATGGGAAAAAACATCGAACTCGGATCAGTTACCGAGTGCTCCGTGACACAAGGTGCAGGCATTTACCTGTTGATCGTTTTTTGACGTCGTGCCAAGCAAACTTTCCCGAAGGAGCCATCCGAGTTCTTTCAGGACATCGTTGCCATGGCTATTTGCAGTCGACTGTAGAAAATGAAAGGAAACACCGTCATGATGAGCACAGCACAAAGTTCAGACATTTCCACTCAAAGGTACAAATTAAAAGTGATCGACGTGCGATCGTCACGTTCTATTTCATACAAAACTCACACACCAAGCACCATCAAATGGGTGAATCCAGTAAAAGTACCCCCGAGAGTTTGATTCTCCTGAGTGCAGAACGAGTCTCACCTGAATCTTCACAAGGAGTACGGAAGGTGATTCCCGAATCTCCACAGAGTGTTAAGAGGTGAATTTGACATTTATATCGATCGCGATTACAGCAAATAAGCGGAAATCGAAGAGCAAATTCAAGCAGGCGCAACTCAAAAGAGGTCCACGGACAAGTGACGCATTGTGACGTCACCAGCAATAATGTCCATCGGAATAAATTATTCATTCACTCGTTTCAACAATATTCGCAGAAATTTTGGTTCATTTTCCGTAAATGTTAATAAACCAAGAATTATCAACATGTTTCATGAAGAGTGAACCTTTATCACGGCCGGCACTTAAAATGGCGGACCAGGAACTATTTTATTCCACACTGCATATTAATACGCAGGGCTGCTAATGCACCACTGATTCGAAGAAGAAGAAGAAGCAAAGGAAGAATATATAGAGAAGAGGAAGAAGAAGATATGAAGAGGAGGAAGAAGAGAAGAAGAAGAATATGAGGAAGAAGAATATATAGAGCGAAGAAGAAGATATAGAGAGAGGAAGAAGAAGAATATATGAGCGAAGAAGAAGATATAGAGTAGGAAGAGGAGGAGGAATTGAGGGAGATATCCGCCCAACTGAGTGCTCTTGTTGTGATGTTTTGTTTCAATCTTCGTTTAAAGATTAAATAATTTGTTTTTGAGATTGAATGAAATTTTCAAGATGCGATAAAATGACCACACTCCACCCACTTCCTCAGGGAGGTAATTATTTCCGAGACGGTTTGATTCGAAGGATTAAATAACAATCCAAACATATATTATTGTAATTGGGTGCAGTGTGTAGATTAGTGTTTGTTCTGTGATTGAGCGTCTCCGACTGGGGCGGCGTGCGTTTTGAGCTTCCGGCCTCGTCTCGTGGTACGTGTATTGTCGGTGAACATCACAATTCGATCGTACTCTGTGGAATATAACGTGCATGGTTTTCAGAGCTATCCCATCATGCCGTGTGGCGCCGCCATGTGCCATGTTGGACTGCATTCACTTCCCTGGCAACGACAGCTTCAGTAGCTCCACAACCAAGCACGTCTTTTGTCTCTTTTGTTGTGATTTGCTGCAATGGAAGGTTATGCTCATCGTTTGGCTTTGTTTACTTTTTCTTGCTTGTTGAACTTGCCAGCCAATATGGCGCCCACGCAGTGCATCATGGTACTGAAACGCCTCCATGTATAAATAAGACTGTACTTTCTCTTTGTTGATCCAGTTGGCGGTTTATTGGCAACTTCAACAATGAACACGGTCTGAAAGATATAAGAATGAACATGATGATTAATAATGATTAAGAATCCTCTATCTCCCCCAAGTCTTTGGCATGGAAAATCCAAGTGTATAACAAGTGTGTGTGTCTTTGGCATGAACAAAGACTGAGAACATGAAGAATATATGTAACTAGCTTGAAGCCAATTGAAAAATAACCAGAAACAAAACGCAATGTCAGTAATGGTCAATGCCAGAATCACATGTCATAGTCAGAGTGCCAGGCGGGCTTGCTCGTACTGCGGCCGGACCGTCTGGGTGCAGCAGCTGGTTGGCGAAGCGCAGGGCGTTTGGCAACCGTATTGGGTTTGGGACCGCGACCTGAGGAGGTGATATTGGGGGCGTGCGCTGATATGCCGAGTTACCTGCGACGACTTAGCCATAGATGGGTTTGTAGCATCATCAAAGAGCCGACGGCGCACCAGGAGGGCTTCGGTTGACCCTGGGTGATTCAACAGGAAACGTAGCAGGTGGCTGCTGTGGAGTGGCGTCACAGTTGACGGTGGGGTTTGCGCTGGCATTGGCGAGTAATGGATGGGCCATAAGCTTCCTTGTGACTGGTCGGAGTTGTGGTGTGCACGATGGGCTGCCAAGCCATCGGTCTCTGCACTCCAATATCACCATCGATCGTCAATCTTGGTAGCGGTGTTAGCGCAGGAATGTACTTTCGCAGGAATTTCCTATTGCGCAGAGTAACCCTTCCTGAACCGTCAACTTTCACCACATATTGGTCAAACTGGCGAACCTCGATGATGATGCCGGTTTTGTCCATTTGAGGGTGTGTGGCCCGGTCTGATTCTGGACGCGAACACAGTCGCCGACAACAAGGGGCAAGAGTCTCTTGGTATGTTCAGCCAGCGCTCAGCGTCTCTCATGTGGCGGTTGCGGAGTGCTTCCTCCCGAGCCGCCAGGGTCTCACGCCAAATGTTATGAGGTTTGTATCTGCCAGGCGGTATTGGGATGAAGTCTCGAATTGGACGGCCGAAAATGCATATCGCTGGAGAGAATTTTGTGTCTCTGTCTGGGGTATTTCTGTACTGGAGCATGGCACATTTGAACGCATCGGTATCAAGGCCTCCATTAGGGCTGGTGTTGTCCATGATAAGATGCTTCACAGTCTTGACACCAACTTCAGCACGGCAGTTGCTATGTGGATAAGCTATTGAGGAGAGTCGATGATGTACACCCCAGTCCTTGAGGAATTGACGTGTAGCGACAGCTGTGATTCAGGACCACCATCAGAAGCTAATTCATCAGGAGTACCAAATGTGCAAGGTACGTCTTAGGCAAGCGATGAGTCCACCTGCACCATGTGAGGCTCTCTCAACTATCGGCCAGTTAGAATACCGGTCGACCCACCAAGTAGTTGCCTCCTTTGTAGTGGAAGTAGTCGGCACACATACATTGGAATGGATATCTGGGGGTGTCGGGGGAGTTGGTGGCGCACTTGGATTGGAGAGCGCAATCCGATTACAACGGTAGCACCCAGCACGAAGGGCTGCAATGGCAGGGGCGATGCCAGGCCAGAAGATGGAGGACTCTGCTCTCGCAGTCATAGAGGGACCCCTTGATGGCAGCGTGCAGAGCGGCTAACACCTCGTCCCTGAGAGACGGTGGTATAAGGACATGATCCTTGTAGAGTATGACACCATCAACTGTATGTAGACTATCTCGAAACTGGAAGTACTCGCGTAGGGATCCAGGGAGCTCATGACGGAATTCAGGGATACCTGACTCGATAAGGTCAACAAGGCTCTGCATGTTATGTCACTGGCTTTTGCGGTTCGAACCCTGTCCCATGTTACAGATTTGAGGCTGAGTGAGGCGAGGGAGGACATAGCAGATGTGGGAACACACCCGTTGGGGGTTTCTGGTGCTGATCTACGTAAGCCACCTCGGAGGTTTTTGGAATGCGTCAGATGATGGGCGTGGAATCAATGGCCGCGATATCATCAGTGAGGGTCAGTTTCACAGCTCTCCAGTAGGGTGGCGTGAGATGCAGTCTGTGGCGCGGATGTCTAATCCCCGGCACATGGACCATCCGGAACCTGTATCGCGGGGTCTTCTCCTTTAAGTTCCGAAGGCGAGTGTTCGAGATATCCTCTAGACTTCGATCATTAAAGATTTTGAGCAGAGGTTTGTGGTCGACAGCGATTATGAGGTCTTCACATCCCAGAACAAGAGTATCTGGCCTTATCTAGGGCGTCAGCAACTGCAAGGGCCTCACCCTCAACTGGTGCGTAACGTGATTCAGCGGGTGGGTGAATCTGCTGCCACGAGCGTGATTTTCCATCCTGTGTGACAACAGAAGGCTTTATGTTGGTGCAGGTACAGCGTTTCTGCAATAGCCAGAAGCCAATGCCAGTCTTGGACCAGTCTGTAGCGGGCACATGGGCTTGCTGGGGTCGAATATCCGGACACCCTCCTCGATCTCACTGGCGATGACAGCTTTCGACTCTTCAAATGCATCCTGGAGGTGCTCATCCCACTTAAACGGTGTACTGGATTTAAGTAGTTGCCGGAATGGCAATATCTTCTCAGCCATATGAAAGCGTATGACACTGGATTGACAAGTCCAAGCCAAGAACGTACATCTGTGATGTCCTTGGGTGTTGGGAAATAGGAGGAAGGTATTTCCTGCAAGGACGGACACTATTGGGATTATTTCGAACCCAGCAAATTCCACTATATCTTCACCAAACACAAACTTGTCAGGGTTCAGGGTGATTCCATTCTGTCCACAGGTGTCAAGCCACTGAACAGCCTGGATGAAACTATCTGCCAGTGAGTCAGACCATAGCAAGACGTCATCAACGCATTTGGTTTTATGGGGAAGTCAGACACGATCTCGTCATAACGCCTTGTATATCCATCGCCAGACACAATATACCCTTGAGGGGCTGTTTTTGTAGGCGGTATCTACCCCAGGGTGTGATGAAGGTGGTCAGGTGTCGGTCTTCTCTGCAGATGGGCACGCTATGGTATCCATTCCATGCATCAAAGACCGTCTTCTTCTTACCGTTCGGAACCGATCTAGCCTGATGAAAGGGTGATGGCGTGTGATGTGTTTCCGCGTGTAGCATGGGCGTTGAGGGCCTGGAAATCAACAGTGCGGCGTGGCTGGCTATTCTTCTTTGGACAGACAACCATTCTATAGCACCAGGTGACGGGTTCACCAATGGGACTGGCTCAAGTACACCAAACAGTACATCGTGGTCTAGCCCAGCTTTGACCGCATCCCGCCAGTGTAGTGGAGCTGGTACGGCGGTGTGTGGTGTGCCAGGTTCAGCATTAGGATCCACCATCAGTTTCATGGCAGGCCATCCATTAGAGGAAATGTTTGATGCTCACAGGTGTTAAATGTGCTTGACTTATAGTTTTCAAGAAGATACTGTTGTAGATGCAGGCGATTATCATCAGTTGCGGGAAACGGCAGCTTTGTTGGGGTGGTGGGGGTCGACGACGCTGAGGGCAATGGCACGCTGTGGTGGGGTCTTCCTGCAGACTGCTGTTACGTCCGACTGCTGTACTGTCGGGTCTATACCAATCTTGGGGAAGCTATCCGGAATGATGTCAAGGGCAGCACAGGCTTCTCTGCTGAGGAAGAGCTTGTTCAGAGCTATCTGTGACATAGGTCATTTGCCTAGTTTCAACGGCCTGACCCGTTTGTCTTTGCCTGACAAGCGGAGTACAGTGGCCCCAAGGATATTGATGCCTCCATTGTTGGCAGTGTGCATTCTCATGGTTACTGGGATGAGGTCGGATTTGCGCAAGCCAAGGCGGTGGATGACTTTATACCAGCAAGGCAACTCTGGCACCCTGTGTCTGCCATCGCGGGGACATGGCAAGTCATGGTCCTGAGTGGAAAGGTCAAAGCCAAGGGTGCGTAGTCTTCGCGCATGATTTTGACAGTCACATTAACAAATGGTTGAAGTTTTGAACTCTTCCTAATCCATGTATTAGAGAGTTTGTCATAAACATGGTGGTCAGGGTGATGGAACGCTCACAGTGTGATCGACCGAATTAATAACGTCATCAACCTCATTACATTCATGCCCAGATATGTTAGGAGTTTCATTCGACCATTGTGCTGATACATGAACAGTACATAGGGTATCAACACACAGCATTTTCATTGTTATTAGAAGAGGCACTCGTGCGTTTAGGTTTGTTCCTACTGCGACATACGCTCTTCATGTGATTATCGCGATTGCAATGCCCACATCTGTGATCATATGCCGCACATTCTGTCTTGCGAACGTGGGCTGGGACACTCTTCCCGTGTGCCTTTTTGCCACAGTAGGAGCATGGGTCGTTTCTGTCCTTGATGGTTACTTGCTTGGCCTTTTGATATGCAGTGCTAGCTGCTTCCACTGAGTGTGTCCAGTAGTGTAGATGCTGACCGTTTGCCAGATTATTTAGCCTCAATGAATTGGAAGACATCCTCCAGGGTCATGTCCTGTTCTTGTCACCAAGGAGGTCAAGCTGGATCTCAGGGTCAGCAATTCCTCGTGTAAGAACATCACGCATGATCGCTTCTGTGTAGTTAACTTCAGCGTCACAACTAGGGCATTTGATTCGGAATTTGCATATTCCCGCTTGACCACGTAGGGCGGGCCCCAAGCTGCGCACTGTTTCATCACGGTCTTGACGCATATTATGTAATGTTACTCTGGCCACCATAGTGTTTTCTCTTCGCGAACAGCAAGTTTTTAATGGCTGCCATTACCACCTCTATGGGTTTGTTTGAAAGGCTACCACCTGTCGATCTTGTTAGATCCTTGCGTAGGGGTTCGGCAACAGCACTCTAGTAACTGCACCACTTTATCGCGGCCTGTGACTTTGGAAGCCACGTCCTCTTTCATCGTTCATGTGTGTTTGTTCACATTGTTGTGAACGTTTCCCTGATTAAACCTGAGGACCATGTTCATAAATAAGACTGTTCTCTTCTCTTTGTTAATCCAGTTGGCGGTTTATTGCAACTTCAACAATGAACAGCGGTCTGAAAGATATAAGAATGAACATGATGATTAATAATGATTAAGAATCCTCGAATGTAAATACTGGGATAAAACTGGTGCTGTTAGTATATCCAGCTTGTGTGTGGATGGATGATTGTGACCATGATGTGTTGCTGTGTTGCGTCTGTGCATGCGTGGATGGGGACTGCGTGTGAAGTAATGCGGATTAAATGCCCGTTGGATAATGGCGGCGTTCCAGCAACCCATGCTTCTGTTTGCCTCTTGACGACACGCGTTTCGGTTCTGGGAGAACTGAACAATGACATTATTGTTTTTCCATAACCACACCTACTTCTCACAAACCACGCCCACTATTTTACAAGCCCCACCCACTTTCAGAAGCCACACCCCACTCTTACATCATTTCCAATTAAGTCATGCCCCACAAGGCTTGCCAAAGGAATTTCCCAGGGAATTTCCAAAGGAAACCACACCCACCATTCTTTAAAAAAGGCTTGCAACACAGGCTGAATTTAACCATATTTTGTACACTGCTCCTTCCCAATTCCATATCCAGGCGATGCATGACGTCATCGCTGGGCGCGAAAGGAAGGAAGGGAGTACTGTACAAACCACACCTTTTATCGGCAAAAAGAGCTAAAAGTTGGGGGTGCAGTTGAAACACAGCCATAGAAAAACAAGCTCAAATGAGCTAAGATCCTTGTCCTCTTAATTACGTCATAAAAAAAGAATATGACATCATTGTGATGGATCAGGTTTGCGATAAATTATCTGTGCTAATGCCCGGCTTGATTCCTGCAAACAAAATTCATACAGCTTGCCTAGTTTCAGAGATAATGGTATAGGCGATTTCCATTAGCGGCGATATTATGACGTCAACTTTTTTTCTCGGAAGAATTTCTAAAATCGGAGATGGTTACTGCCTGCGCGTGGGCTTTCTGCATATGCATGGCAGCTTTCACGAAGATCCGATGAAAACTCTGGGTTGTGAAACAAAAAATGTCAAAAAATAGGAATGACGTCATAAAAATTGATATGACGTCATAGTGATGCATCATATGTGCGGTAATTCATCTTTGCTAATGCCCTGTTCGATTCCCGCAAACAGAATTCAAAAAGCTTGCCTAGTTTCGGAGATAATTTTTTAGGCGATTTCCATTAGCGGAGATATTTTGACGGCATAACTTTTTTTCTAGGAGGAATTTTCAAAATCAGAGATGGTACCGTCTGCGCCGGGTATTTTTACATATATATGCCAAGTTTCAGGAAGTTTCGATGAAAACTGTAGGCTGTGAAACAAAAAAGTTCACAAGAAGAAGATGAAGAACAACAATGTGAGTAAGACTTAGAGATCCTCCACGAGGATCTAAAAATTCGGTCTTAAAAACGATCAATGCTGAATTTCAATTGTATTCCAAACTAGAAGGGCACTCGGTAGAGCGCATACCTCCGGCACATAATGCCTGATCCATGAGAACATATCTGGCCCAATACATTTTTGAGAAATCATGCTAAATAATCGTTTTTGGCCCTATCTCTCAATGGTGAAGAATCACTTATAAAATTTATCAGATCCGTATTCGGATCTTCACCAAAATTGAAACAATTCT
>CM068952.1:61079775-61094334 GCA_035128595.1 Eptatretus atami
GGCAGGCTACAAATCACTTGTGTCATCTAGTCAGTCACTGACTCAAGTCGGTGCCTTGCCTGTACTTCCAAAGGTCACACATAAGTGGTCTACCATGCTGACTGTGATGTTGGAAGTGTCTCAGTTGAAGAGCTTAGCAGTTGGTGAAAACCACCCAACTGTCATAACCTTTGACATAGCCCTGTAAGAGAAGGCAGTACAGTTGCTAGATGCAAGACCTAACTTGAAAAGAGAAGTTGTTCCGAGACTTGGGGAGCTGCATGCTGTGATGGCTACACTGAGGGCACCCGGAGCCTCAATAGAAAATTCTGGCATAGATGCTGCATTAATTGAGGTACATGGGCCTGCTCCGAGACAGATCCTCAAGTGCAGCCACTACAAGAAAACACTCCGTGCACACGTCCACACTTACATGGCTCTGTATGAACTTGCTCTAGAACAGTTCTTCAGAGAGATGCCACAACTAAAATAAATCTGCTTGAAACCAGCAAATTAATTAGAGGAAGCCTGCAGAAACAGCTTCTGGGGCAAGTGATGGAGCAGAATGCATCAGAATTGCAAACACTCACCTGCTTCAATTCTTGACCAACGAAGATGTCATTCAACAGCTGAAGAAGTGGGAAGCTCAGAAATAATCTATGACACAAACTTCTTCTTTTCTTGGTTTTTGGTGTTCACAATCACTAATTTGACAGAAGCTTTGGATTATTTGGATATGGAAACATAGGATTAGCATTTAGAATGAAGTTTCTGGGTCAATTACAAGCTGAGATGTTCAGAAATTATTATTTTATGTCAGCCATTTTTTAAATCCAAAATGGCAGCTTTGCAGGCATCTGCGCAAATGTAAACATTGATTTTTATATTCTTGATGCCATAAGTTTCTCAAAAATGTACTAGTTTGCTAATCTCCGTAAAATTTGAATGAATGTTTTTATTGACATGGTGAACCAGGCGAGATATAAATTACCACGAGATTTTTATCAAGAAAATTTTATCTGAAGAAAAGTTATACTATATAAATATGATGAATACAATGTATTGTGACGTTTGTAATCATGAATATTATAACAAACGCCACTGTGTCGGACCAATGAAGGAGAAGACAACCAAGACAGATTTGAAATAACAACAAACAATTATTTGTTTGCACAAACACACAAGTAATCAATATTTTAAAAGCAAGTATTTACAGGCAAAAAGCAAAAGGCACAAAAGAACAGATTTAACTGTAACACATATTCTTATGCAATCATATTTACACAAAAGACAAGGTTATCATTCAACCCAAGGAGAAGAAGAAAACAAGAAGAAATCGAGAAAAGAAAACAAAGTAGGGAGTGCAGGGTTGACTCCTTCCCTCACCTTACACAGCCTAATGGGGGCTGTGCCAGCCCAAATATACTGAGGAATGGGAGGGGGGAAAGGATGGGGAAGATGGGCAGTGGAGCGGCGAGGCGCTGCGATGGGATGTGCAGCCGCGTCTCTTAGGTTTCCAGACCCAGCAGGCAAGTTCTCTCCAGCATGCAGTGGCTCGCTCCATTTCTGCTGGGCTGCCATGTCCAGCAGCTCCCCACGAAACAAACTGCATTCTGGGCTATTTATACTGCCTTCCTCCACACCATGGACTCTCTCACTCTCTTCGCACACTCTGTGCACACCTCTGCCCCTCACCGGACAAGCTTTTTGGCATCTATGTCTGTCCACTCCTCAGCTTCTTCTCCCTCTTCGGATATCGCTTCTTCCCTGTCTATCTCATGCGAGCCTCTTTCCCATTGGTGCACATCCGGATGGGGGCATGTCCATGACATAGCTTGTAGAAAATGCCAGTTTCTGAGGGAAATTTTCACCACAGCCCCCACCGCACCCTTGGTACACACAGGGCACTGTGGGCGTCCTCTCGCCCCTCCCTCACACGCATAGCTTCTCTGTACAGTGCTCCACTGTATCACGCGAGAGGCACCATCCCGCAGGCCACGAACCTTCCACAAGCTTTGTGCCACGGATGTGCGAAACAAAATAATGCATCCATGGAGTGTCAACGGGGAGGGATGCAGATGGACTGAGGGAAGGAGGAGGGATTGTTGACTTGAGGTTTGGTGAAAAGCGCTATTAGGGGATTGTTGAAACGGACCAATGGTGTGAAGGAGGGATTGTTTAAAAGAGCAGAGGGGGTGGAGGAACGGACTGATGTGGTAAAAGAGGGATTGTGGAAAGGAGCAGAGGGGGGATTGTTGGAATGGACAGATGGGGGTTGAAAGTTGCAGAGGGTTTGGAACAGACTGATGGGGTGAAGGAGGAAATATTGAAAGGGGCAAAGGGGTTTGGAACGGACCGATGGGGTGAAGGAAGAAAGATTGAAAGTCGCAGAGGGGGGATTGTTGGAACAGACCAATGGGGATAAAGTAGGAAAGATTGAAAGGAGCAGAGTGGGGATGGAAAACATCACACAGGGAAAGCACAAACTAACCTCAATGCATGCCACCAAAAACCCTTAGACAAGGGGCAAAGGGTCTACCTACACATACAGTAGACTAAAGAAATAACTCATCCCTCGGGTCTCCTATGTTTCAATGTATGCTTTCCTCCTGGGGTACGTTTCCAAAAGTGTCACATTATTATGCCATTATCATTATTGTTGTTATGACTGAATTTTTGTTTTTAAAAGCAGCCTTGGAAAAACGCCACAATAAGCTATCTTGATATGGATACACAACTCAACATGGAGTTCGCTCACAGCACAAATTCCCCTTGGGGAGAGGGGTAAGTTAAATTTCTACAACCTCCATTGTGTGACGCTTCTTCCCCCTGTCACATTTGGTTGTGATTGGATAAGTAACGACCAAATGTATAGCGGTCAAAAAAAACCCCGTCAGACAGACACCAATTTGCTAATTTTAATAAGAAGGTGGTATATTAATATACTGTGTAAGCAATACCAAAAAAAATAGAGGTGATAAAAAAAAGATTTGTTTTGGGGATTTTTGGAAGGAATAAAAATTGGGAATAACACATGCGCACACACACTTCTTCATTTGAGAACTGATGAAACAGATATATTTTATATTAATTACAATGTGCTGCAGATGAAGCCCTCCATGCTCTTCATTGTGGAGACACACGGCACAAGGAAATGCATTCAATCTTGGTGCAATCTGGCTCAGCACATATCACAAAATGGAGGAAAGCTTTCAGCACATATCACAAAATGGAAAGAAAGAGATTTCTAAGTCCATCACAGCAATGAGATAGTGCTATCAGGACATCCCTGAGGTGTACGTGCTCACCTTTCAGCTGTTTGGCCTGGGTTTGAATCTCATCGCAGCTATAAACTGTCATCATGGTGTTTTGCTGGCAGAGCGAACCATCAATGTGTGTGCTGGACGTTAAGCTGACTGTCCCGTCTGCTTGCATTAGTTGGTGGGTGCTAAAGATCCCACAGTGTCTTTCACGAAGAGGAAGCTAATTATTGCTGGCTACCTGGCCAAATTAGATTTTACCTGCTAGGGCTATAAAGGAATCTTCCTCAACGTCATCAGGATCGATTGAAAACAATTTTGATGGTCTTGTCATTACAGCACCTCATACATATATAATTGAATATCCGATGTGATATCCGTGGTGCTGACAGTGACAGCGAAACGTCTTTACACAAAATGGAACATTCACATATCTGAGAATGTCATGAAGCCATGTTTACCTCCCTTCCCGCAACAATGGTGGCCACGAATAGTTTGAAGATGGAGGAATTGTCGAAAGAGCCTGAAAATTTTCTTCAAGCTTCTTGCCATGAAGTCAAAATTGATGGCACAGTGTGTTAAAGGACATGAAGGTATGCTCAGCCACCAAAAGACTGACCGTTACTCCACATCGATTTTATGCAACCTCCGCACCTCCAGTGGAAACATTTCAAAATCACATTTTGAGCTTTGGGAAAGGAATAAAGAGTCCAGTAACTTGCTGTGGTATACAGCATAATCAAGATTTGCAAGTATTTTGTCTGCAGAATTGTGTTGATTTATCACTTCGACCAAAGCAGCTTTCAATAAGATATGTTCTGTCTCAAAAGTTCCATCTCAAGCAGAGATGCCATTAATGTCTAAAACTTGTGCCGAATCAAACATCCTTGAAAGATAATGACAACAAGCCGGTCGGCGACATGGGTGGTCGCTATATAATTGCATACTAGTCATACAGATTTTGACGGATCTGGCTGAAAATTGTTGACAAAGAGGTTGATTATAGTGCGCATAAAAGCGCGGAAGCCGATTTTTGAAAAAATATACATATAAATATTTTTCGGATTTTTTCAAAAATTTCAAAGTCCCGTTGCTCGGCAACGGTGGCGTCCATAGCAACAGTGCTCAAAAGCCTACAACGAGATCCTGGTATGAACCTACCAGTCAAGTTTCATCAAAATTGGTTGACTCCTCTGGCCTCCAGAGCTGTCCATTACATACATACAGACAGACGGAAAACATGAGAATAACGGTAGTCTAGCGACCACCCAACAATAATAATCGACAGTACTAATAATACTATTTATTTAAAGGTCCCCTGACATTGGCAAACTTCTTGTTATTTATATATTAACTTGACCTTCCTAGTGAAGAAATCACCCATGTTTTTTTTTTTTTTTATCAAAAATGGGATAATTAGAGCAATATTTCGATCATTTCTGGAGCTATTCACAACTTGCTATGCCCCGCCCCTTAAAAAATTGACTTCAGCGAATCGCAGCGTGACGTCACATACAGTAACTTGCACAGAGTGGATTGACTCGAGAGTCGAGATGTCACGCGCCTTATAAAGTACGTACAAATGCATTTTGCACATGTTAGTGCAATCTCTGTGATCGTCTTAATTCCAGTGATTTTTTCGTGAAAGTTTTTAAGAGTTTTAGCCGTACTTTCGAAAATGCCTGCAAGATGTATCGTAGCAGGATGCAGCAATACAAGCAAAGACGGTGTAAGCCTTCATGATTCCTGAAATATGATATCGGAGAATATGGACATCTAAAGTGAAGTTGACGAGGGAAACTGGAAAGGCCCCAGCAACACGAGCGTCATTTGCAGCGCCCACTTCGAAGACAGTGACTTTGAGCACGGGCTCTATTCATCCCAACCCCTCATTCCTCACACACAGAGACAAGAAATTATGCTTCTGAGCCGTGTATGCACAACAATCACGAGGCAATTATTTATCCCTTTACTACCTTGTCGTAATCGTATACAAATCCAACACATGTATGCACAATAAAGGGCTATGCCATGTACACAAAATATAAAATGTGACTGTTGAACCTTTCCATTAAAAAAAAAATTACAGGGACAGACAAGTAAAATACTGTTACGGTTGTGGAAATTCGCATTACACCATAAAGGTCCCGTAGGTGAGATGTATTTCTTAAGTACATGTGTAGTTAGCCCAAACCCGTTGTATAGAGGGAATTAATGTGATTCATTCGGGCTGCGATCCTTTGAGTTAGGCGTTTTTCTGTTCTACCTTTGTTTTGATACAACAACAACAACAACGCCAGCAGCCACAACCTACCTTCACCACTCGCTACCGCAAACCTCACATCACCGCCATTCCAAACAGCGCCATGGCCATCGGACACCGCCGAAAACCCTCCACCACCTTCTCCTACGGCCATTCCCGCACCACCTGTGGACGCCGAGCGTCGGGCTGTCTTCAGCGATACACGCGAGACGCGAGTGCAGATGGCGGGTTTTCTGAGGAGAATTCGGATCAGGAATGCTACACGCCCACATCTGATCCACCCAATCAGGAAGCGCGGGGCGGCTTGGCCCGCCTCCAGACGCGCCTGACGAAAATCGGCATATGCAAATTTGAGGATCAGGAATGATACACGCCCCTTTTTTCTCCGTCCAATCGGCGAGCGTGGCTCCGCCCTGAGGTCGTTTTGGATCGAGAATTTGCATATGGTGGTTTCCTGAAGCCGATAAAAAGGCGAGCGAGTGAGTCGGATTGGGGGATCGGTGGGGCAAATTCGGGAGACGGAGCTCGAAGCAGAGGTGGGGCAGACGGCTACGGGGGCGAACGGCAGCGGAGGGCGATCGGCTGAGGAGGACCTGGAGGCTCGGGTCCGGGACGAGGAGGTCGGCGACGAGGTCGCGTGTCGCGGGACTCGAGCAAGCCAGCCATACTCCCTCCCAGAGCATCAACAATTCCCCTTTCCCCGCGCTGAGAGAGTGCGACAAGGGGGCCCCGTTCCCACTTTACTCCAAGCAGGTGGCCAACGAAACTGGGGCACCGCCGTGCAGGACATTTTGCGGCTCGCCACGAGGCGCGGGTAGGACCCTTCGGTCTCGTGGACCTGGCCGCTCATCCAGGTTCCACGCGCATTAGGCCCACGGGCCCAGTCTGACTCCCTTGCCTTTGAGGGGGTCTTTTCTTTGCTTCGGTGTGAATGCGTGTTGTGGCGCCGTGTCTTGTAGATAGTAACTGTATAAGTGGACCGTGTGTCTCGTGTAGTCGGTTTTAACTCCTTCTTTTATATGCGCATTTCTTTTGTTCTATGTAATATATGTGCATTCGCTAATTGTGGCTGTAAATACGTGCTATATGTGTGCTCCGTGTGCCACGGAATAAATGTGCATTGTGTGAACTGTTTTCCCGTTTCGCTTCGTCTTTTCTTTAATTGAACCTCCATCCTGCTTCACGTAAAGGGTCGTTAGTGGGTGCAAAACGCCCGGTAAATAATCTGAACCGTCGAGGTCGACGATAACACCGCTCGGTTATCCCGATAGTACGGAACGGCCGCCCAAGCGGCTCGTGTCCGGAGTCGACCTGCGGCGAGGTACGATCGCCCGGTTTACCATCCGCGTGGGTACTTAGGTAGGTCGAGTTTGGCGAACAACCCTATCCTACGCGGGTGGCCGATTGGCACGATTGTGGTGAGGTCGAAAGGCCCACCCGTGACTGGATCCCGGCGTTAGCCGGGAGGGTCACGACTGAATTGTCCGTCCGGTGGGCGAGGCGGTCGCGGTTCGAGTCGCGTGGCCGATCGCACGCGAATTCGCAAAACTGGTGTACAGGAGTGTGATTCATCCTCCCGTCTCCAGCTAAATTCATAGGGAATCGGTCCAGGGGTGAGAGGAGCGTCCCCCGATTCCCTCTAAATTACGAGCGATTAAAATTAACCCCTTACGTGGAATAAGATGGCGTCTCAAGGCGAGCGGGAGCCGGGGGTAATAGAAATGTATATGTGTAGTGATGTAGAATCCATGGTCCAGGATGTAGACCCCATGCAGGACATTGGTGTGCAGGAACAGTTTCCCCCCAAACGAATCCAGGGCCCGAAATGGGTGCGGCGGCGGCAGAGGGCGCGGTGTATAACACCTCCCCTCCCCCTCTCCACCAAAACCCCCGATCCTGGCCGCATCGGCTCAGCTGAGTGCACCCGACGTGGCCGGCTATTCGCCATGCTGGAACAAATGAAAAACGAAATGAAAAACGAAATAAAAGGAGTGAACAAGCAGATGGAAACAAACACAAACGAAATGAACGGCAAAATGGATGGAATGAACGAAAAAATGGATGGAAACGCACTCAGGATGGAAACAAACACAAACGAAATGAACGGCAAAATGGATGGAATGAACGAAAAAATGGATGGAAACGCACTCAAAATGAAACAAACAAAAACGAAATGAAGGAAGAAATAAAAGAAATGCGGGGTGAAACGCAGCAAATGGGCCGGAGCCTGCAGGCGGGCATGAAGGCCACAACAGCAAAGTGCGTAATGGCGACGCCACGTGTGGGAGCGAACGAGCTGGGAGAGGGTGCAACGGTTGTCAGGCCCGCGGTGAAGGCGGGTGAGAAAAAAATAATCCGGAGACGTGTTGGGCGAGAAGTGTGGAGGTGACGGAAAAAGTGACGGTAACCGAGAGGGAAAAATTAATTTGGGTGACGGAGACGTGCACGAAGGAAATAAAAATAGTGGAGTGTGAGAAAAGACTGCAAGACATGACGAAGAGAGTTGATAAGCTGGGACGGGAGGTAAAAACGGAGACAGAGGAACTGGAAGACTGATAGACAAACACAAGGGCAAGATGGAAGAACAGTTAGAAGCCAAAGCAAGGTCGGAGTGTGCGGAGATGAGAAAAGAATTAGGAAGAAACTGAGTTACAGAAACACCAGAACGAAGAGACGGAATTACGAAACGAGTTGAGGATGTTGAGAGAGGAAAGAACGAGAACGGAGAATGAGACGTTAAGGAACCACGCTGTACAGATCGAACAGCTGGAAGCAAAGGCCAGATTGGAGAATGAGGAACAAGAAAGAGTCCTGAAAGAACAAGGATTACGACAGGAGAAAGAAATCAGTCAGTTGAAAGAAATAACGAGATTACAGAATGAGGAACAAGAAAGACAGTGAATAGGAAATACAAAGAACAAGGAATGAGACAGGAAAAGAAATCTGTCAGTTGAAAGAAATACGAGATTGCAGAACGAGGAACAAGAAAGACAGTGGAATAAAAAACTGAAAGAGTATGAATGTGAAACTGAACGACAAAAGGAAAAAAATAGGCTGGAATACGAGGAGAAGTTGAAGAAGCAGGAAGGAGAAATCAGGAGATTGAAGGACACAACGAGATTGGAGAGGAAAGAACGAGAGGAACAATGGATAGAAAACAAAAAGGACATGAAGCCGAGGTTGACCAATTGAAGAAAAGGCAAGGCTGGAGTGCGAAGAGGTAGACAAAGAACAGCGAATGAACACAAAAAGGAAATTAACCACATGAAGAAAACCATGAAACTGCAGAAGGAAAGACAGGAGAAGAAACAAGGAAGAATAATGAGACAGCAGCAAATGAAACACAAAAAGGAGATTAACCAAATGAAACTGGAGAAGGAAGGACAGGAGAGGAAGCAAGGAAGGGTAATGAGAAAACAGCGAATGAAACACAGGAAGGAAATGGGCCAATTGAAAGAAACGATGAGATTGGAAAATGAGGAGCATGAGGAAGAGTGGGAGAGAAAACAAAAAACTATACGAGTTTGAAATTAATGAACTGAAGGAGAGAATGAAATTGAAGTCAGAGAGATGGAAAAACTCCAGAAAGAAACAGAAACTAACAAATGTATAGAGATGTGGAGAAGAAAGAGAAAATAGAGGAGAGACTGCATGATAATGACGGGGTTAAAGGAACAGAACACACACACACAGAGGTAGTGGAGGATAATGGGGGTGAGCTCGCGGACTGGGTAGAGACCCGGTGTGAGCAGCTGGATGGCCGCCTCCAGGAAGGAGGGGAGGGAGTATACCCCTTGAGGCGAATCACGACCAGGTGGGTTCGGTCGTGCCAAGCGGAGTTCAAGGGACGAGTGCTGTGGATAGGTGCACGTGTAGCTTGGGGGTATAGAGGCCCCGGGAACCCTTGTGGGGACACGAATCCCCAGTGTGGTTGTGCAGGGGTGTGTGTTTGCGAGTGTGCGGAGATGCGTGCTTTCCGGCACGCATGGTGTGAGTGAGACCCCTGGGCAGGTGAAAGGTTGGGTGTGAGTGAGGGGTCCGTGTAAGGGAGACCGTGTGTGTGAGTCTCTGTATGTAAGGAGATGTCGGTCGCATGCGTGAGCATGCAGCCGCGTCTCCGGTGTGAATGTGAGTGTGATGAGTGGAGTCTGTGCGTCGTGACACGCAGGTGTGCGTGGGTGGACGGAGACGACGGCGACAGAGGGAACAAAGCCGGGTAGCGGCTTGTAGCTATTGTGGGACCGTGCCGGGTTCACCCAGCAGCGAGCGCGAGGTCCGTGCTGTGCAGCGCACGAGCCCCCACGTGCTCGCTTGCGGGAGTGAAGCCGGTCCGGAAACGCCAGCGGTGGATTTGCCGATCCCCGCGACGGACAAAGTTTTAGGCCGGATACGGATTTGGACCGGATGGGTTCTCCACGCGAGCTTGTGTTAGGCTCCAACGGGAGAGCACATGTGTTCGCGTGGGGAGCCCCTCGGAGTGTGAGGTTTGTTTTTGGGGGTGCGCAGGGTGACTCATGGCTGCACGTAGGGTTGGAATCCGGCAGGAGGGTGAATCCCTGCCGGATGGTACGTCCAAGGGACGAGGTACACGTGCAGCTGCATGACGTCACGGGCAAGGTGCAAGTGCGCGAGCTGCGAGTTGCCGCGCTGGTGCTGCGCATAATTGGAAATACAAAATTAACAAAACAAGCCTCCTTTCGGTGTGAACAGGATTCCCTGGGCAAGGGGTGAAAGCCCCCTTACCAGGGCACAGGATGGACACTAGTTAGAGGAAGGGTTAGTGATAGTTAGACCGGCTCCATGGGGCAGGGGTAAGTCCTCATGGGGCCGTGGAATGGATTAGGTAGAGGATTTAGTTGAGATTTAGATGGGAATGATTTTAAAGATTTGGAGACGATTTGAGTGTGTAGAGGGGAGTAGTTTAGTAGTGTTAAAAGGAACGTGCTGTAGTTTAAGGGACGACGTGCGAGCAGAGTTTAGGGGAGGTAGATAGAAGGATGGCAGGATTCAGCGGTGTGTGTGTGAAGGGTTAGTGAGTTGTGAGGTGAGTACATGAGGGTGAGTGAGGCCAGGGGGCTGTGTGTATGGAGCGAATGTGGAATGCATGGTGCGATGAGTGATTGGGGTGACGTCCCGCCCAAGGGACCCCGGGGTCAGTGTAAAGTGAGTTAGCTGGGTTAGTCAAATTGACAAAATGGAGGTCGTTTGCTGTTGGTGGGAGTGTAGGCTCGAAACCCGTTTGGAGGGTGCAGGAGCCCTGTTGACGGGCTGGGAGCGTGGCTGCGAACGGTGAGTATCGCTGAGTGGGTACCCCAGGCACCGGGCTAGTCGCCGTGGTAGGCCAAGGGCCCATGGGGGCCGGGTTAGCGTAGTGGGCACGGGTCGCCTCTTGGTGCGGGGCCGGAGCGCCGTTAGCCGCGTGGCAGTGTCGTGGGCACGGGTGACCCTCGGAAAGGGGCCGGGGCGCCAGCCTGCCACGTGTGCGTTTCAGGGGAGTTGCCATGGGGGCACTCCCGGTGTTTAGGGAGCTGGTAGGCTCGGAGGCAGTGTAGTGCCCGGGGGTGCCATTGTAGGGGATTCGGCAGAGGGTTTGCCTGCCAAAGGGAGCCACGCGTCCAGCACGAACCGTGCAAGGCGAGGGAAAATTTTGAGGGCGAGGCCCGAAATTGTGTGGACACCAACACAGGCGACGGGGAATCTGGGTTTTTAGAACCAATAGTGTAAGCGAGAGGCGCTTGTTGAAAGCCCCGGGTAGTTTAACAGTTAAATGGTTAGGGTAGATTAGGAAGTGTACCCCTCCGCACCATCCATCCCTTCGCTCTCGTTGTGGGCGCTGACCCACTTTGGGTTTAGAGATCGCTGAACTCTGGGGAGGCCATCTTGAGGCTTGGTGGGCCTCGGCACAGGACGCTAGCTCTCCCTTATTCCCCTCGGGAAGGGAACGTAGGGTTGGGAGTAGGCTAGGTGACAGAATAGGTTAGCCGAACAAGGACGATAAAGGGGGTTAGGGGACGATTTATAGTGGGGAAGAGGGTGAAAATAAAAACAACAAAAAAAAATAATTGGGGGCTAAATTGGGTTTTGCAAATTAAGGGGGTGGGTATGGACAGTGACAGGCAAAGGCGATAGGTGGGAGGGAGACAGGTAGGGTAGGTCCGAGTCCACCTCTGTGTGGCCAACACCACCGCACTCCCTCCACCAACCTCCACTGCAAGGCAAAGGCTGGCCAACTTCATCGTCTGCGGCTGTGTGCTGCGGGGCCTGTGCCGGCCAACTTCATCGGCTGGTTGTTTTCTGCAAGGCCTGTGCCGGCCGGATCGTCTGCTGTGTTTTGCTGCAAGGCCTGTGCCGGCCGGATCGTTCGACGGCTGTTTTTACTGCAAGGCCTGTGCCGGCCAGTTCGTCTGCCGGCTGTGTTTGCCTGCAACGGCCTTTTCTGCAGGCTATGTTGCCTTTACCTTTGCCATGTCATGCCCACTGCCCCTGTTCACCAGCCCCGTTCATTTTGCTTTGCACCCCCCTGTTCATTTCCATGCGCGCCAGGATCCGCAAGCAACAGTTTGCAAGCTGCAGGAACTGTCCTGTTGGCAGCTGCACACGGGCCTGCAGTGGCGGCCCGTGGCACCGGTTTCCTTTTGACTCTCCTTTTCCTGCAGAGTCCATTGATCCTGGGCCATGGAGTAGTGTAAATTATAAGGTTAAGGTGTTAAGTTGTATTGTAAATATGAGTGCGCCCCCGGCATGTATGTGTTTAGGCGCCGGCAATTTTATTTAAGTCGTCCGTGTGAGTGAGTTTGTTTAGTTAGTTACTCAGCCCTCAGGTTATTTATTTTGGGACACGAATACCATGAATGTCGCACTCAGGGATCCGTAGGTAAAACGTACTAGGGAGAACTACACATGATGGCACACGATAATTTGACGACTCGGGGACGAGTCTGTAAAAGGGAGGGTGGTAGTGTTACGGTTGTGGAAATTCGCATTACACCATAAAGGTCCCGTAGGTGAGATGTATTCTTAATGTACATGTGTAGTTAGCCCAAACCGTTGTATAGAGGGAATTAATGTGATTCATTCGGGCTGCGATCCTTTGAGTTAGGCGTTTTTCTGTTCTACCTTTGTTTGATACAACAACAACAACGCCAGCAGCCACAACCTACCTTCACCCACTCGCTACCGCAACCTCACATCACCGCCATTCCAAACAGCGCCATGGCCATCGGACACCGCGAAAACCCTCCACCACCTTCTCCTACGGCCATTCCCGCACCACTGTGGACGCCGAGCGTCGGGCTGTCTTCAGCGATACACGCGAGACGCGAGTGCAGATGGCGGGTTTTCTTGAGGAGAATTCGGATCAGGAATGCTACAACGCCCACATCTGAATCCACCCAATCAGGAAGCGCGGGGCGGCTTGGCCCGCTCCAGACGCGCCTGACGAAAATCGGCATATGCAAATTTGAGGATCAGGATGATACACGCCCCTTTTTCTCCGTCAATCGGCGAGCGTGCTCCGCCCCTGAGGTCGTTTGGATCCGAGAATTGCATATGGTGGTTTCCTGAAGCCGATTAAAAGGCGAGCGAGTGAGTCGAGTTGGGGAGATCGGTGGGGCAAATTCGGGAGACGGAGCTCGAAGCAGAGGTGGGGCAGACGGCTACGGGGCGAACGGCAGCGGAGGGCGATCGGCTGAGGAGGACCTGGAGGCTCGGGTCCGGGACGAGGAGGTCGGCGACGAGGTCGCGTTGAGTCGCGCGTCGCGGGACTCGAGCAAGCCAGCCATACTCCCTCCCCCAGAGCATCAAACAATTCCCCTTTCCCCCGCGCTGAGAGAGTGCGACAAGGGGCCCCGTTCCACTTTACTCCAAGCAGGTGCCAACGAAACTGGGGCACCGCCGTGCAGGACATTTTGCGGCTCGCCACGAGGGCGCGGTAGGACCCTTCGGTCTCGTGGACTGGCCGCTCATCCAGGTTCCACGCGCATTAGGCCCACGGGCCAGTTGACTCCCTTGCCTTTGAGGGGGTCTTTTCTTTGCTTCGGTGTGAATGCGTGTTGTGGCGCCGTGTCTTGTAGGTAGTAACTGTATAAGTGGTCCGTGGTGTCTCGTGTAGTCGGTTTTAACTCCTTCTTTTATTGCGCATTTCTTTTGTTCTATGTAATATATGTGCATTCGCTAATTGTGGCTGTAAAAACGTGCTATATGTGTGCTCCGTGTGCCACGGAATAAATGTGCATTGTGTGAACTGTTTTCCCGTTTCGCTTCGTCTTTTCTTTAATTGAACTTCATCCTGCTTCACGTAAAGGGTTCGTAGTGGTGCAAAACGCCCGTAAATATCTGAACCGTCGAGGTCGACGATAACACCGCTCGGTTATTCCCGATAGTACGGAACGGCCCGCCCAACGGGTCGTTGTCCGGAGTCGACCTGCGGCGAGGTAACGATCGCCCGTTTACATCCGCGTGGGTACTTAGTAGGTCGAGTTTGGCGAACAACCCTATCCTACGCGGGTGGCCGATTGGCACGATTGTGGTGAGGTCGAAAGGCCCACCGTGACTGGATCCCGGCGTTAGCCGGGAGGGTCACGACTGGAATTGTCCGTCCGGTGGGCGAGGCGGTCGCGGTTCGAGTCGCGTGGCCGATCGCACGCCGACGGGCGCGAATTCGCAACAATACTAACGATTAATATTGCATCATTTCAAGGCGCAAGGAGATAATTTTAAAATCAAACAATGTGAAAAACCTGCACCCACATTTTGCAGCTTATTGAATTGTTCGTTGAAACCAGCCTGCTGGGATAGGTTACGATTCCACATACATGCAAGCCAGGTATGGCTGCACTCGACATACATGGGTTTATTCTAAAGTGAAGGTACTGCTTCATTGGCATGCTATCATTAACATTTAGCCAAAATGCTGTAATAAACAAAAGGAAAAAATGTTGCACAACTATGAAAGACAAATTTATCTGTCCAATTACACGGCCTCATAGCCTCGGGACTCTTACGCATTGACTTATACAACTTACTTGTCAACTCTAGAGTCTAGACTAGTCCGATAAA